>VZTR01013164.1:0-83034 GCA_013400775.1 Chaetops frenatus | reverse complement strand
GATAGGAGTACCCAAAAATGGAGCCAGGATACTCAAAGCTATATAAAAGCTATATAAATGCCATCAGATTAGAAGATATGTACTTTTTGCTGAGAATGTCTTCCATTACTTCAAAGGCAGCACCAATGAATTAGAAATTTTTAACTAGACTGTGTAACATAATGCAATGTTTCTGCCTCCAGTATTCAAAGGCTTTTGAGCACACTAGTGAAAAAAGAAATAAAAACAGCAGCTGAGAGAAAGTTGACCTGTCTCAAATAAACCTCAGACCTAAGAAAACAAGGGACAAAACTCCTGCTTAATCCCCTGACATACCCTACATAGTCAATGTTATACTCATGAATTAAACATTTGCCTGGGATTCTGGGAACACTAGCTAGCTGTGTGGGATCTTGTGATGGAGCATTAAGTCTGCGACGCCTGTTAAAATGAGTACCTGGTAAAGACACCCAAAAACATCCATCCATTCAACCTTTTCTTCTCTCTTGGCAGCCTGCCACAATCAGCCCTCTAATACAGAGTGTGCAGTGTTTATTCTTCCTCTGCACATATACTCTGTATATAAATCAGACTGCCTGGAGTTAAAAACCACAAACCATGGAATGTGGGGGAAAAAGTAACCCTTAGGAATTAAGGCAGTGTCCTTCCCTAGACAGTAGTGAGAGGATTTTATCTGAATGCTAGAACTGAGAAGAAGCATTGCATTGACAGGGCAGAGAGAGAGGGCCTGACTACTCCTGGTAAAATGCTGGGTTTGATTGATCTGTGTGCCTCTGCCCAGCTGAGGATATGACCAGGAGGATTTCAGGCTTGCAGTTAGATCACAAAACACAATATTCACACACTAGTTCAGAAAAGAGTAGAGTCTGCAGTTTCTCACAGTTATTTTAAAAATATCTGAGAAATGCATTTTTGTGGATGCATGAGTAAGGAAAACCAATGTATCTGCTTATTTGAAAGCCAAGTTTTCAGTTGCATTGTGCATAGCAGCAATTCACTTTTCAGAGTGCACATAACTGAGTGACTCATTGACTTCTTCTTCAAATGTGTCCTGAGTTTTGCACAAACACATGACAAAAAGACGTCAATTTTTGTCTTCTGAGCCAAAAAAACTCCACATGTCTAACTGTTCTCTCTTGAAAGATCCTCTTTGCCAGCAGCTGGAATAAATGGAGTTGTACCTCCTCTCTATTTCCCAGAAGCTTAAGTTTCTACATTCCTGTGTACTACTTGTTATACTGCAACAGGAAAGAAAAATAATATTTACTTAATCAAACTCATTGGACAGAATAAGCTCCCTCCCCTTTTCAGGACCTTGTGCTACAAGCACTGCCTTCTGAGCCTCCTCCAGTCTCCAAATACCTGAAACCTTTGCTGACCTAAGCTTCTGGCGTGGCATTAGATACATTATTGGTTAAACACGGTCCAAAAATACAGCAATTTGTGCATTCACAATTTCTTTCCCTCCACATTCCTTCAAATAAACAAATTTTTTGTGAGTCACGCTCTCCAGACAGAAGTACACAGAGGCTTGTACACAGAGAGGAATTAAAAATTTACTCAAGTATGGTAGCAGTGACAACAAAAACCTCTTCTCAAAGATCTTATGCTTTCTACATAATATAACTGAGTTAGACTTGAGATTAGAGAAAGGCTATATACCTTCATTTAACAGATGAAGAGATGGTCATCAGTTCTGAGAACAAATAAGAAAGAAAACTGAGGTGCAGAAACAGAGGACTCAACTAAATTTAGAAAGCTAAACAAATGAAAAAATGTGCTCTCTGCACTCCCTCCATTGGCTCTAGAGGGAGCTCAGGGCAGTTATCCCATGATTTATCATCACAGGCTCAGAATACTTTTGGCTGAACCCAGATCTGTGCTCAGATTCACATCTGAAATCACTGAGCAAAACTGAAAAATGCACTGGGCTTTATGGAGTTGCAGCATTGCCAAGAAGCAGCAGACACAAGTATTTTCCCTCTTCCCACTTTGCTCACATAACACATGTGCAATGGAAAACCTTAGCGTTAAAAAATACATTTTCATGTGTTCCTCATAGAAAGGAATTTATGGTAGAAATATTTGAAAAAATAAAAAATGCTGAGTTGTAATGCAGGGAAAAATGAGTAGATCTAGAAGGGGGAGGGTGAAGGAAAAGACTGTTGGTCCACTCAAGGGTGGAGGGAAGCCCCAAGAGAACTCACAGAGCAAATAAAATCCATAGAGATAAGCAAAAATTCAAGAAACAGAAAAGGGTGGGACCACTGTGCTACTCATACATGGTAGTTGTTCCTATATTAGGAAGAGAAAAACAACCCACCTGCTTCCTTAGCTGCCTCTGTTTTCCATTTACACAGCTTTTGGAATGCAATACCTAAACCATTCACAGTCAGAACTCTACTTATATTTTCCAGCCACTCTCTGTCCCCTCACTCTGTTCTCTTAAGTGTGAGGCATATATGAAGTCTTGGAATGAGGTGAACACAAATCACATCTAGGTGTTGGTAACAAGTGGTTCTCCTATTACTGACAGTGAAAGAAACCTCATTTACTCCTTTCCTGCCCTGCTGGTTCCCCTACATGAGCACTGAAAAACTCTACCTCATACACCAAGGCCTCAGACTCCTTTATTATCTCTTGGCTTCAAACCAGAATTTCCTCTCATCAGTTTTCAAACCACACTGTACTTAGTGGGCAGTGATTGATGTCTGCATCAAATTTGAGTCTTCAGTTATGTTTGCACAGCTGGGCCTGATGGGCAACTTCCTTCTTCATCACCCCCAAAAAAGCCAAAAAAGCAGAAGCAAACAACAGATACTCCTATAGCTTTGGAGGACAAGGGGTGTCACTGCACATGGTCTGCAGACTCTATTCATGCCAAGAGCTCTGGCATAGCCATCTTCTCTGTCCACTGAGGGAATGATTCTTTTCAATGATTCAAAACTCAGTGTCCTGTACAGCCTATAAAGGTAATGGGAGACTTGTGCCAGTGGCTGCAAGGAGCTCATGGAATCGAGTACTCCACAAAGTGTTTAGATATGTGCAGATATCCCTTGGCATCAGGTCTAGAAGAGAATCTCGTATATCAGGCCTTTTCAGAATTTAGCCCTTAATTTGTGAATGCTTTGTTTGCATTAATACAAGTATTACCATCTCAAATAGACTGTTTCTGTCAGGCACTTTGACTTTCTACTTCTGTGTCATAGCACAGAAGATTTGTAAGTTCCTTTTCAATGATCCCCTGATGTAGTTAATAATTTAAATAAAAAGACATAACCATATTTTCTTATGCTTCATAACCAGAAAAAAAATGAAAAAGGAACAATCATTGTACAAAGACGCTTTGTGGGCAAATAAAATCTTCAGTTCTGCTCAGCAAAATGGGGACACATTTCCTTTTTTTCTAGTTCAGTACAAAAAAGCTTTACGAGGCAATGTTGTTAAAACTGATGCTGTTTTCAAAAGAGTCTCAGTTCCTGCCAAATTGAGTTCTTTGTGAATGACAGTTTATCAAGGAGAGGAAAGCTGGATTTTGGGCTACAGCCACTGTGCTTTATCTGACTAGTACTGGTCACACATGCCTTTGTACTGAGTGAAGTGCAATCTGACATCGAGGGTCAGGATTTCATGTCCCTGCTCCCAAAAGGCCAAGTGGAGACTTGGAGAGTTTTTCATTGTTGTGCACTGANTGGTAAACTGCACTATAAATGGGGAAAGGTGTCATCATAACAGTCATCTATGTACGAGGCTATTTTGCAAGCATTTCACCAGACTAATTAAGGAAACTTCTGAAATTTCTTTCGTTACTTACTTCAACATTGTCATAATTACATGAATGGTGATTTTCAATGTCGAAATCTGTGAAATTCAATAGGACTCTGTGGCTGTGGTCAACTTGGATAACCCAGGAACAATCTGTGTTGTTATTGTAAGGTTGAGGGTAGTTTGGAGAATGGATTTCCCCACTGGTAGCTTGGAAAATACCACCACAGCCTGAAAAAGACACAATCAATTTTAATCACAAGCTCTTTTCTTTTATGCTTAGTGAAAATCCACCTCTATTTTTAAACTAAGAACACCTCGTTCTTTATATTTCCTACATTAAGGTTTTGCAAGATGAGTGCTACAACTGTGGAAGTGTCCTGCCTGCAACCAAAATCAATGGAAAATCCTTTTAGGAAAGTATAACATCATCATTATAGTTGAATATGCAACAACACTGCTCTGAGTAATGTAGCCCCCAGCCGGTGGTAGATGTTGTAAAGGCTGAAGCATTAGTGCTGGTATTCCTCTATCCTAGATACTGTAAAAGCAATCCAAAATACTGTTCATATGAATGCCACAGACCTGGCATACTGAGAAAGCAATGACTAGGCCTAGCATGGGGTGAGAAAATTACTTCTTTACTGAGAGAGCTGGGAGCTCCTCGTTGCTCATGAGCAGCGCAGCAATTGCAAACCTCACATTTCTACCTCTTTACCCATGAAGTTGAGGCCTTCCTGCGGACTCCACCCTCAGATACTTCTGGACAGAACAGATCTGGTGCTCATGAATATCTAAATAGCCTGGAATGATGGATTCTCTGTGGGAAGTACCAGGGATTCCAACAGGACTAACATAAATGAGTGTACTTCTATATCTTAAAAAGAAATGGAGGAGGGAGAAAGAAAGACATTGGAATTGCTGTAGGTGGAGAAAGCCTCCTGGAAGGATAAAAAACTATACTGTTATTGCACTCTGGTGAGTGGGTATTTTAGAGGCTAGAGGGGGTTGGAGTACAGCAGGCAAGATATTGTAAAGGGATAAGAAAGCTTCAGGGGGCCTAAGCAGAAAAAATAAGCTGCCAGATCTCAGAAGGGGATTAATTCAAAGGACCATTGTAGACTTCCTTTATTAAGAAAAAATCTTGTGCCTTTCTCATAAAACTTGTGAGAGAGAAGTATAAACCTTGACAAATCAATGAATCAGTGTGCTTAATCAAGCAAAACTGCAAGAATTAAAATTTGCCTTTCATCACTTTTCATTGCAATTATTTTCCAATAATTGGCCTTTTTATCAGAACTCCCATGTAGAGACGTTGAGTCTTTTAAGCATATCTCTATTTTTACTGATTACCAGAGGGCTATGAACAAAAAGTCACATTGAGAGATGGATGAAGCTTATAGAGATCAAGTATTTACTAATCACTCCATATATTTTTTGGGGTCCGGTCCACTGAGTTCTTCAAGTTAAGCCATGTTCTCAGATATTTTTCACTTTACCATTTAAAACCAAAAGCATCATTCAGTGAATAAAAGACTCTGTATGGGTAAGTGGGTTGGAAGAAGTGGTAGCATGCAAAATCCTTTGCTGATCGCAGGAATGCCTTAATTAATTATGTAGAGAAGAAACCTAAACAAAATACATAAATAGGCCTAGGTTTCAGAAAATTAGACAATTTTTAACTCTGTGGTTTTTTCAGCATCTCTTCGTGTTACCAAATTCAGTATCACCCAAATTCTCTTTCAGCTTTCAGTCCTGTGCTCCTTGAAAATTTCAATGCTTGCATGGCTGATCCTCAATTCTCAGACTTCCTGAATTTCACATGGGAACAATCACTATACTTACCACCTGGAATTTCTTGCCAGGAGGCATTAAAACCTTTCCCTGTCACTGCTGCATCTGTCTCGAAACGGACAATGGCTGAATTGCCAGTGGTGGAGACTCGCAGTGGGTTCTGTGCTGGTCTTGAAACACACAGCTGGGCTAGCCTAGGAGAGAGGAAATCTGGTCCACCAAAGACCTAGAATTGGAAGAAATATTGTCAAAGTTTTCCAAAGGGAGTATCTGTCACACAGAGTGCATGAGAACTGTTTAAGTTTTTAGGAGGAAAAAACCCACTCCATCTATAAATATTGAAAATTATTCAACATTTTAAAATGTAAAGCAGCTAATAAAGTAATTTTGTCCACAGACTTATTTGGTATCTGAACCACCTGTACAAACCAAGTTTAAAATTCTAGATAATTTCAGAACAGCCTTGCATTAAATACAATTTTCTGTCTGGGGACTTGGCCAGATTCTTCTTCCCTTTCCCTCCTGAATTAGCACCTTGTTTCTCTGGAGATATAAACACAGATTTTTTTTTTTTGCATGGTTGTGCAAACAAACTGCAAACAGACAAACTTATTTTTACAGGAACCTGTGGTGATGATTTGCACCATTGATATTTAAAGGCATAGTTAAATATGAATTTTAAATTTGGGCCAGATTTCATAATTCCTTCGGATAAAACAAAAAAGCATTGTAACTTTATTTACTTCAAGGGCAGCATAAATATCCAAACTAGTGAATTTGGGACAAGTAAACTACATTTTAATGATGTTTCTTGGAAGCAAGTATATATAGCATACATACTTGTCACAAAAGACGGGTTTTGGCTTTTAAGAGTAATTATTTCCTGATCAGAAGAGTGTGCCTCATAAACCAGGGAACCACCACTCTCTTAAGCATCACAGCAGTATTATGTACTTACAATGCATTTTTAAACCACATGAAGTGAGTTAGTTGGCAATGTTGAAGACTTTTTAACCCTGTTTCTTGTTTTCCAGAATGGACGTAGGATTTCAGCCTGAACCCATTTATAACTGGTGGAACTGACTCACCTTCCCTGGTCTTCCCTCTCAAAGCTAAGGAAAATGCACATGCTCAGTGCAATTTCCAATTGACATGTGATTTTGGTGCCTAGAGCCCTCAATGATTGGATTTTCTTGGCTTCTTGCATGCTAATGAAATGGCACCTGATACTAACAGTCTACCACCTTCCACTGTATGTCCCTGGGAGGACTGCAGCTGCAAAGGTCAGCTTGGCAGCAACCTTGAATGGGAAAACTATAAAAGAGATATACCAAATAAAGAATGTGCTGCTGTCTTTCAGCAGCTGAACTAGCAATAGAAAGATTCTAGTTCTATAAGCATGTATTATGTATAAGTCCTAAAACTAAACTAGTTAACAGCAAGTTATAACAACAAAAAAAAAACCCCAAAACCAACAACCCTAAACAACAACAAAAACAAGCAACCAAGGAAAACCCAAAAGCAGAGAATAGGAATATAAGGCAACAAATCCCATCAGTATTTTCCAACAGTAGCATCTCAACTCCACTCCAAAATTTAATAGTTTGGTACACATCAAAAAAGTTAAAAGAAGCAATCCATGCATCCTTCTCAGAAAGTGACAGTACTGTTAGAAACAGCTTTTTATGTGTCCTTGTTTCCTATGATCAATTCAAGATGAGGGGAAACTCAATATTTGAATAAGCTCTGTCAGACACTTTTTAACCCCAGAAGAAGTTGGGGTTCTGTCCAACATAAATATCTGAGCAAGTATAACAAAGATCTGAGCTAGTCCCCCCACATCAAGGGCTAAGTGTACTGCATTTTTACATAATTTGATTGTGTGCTCACTAACTACTCACAGGGCCTGACACTGCTCTGATGTTAGAGATATAAGAGAAATAATTTGTTTTTAACTGGAAAAAAAATTCAGTGACTCCAGGTTAATGTGAGACCTCAGGAACTGGGGCGTGCATCCCCAGAAGAAATAAGGAATTAATTTTCCTATAAACATCATATTCTGTTAGATGTTCAAAAGAACAGTATTTTGCTTTGGTGGCTGATAACACAGGCTTAATAGCTTAAACATTTTTATTTTTGACTGAGACAGCACTTTTTTGCATTCTGCAGGGAGGCTGCATGACTTGAATGGATAACGGTTCCTCTGTCCAATCGATCGTCTCAAGGCATTCAAAAGAAGTCAGTATGGATGAAATCACAGCTCAGATTCAGAATCTGTAATGAAGCTGTCATGGTCTGGGGAAGAAGCCTGTTTGTCTGCTGGAAGCTCAGTGTCTTCAGAAAAATCTTACTTCTTGGCTGCTTGTGAGGCCCAGTGACTGCTGCATTTGTCAGAAGTCTGTTCAAAATGTGAATTTTAAAATGTGTTTGTGGTACATTCCCTGAGTCAGAGCCACAGCATGAGATCTAGCAGGAACAGATGCTCTTAATCATCTAAACCAGCCTAGGGAAGCTATGTGGCAGAGGAAACAGCAGGAGTTTCTAATATGCATCTAATAAGCCTCATGGACCAGCCTCTCACATCGTCCCTGGTGCTCCCTGGGGCTGTCTGCACACCATGGGCAAGGGAACCAAACCCAGCTCTGACATAAACCCTGCTGGTTTCTGCAGCATTACCTCAGAAATTAACTTGGCCCAAGCAGAACGCTTCAAATTGACCTGTTGGAAAAGAATTAAGGATGGGGAAGAAATACTCATGGAAAACTGAAGTTTGTGGGTCTCCTTTACATTGTTAAATTCAGCAACAGCTTCTGCACAGTTTCAAAGTAAAAAGCAGTCAGAAGCATGCTCTTTATGGTTAGGAGAGGATTTTCTTTTCTCCTTTAGGCCAGTTCAATTAATCAGATGCTTTCATAAGGGCTGGAACAAAAACAAGTTTGAGTGTTTCCATGACAAAAAACAATAAAATATTATATTTGGATACAAAGAGAAAAACCAATAGTTACCACATGAAAAAAGAAGAGGGAAAAGAGAATGGATGGAAAGAATGAGTTCAAGGGTGTGGTTCATAAAGAGTGATAGGATGTCCAAGCTGAAAAAAAATTAAAATAAAAACATCTAGTCTGACCAGAGTACCTGATCCTGAGATAAAGTGGTATTGGATGGCATAGCAGGGCTGCAGGACACTACCATAAAGCCCATGGTTTTAATCTGTTGTTATCATTTGCTTCTGCCCTGTTAGCTCCACTTAATGTTAACAGTCAACATTCCAGAGTTATGAGCAACAGAAAGCTGGTTTAATGCCATTGGTCACTCTCATGACACAGATTTTCTGAGAATAACACTGATCCCTGCTCAGATATAACTTCCAGCAAAGAGAGAGCCTGGCTTTGACAGAGAATTAAGAGCTATGGTAATACCTGATGTTTCTTTAAATTTAAATGGGAAGACCAGAGCATCTAATAGACTTGGAAGTGCAATAGATTGACAGTTTTCCTTCCTGTTCAGCTCAGAGCTACATCTTTCTAAGGCAGAAAGTATTTATAGTTTATAAAAATATGGTCCATGCTAAAGGAGAAGATGTCACAATTCATGTGTCATAATTTATTCAAAGCAGACATGGTAATTTTCCTCTATGAATGTATTTTCAATAGAAGCCTCTTAAAAATCATTTCAACTCTTTCACTGTGTCCAAAAGAATGGCTTCTATTTCCATGAAACATTTCTAGAAAACCCCTTTAAGAACAATTTAAATTTGCTTCTAAATGTTTATAAAAGGAATGGAACTTGATGGGGAAGAGAAAAAGACAGACTGCAACAGCGTCATAAAAGAAATATGAAGAAAGATTAAAGGAGAATCTGTCAAACACCTGAGCCATGGGGATAGCCCGAGGATTTCACATGAAAAAAATTAATGTAACTATTATTGCACAGTTTGGTGAAACATATGGCAGTCCTGGCACACTGACATGGAAATGACAGCTTGTTTAAGAGGCATTGTCAAAGGAAAGGGAAGGGAGACATTTGCTGCCTTTTACAAGAACAAGTATGCTTCAGACAAATGTGCAAGGGTGACATATTCAAGAAACTATGGTATAAAAATGAAGTTAGCAACAAAGGTGTTGCAATGGGAAATATCTCTTAAAATTTTCCTAAATTCACTGCCAGGTCAAAGGGATGAGGGTGTTCCTAAGCAAAAGCTAAATGCATCCAGGGGAGCAAGTTTTGTAATTACTGGAAATATTTATTACAAGACATCTTATTTCAGGTAGCAGACTGAATGGGACGTGGAGAGACAGCAGAGTGCAGAGCTACTTTAGAACTGATTTTGACTTCCTATTTATACTGGAGAATTGTTTGAAGTGAAAGAAAGCAGGAAGCAGTAAAACTTACTACTCAGAGATAAGGAATATGTGAAATCAGGACAATAACCATGAGAAAAATCAGACATCAAACCCCAAAAATACTTAGACAGGATACTTTTGGGAAGGTAATGTGAGAGTGAAAGACCTTTGGGACCTTAGTGATCACTGAAACACACAGTATCAAAAGCACACCTGTAACCTCTTTTTTTTAACACTCTGCAAACTTATGTAACTCTGCAAAATGCATGTGTGGTTTTCAGCTTGGACATACAGGGACAACTACAGGAAAGAAGATGACAAGATATAGCAACTTCTGAAAATGGCTAACCATGTTCTTTTTTTTTCCCCACTAAATCTGAGTCATCACTTGTTCTGTGCAGACTATGTCAATCATGCTATGAATTAATTTTATAACAAAAGCAAGAAAATATGTATGTGGCAAGGTACATAAAGCTCCACTGAGTGCCTGCGGTTTGGCAGGGGAAGCTCTATGCTGCCAGGCAGGATCTTTGATCATGCACGAAGACATGGACCAAACTTTCCCTGTAAGTTGATTTATGTTAGGTTGTCTGCCAGCAGATCAGAGACAGGTGTTGGAAACTGGATGAACCAAGGTCAGGAGACAAGTAACTCCGTGCATGCCAATTCTGAGGGCAGGAAGGCAGGGGAGTTCAAGCAGCAAGGTGAGCATCTGTGCAGATGAATCAGTGTGGTTGGAAAGATGCAAAACACAGCAACTAAGAGCTGCAAATGGCAAAGAAAGGAAACCCGAAACCCAAGGTGAATACTTTGCTCAGGAACACAGAGCAGGAAACTGCAGTGTCCTGTTAAACAGTGTCTTTAAGCAGTTGGTGTCCAGCAACCCACTCAAATGGTTTTAGGCCAGCCACCTTCCCAGTCAAATAATTCTCAAACAAATGGTTGCCAGCCATCTGTATTCTTGCTGGATCATGATAACTCCTGAGCAACCATCTGCAGGTGTAGGTATTGTCCTTGGACTATTCAAGAAATGGTCATTCACAGCAAATTTAGATTTGGGGGCTGTTGAATGGATTCCTCTGGGCAGGAGAGGCATAGCTGAAGTTTATAGGCAGATTACCTTCAGTCTAGCAATTCTGGGCACAATGAAGATGCAATACAACAGACTTCATCAATACCCAAACCAGCCATTACAGGACACCAACTCACAGTCTCTGGTGACAGCAATGTGACAGACATAGAGGCATACTTGCCAATGCTACTGATGGAGAATTCCTGGAATAACTCCCTGACACCCAGATCCTACAGAAGTCCCAAAGTCAATAGGATACTCAAAGCACAGTGACCATTTGTCAAGACTTCAACTGCATTGATAAGCTAGAGAAGCCTGTTTCAGGGCCAGAAAACTGGAGATAAGCTATATATCTCTTCTACTCATACAAATTCTTACCTATCTGTCTATCTACCTATTGTTGCATATTTAGGACCTGCTTTAGGATGTGGGTTAGATTTCCAAGAAAGTTGCTGATTAGTGTGCACTGAGTAACATAGTCTGGGGAAATCAAAGCTACCAATGTGGGAATGTGCAGCACTGCATAGGTGTGGGTGCTGGACAGGAAGTTGTCTAACTGTATGCTGCATCACAGCACCCAGGAGAAGAGGAGAAGAAAGGCTGCAGCAGAGGGGTACAAGTTCTCTTAATCAATCTTTTGGGTTCATTACAAAAACATTAAAATGTCACCCATGTATTAGCATTGACAAAAAGTTCCAACAAGTGTACCTCCATTAGTGATCTCAAATGTCTCAAGTGAGAGCAGTTGAGAAAGCCTATAATTCTAAACAAGTTCTTCCTGAAATTATATGCTATCCTTTTTCCTGTAGGAAGTCTATTCCACTCTATTAGCTGAGATTGGTCACCTGGTTGCTTACCAACATGAGCAAAAAGATGTCATATATAACAGGGTCATCCAGTCTTAGGGGTCTCTTAAAGGTCAGTACATCCCTAGAGAGGCCCCTTTTCTGCTTTTTCCACCACCCTAAGATGACTAGGATATTGTCTCTTTTATTTTTTTTTTTCTGTGTGCAAAGACCCTTCATAATTTTCATCACTCAGGGTTATAAATCTCCCCAGATCTTTGGAAGGCCCTACACAAAGTGTCACCTGAGTTATCCCCACAGTGATCCATCATCTTCCTTTACAACAGGAAATTATCTTTATGGTACAGCACCCTACACTTAGCTCTTTGTAAAAGGTGGGCTTCTAAGACTAAGTTTTTCAAAGCAGTTTTGTCTCTTTTTAGGTAGCATACAATGCCTAGCATCATAATTGATTAAGGTATACAGTCACCAAAGACACAAAACCAAAAAATAATAAGAACATTGTGGCTTTTGTGACAATACCTGTTAAACACAACTAACCCCAGCAGAAATGGGAAATTGTGGTAGAATTGTTTGTTCTGTGTCTGCAGTTCTTGGGGTTATCTGTTCCAGACAGAAATGAATATAACTTGTGTATTTTAAAGGAGTAAAACTAACATTCTTACCTCCAAAACATCATAGCTGCAGTTTGGGTGATACTCTATGTCGAATTCCTGAATGGTGAGTTGAATGCTGCTACCAGGAGCTGTGTGGATGTACCAGATGCATTCCCTATTGCTTGGGTATCTGCTGGGGTAGCCAGGGCTGTGAAATGAACCAGAAGGGCCAGAGAGTTCTTCTCCACAACCTGACAA
Organism: Chaetops frenatus; assembly: GCA_013400775.1. Taxonomy (NCBI): domain Eukaryota; kingdom Metazoa; phylum Chordata; class Aves; order Passeriformes; family Picathartidae; genus Chaetops; species Chaetops frenatus. The sequence goes on along the minus strand of VZTR01013164.1, from coordinate 70,400 downwards.
AAAAGCAAAGCAGGCTGTCAGTGAGGAGCTCTGGAAAAACTCACTGACAGCTCTGATAAAGACAGGCAGTAACACCCATTTCATAGACAAATGTGTATGTACACTGGGCTGGAAGGTCTGCCCTGTCACAGGGAACCCAGGAAGAGAATGGCAGGCTGGAGCTGTTTGCACTGCCTGTGCAGGAAGTACTTCACCTCCTGTTTTGGTACATTTTGTACCAAACCTCAGCATCTGCTCTGACTGCTGAACAAACTGAGACACAAAGAAAAGAAGTGACTTTTTTTTTGTATTGGCTTCTAACTTTATCAGTTTGAGAAAGCTAAATCAGATCCATTCTCAACTCTTATTGACTTCAAATAATGCAGAAGCTAAGTTATTGTGGGGTGGTCTTTCTATTGTTGTAGAAATGCCATTTCCCACTGCTTTAGAGATCATAAAATTAAAGACAATGCAATTTGCCTCAGCCTACTGAGAATGATTACAAGCTGCCAGATCACAGTGGATAAACCAGCTTTCTGACATTTGGTGGGTTTAATGTTCTTTTTTTTTTTTATTATTATTCAATTGTAACAGTGCAATTGTAAAACAAGCCATGTTTGAAAATTATGCATTTTCTTTTCAGATAAGAAAGTATTGTCCTAAGACCACTCCCCAGACCCTGGGGTGACTAAGTTCTTACATACTATGAGCTAGACTGAAAAAAACCCAAAACAGTAGCAAAACAATGGATGAAATGCAAGCCCTGGTTTAACAGGACAAAGCAGCTGAACATCTGAGACTAGTTTTATCATTGCTTTATGGAGATGTACTAAGTGTAGCACTAGCCTCGCTTCAATGTATTCCTGGGAAGACGCTATTCCTGACCCAGTCCCCAAATTCAGGCATAAGCAGGGCAGGAAAACACAGCAGCCCTGTATCAGGGCAGATTTAGATCAGCTAAATTCATAGTGAAACCCTATCTTTAGAAAAGCCAGTAGAGTGTCTATGTATCTGTCACATGCAGAAAGCAAAAGGATTCTGTGTTTAATCTGGTTTTGTGTGTGCCACTCTGCCTTCCAGCAGCATTCTTTTCACTCTTTACATTACAAGCCCCTCAAGTGTTTCATTTAGGCACTAATCTTTTGCTTACACAGAATTTATAGGGTCACTTGGGCTTTGTAATGCCCACACTTCATCAATCTCTTTGACTTCATCTCCAGAGGAAAGGTTCTGACACGTAGCAAAGCCCCAAAATACTTAATAAAACCATCTAACAAACTGTGAGCTCTGTATTCCCAGAGGCAAATACTGTGGTATATCAGAAGTGATAAATAGCATCTGTATCAGAGTCTTTATTTATAGGAGATATTTTATAACATAAACCAAATAAACTACCCCTTTGATCTGCTCAACATATCTACACATGTAAAACTCATCTAATCTCTATTCAATCTAAGAATAATTTGCAGTTTGAACGAGGTGTATTTGGCCATTCCTCTGCTTTACACCTTTTTTTTTCAGGAAGCTGTAGATCAAGACCTTCAGTTAAGTGCAAATATTTTCCTTAACACCTTTCATGCCAAGCTTGTGGCTGCTAAGTCCCAGAAGCATTTACCATCATCTTGACCATGGGGTCTTTCAGCTTCACACTGAAAACATAACTTTGGCTTCCTCATAGGTGTCTATACAACTTCTAGGACTGCAAAACACAAACCTATGAGGGGAAAGAGCAGCAGGTCTGAAAGGGAGTAAAGCTATAAGAATTTATTCTAAGCTAAAAAGGAGACATCTAAATACAGACGTGAGGCCATGCCAGCTATGTAACACTGATCCACCACACAGTATCCACCAGAAAAGCATCGTTTAAACAAAAGAATTCTCACTAATCCAGGTAAACTTTTACAAGGCTCAAGTTGACTCACAGGTCAATTGGCACAGGCTTAGCTCTTCTCCCTTTTCCCCACCTTGCTACACACACTGCAGCCAGAGGTGGCTTGCCCTGCAGACACAAAGTTACATTGTCAAGGCACTAGGCATCTCAATCTAGGAGCTAAAGAAGTTTTTAAGTGTATTTTAAACCAATCTTGCCTTCGATCCCTGTGGAGAAAAAGGCAGTACACTTCCTTCCCTGAGACTGCCAGCATGGGTAAATGTTAAGCCCCTGAAACTTTGATATCCATGAACATTTCATCAGTGAGATGGAGAGGAAGAAAGCTTCAGTGTAAACCACCATCCCTTTTCTCTCCCATTGCCATTAGAAGATGGCCTGTTTTTCCTCTAAAGAAACAAGGTCGTTGAGGTTTTACAACTGGAGAAAAGAAGCTGCTGTCGGGGAAGCCTTACAGTGGATTTTGCAGACTTTCTTTCCCCTCTGCAGCCGGAATTACACAGCCGCTAAGGACAGACCTCAGGAGGAAAAAGCTGCTTTGCCAGCTTGGTAAACAGAAAGATTTCTCAACAAACAGACTGAATGTCTCTGCTCCTGAGGGGTTGGGAACAGGGATCAAGGGGAGTTTCAGCAGGCAAAACAAAGCCAATTGCTATTTATCTCAGCCCAAAGATAGCTGGGAACATTTTAAAACTTAACAGGCAGTTATGACTCAGCTTCTCCTACTAAGAGTTTCCCGATAGCCACTAAAGAAGTTTTTTATATAAACCCAAAATGGCTCAGAGGAGTGGAAGGCTTGTGTGCTCTTCTTTGAGGCACAGACCTTTCTTCCATGCAACTCTTGCAGGTAGCATTCAGATTACTCACACTCCCTCTCCAGAGAGGTTTGTATTTCATCTGAGCTCAATCAACATTCTCTGGAAGCACAGGAGTAAGGTCAAACTGTTTTTAATGTCCCATTTCTTTTCTTCCAATGAAAAATCGGAAAATGTTCCCAGAAAAGGCTTTTTTTTTTTTTTTTAATGGAATGATTCTTTTTAAGTGCTCCATTAAAATGGAGGTAAAGTTTAGGTCTCTGAGATTAATTTCTTATAAATTATTTGCAAAAAGATCAGAATTACTTGAGTTTATGCCTAAATATTCAACGACTAATAGCTGAAAAAAGAAGTCGTTGATCTTTGCAAATATTTGAGCTTCACACCTGAATTTTTTTGACTGACCAGCATATGCTACTAGAAACCTTGACATCAGAGCAAAAGCACACTCTCTGAACTCTTTGGCCAACTGCCAGGAAGTTTATACATGATATTTCTGTTCTTTATAAGGGTGAGCTAAGAATCAATTCTGTTGTGCTTTACTGAAAACATAGATGCTAGTTGATTTTTAAAAAATATTTACATAAATACCTAAGAGATTAAAACTTATGTTCCCAATTGAAACTCATTTGCTGTATTACAATGCCAAAATGAAAAAACTCAAATAATGAAGTTTTTGAAATGCTACTGAAACTCTGATTGCAAAGTTACATGAATAATTAATTATAAAAATACAAAAAAATTCTCCCAATGTTTATATTTTTCTGCAAACATCAAATAAAATTTTTATTCTATTCAAATAAATGAAATTTGTGCTGTTTATATCAACAAAGTAAAAAAAAAAATTGGTCTTTAGGGATAAATAAAAATGCAGAAGCAGAACATGTAAATAACTGCATTACTTCAGCTCTCACTGAAATAGTACTGAATAATACCAAGCTATTCTGCTCCTAGTGAAACATCTTCAAAGGTTTTTTCTCAGCATAGAAACACACAGTCTTGCTGTGTGCTGTGACATGCAGACAGCTGCACTGTGGCAAAGTTTCTTGCAGTTGAACTGCTTACAGCATATGACCAGTTTGTGCCAACCTCCTTGCAGTAATTTTGGACATTTCAGCCCTGCAGTTAAACAGAGAAAAAAAATAAGAGAAGGGAGATACTCTTGTAGTAGTCTAAAGGTCCTGTAATTCCCTTGAAAAATGCTGAAAACTACTACCTACTCTGGTGTTAGTTGCTAGGAAATCAGACAACAAACAGAAAACTTAGGAAACATATATTTGGTGGTTTTGCTTTCCTCTGACTAAAATCTACACATTCATTGAAGATTGTGCAAGGGATGATTTACAGATCTTTCCATATTACTGCCTGTCTGGTTAGCAGATGGTGTTCATCAACCAAAGAAGAATCCCTATTCTCATAAACAATTATAGCTGAACAGAAATGTTGTAATCTGTGGAAAACTCTATTATTTGCAAGGTTTTCAGATTTATTCACAGGTATGTTTTAGCCACGTGCTAGAAAAATCCCATCCATAAAGGTCAAAGTGAACTGGCACTGTTCCTGTAAAATCAAATTTAGGGAAATGAAAGGATACAGAGTTTTCCAGTTGTGGTACTCATGGTGAAAGATTTCAGTAAACGTAAGCTGACTCTAACTGCAAGAAGCATGTACTATAAACATTTGCCTGTACTACAATAATACTTGACTGAAGTATAATTTGGATTTGATTCTGAAAACTTTTACTCTCCTGGGTAGGTTTGGTTATAGAGTATTGTCCCATGGATGAAGTAGAATAATTTAGGTGTTAGGGGTTTATGCAAGAAAATAAAAATTCAATTGAGATACTATTTGGGGTTTTTTCTGCTCTCTGATTTGTTAGTATCAGACCATGTTCATCCTTAGACTTAATGTGACAGAAAGACACTGAAAAGGAATACTCATTTTTGGAAACTGAACAAATGGCAATTTGTCAAAGGTTACACAAGAAATAAACAACAGAGCTATGATTCAGGCTTAGAAAATCTGGACCTCAGCTCCCTTACTGACCTGCAGTGTGATGTGCTCTTCAGCAATCCTAATGGATGCCTGAAAAACGTTTGCACTCAATGGCTTCTGCATTTTCATCTAACCTCTGTTTTTCTAATGCTTTTCTGAAGAACTAAGGAACTAACATTTGACCTGACACATATACTGACAATATGAAACAGAAAGCAGAATAGTGGGTGCAAATCTGGACTATGCTGAGAAGAGACAATTAATTTATAAATTATACATTTATAATAAATGAAATTTTTTAATGTCATTTTTATAAATTGCCAATCAAGCAGCCAAATGAGTGAGCTTCCAATGAAATGCAGATGTATATAGAAAGCAGTGAGCTCCATGCACATTGCTTAATAAGGTAAGTGACGGGCCCAGGAAATATTTGTCTTCTCAGATATGACAGTTGTCACTGGTGTAATTTTGCACTGATGAACCTTTGCCCTCTTGGCCTCCTGAATTTTTTTTTAGGGAAAGCAATTTGATTAGCATTCCATCTTTGCAATATCCAGACTGTTCTGTTACCACAATTCTTTCTCAAAGGGCCAATATATGACCCCATGTACATTTGCCTATATTAAGCTTCCTAAAACAGAGTGAAAGGAGAATAAGCACCTTGCAGATTCAAGCTTTCCACTGGTAAATAATCCTTTTGATGCCTTAACTGCAGAAGAAAACGTTAGTGATTTAGCCAAATCAATTCTAAATCCATGCTCACCAGTGAAAGCCCCTTAGATGAACAGCATTATTTCAGAACCGCAATAATTTTTAAATTGACTTCTCTGCACTAGAGCTTTCTATCCAAGTAAAAATTACATAGGACACTTTCAAGCATAAATAACAGCATTCATCTAAGATCAGTTACTAATTTTGTCTTTATGAAAGCCTTCAGATTTTCAAAGAAACCACTTTTTACAGTGGGTTTCCTCAGCAGCTGTAAAGATCAGATGCAAATGTTTTAAATCAAAACAGTTTTTTGTTTCATCTATGTCAGGATGGGCTACTCAAATCAGCTATTAATGAGGTAGGCTTTTGTCTTTTTTGACCACCTCACAACTGAGAAAAAACTGCTGGGAAGAGTGTCTGGAGCAAGTTGTATCAGGCACATGGCAAATATAAGTGTTTCTCTCTTTACCATCAAAACGTGTGAATATCATTGATATATATCTCATAGAGGCTTCACAACTGCCAGTTAAGGAGCATATGGACAGCCTGAGAAATAGTTTACAGCAGCTTGAACTCTAGAGCACACATTTGTCACTGGAGCAGAAATAAAAGCTCTTCTCTCAGCAATATATGTAGCTCTGTTATTTTCCTGTCAGGTGAGATGTTACCAGATCTGGATGTAGATTCCCCTAGGGATTTTCCCTCAGGGAACAAGGGACCCAAATGCTTCACTTTGAAATACCCAACTCAAAGGCTGCATCTCCTCATCAGTTCCCCTAGACAAGGAGATTTTTCCAGTAAATTTTTTTATGAACTTGAAAGTTTTTCAGAAGGGAGAGGTAAATATAGTACCCTGACCACAGGAACATATCTGATTTTATCCACTCTAGGGCAACCAGACAATGTAGCCACCAAGAGTAAGAGGAATAGCCGTATTTGTGCATAACACCCATGGAGAAAAGAAAAGGAAATTTTTGGAATTAACAAAAAGATGACAATTGTAGTCAGCTCTGCAGGACCTTGCACTCACATTGCAAGCTATCAGAAGTCACAGCTGTGACATTCTGAGGCAGCAATGACATTCCCTAAGAGCCAGGCCTATCTGCCCCCACAGATCCTGGTGTGCTGCTTAGACACAGCCCCACATAAGCAGTCTGAGCCCTGTGCAGCATTAGGGTGGAGTTCAGTGTCCAGGAATTAACAGAAGGGCAGTGCTGCCTGACAGAGAAATGAATGTCAGTGCAGCAAAGGACTGCAGAGGGGTGGGAAAAGAGGGAAAGCACAAGTGTTTACCATGCAGGCAGATTCTGGAAAGCTTTGAGAGCTTTAGAAAAGCAAGTTAACCCAGCACCATGGCTACTGTATGGAACTGATGTCATCTGGCTGTGCATAAAAGCCTCTGCTTTTTCTTCTTTTGTGCAGCTCCAGAATGACGTCACCCCAAAGCACAAGAAGGTACCTTTGTGCTGCAGCCCTTCCCCTGCTGGCTCCTGCTACACGTCCCTCTCCCCAGCGTGTGTCCCTCCCTCACCCAGAAACTCCTTCATTCACCCCACTGAATGCAAGGCTCCTCCGTGGAGCCGGCAGGGCCCTCTGGGAGCCCGCAAGCTCCAGCAGTCTGTGGTAGGAGGAAGGAGCTTCCATTCAGACTGTACAGCTCAGCAGCCCACAGTGGGGCCTCTGCAGCCCACTTCAGCTCCTTCACAATGCTGTCAAACCTGAATGCTGTGGACTCATTAGGCAGACAGGGCAACTGGGGAGATTTAATTATTTTCAAGGTCGGAATCCCTTTGGTGGGATGTACTACAGCACACGATTTAACCTTGTTACAGTCCACAATTGTTGTTAAATAAGTAGAGTGAAAAATATTACATTTGTAGCCTCACTTAGGAAGGAACTGCAAACATAGTTTGCAGTTGTACAATCATTAACAGATTTGTTTATAGTTGGTGTGCATGCTTGCCTGTTTCATAAGGCCTGTGACAGTTTTCATGACATGCAAAAACAAGAGAACAAACATTCAAAGCACAACCTGGCCAATGTTATTTCCTGCAGAGAAATGGGGTAGGGGCTGCTGGAAGAGGACACTACCGAAGAAAAAAAGTACCACTAAATTAAACTAGAGAGAAACCTGCATGGAAAACAGAAGTCTATAGAAAGGGGGAAAACTAAGGGCTGAATGTTCCCATTAAAAAGCCCAAGTCACTCACAGTTACCAATGACAGCATCTATCTCCTGTTCAGTAGAGAAATTCTGGACACACCCCTCATCCCTGTGCCTACTCCTGGAAATGAAAGCATATTTCACCAATAGGTCTCAATCTCCAATCAGCTGATCTTTGAAGGTGTACACGTGCAGAAATATCCACTGGGAAAGTATGTGAAGAACTATGAGGAAATGCAATGGATTTAGAGCTGTAATGGGTAATTTCTATTTAGATGCTGTAGGGTGGCATAAGCTGGGACTTCACTACACATACAGGGAAGGAAATGTACTTTCCCAGAGGAAACTTGGCTAACTTACCATTGACATGCCATAGCATCTGGAACCCACTTCTAGCATTCAGTCCATCAGAGTAAAACTCCACATGAAGGCTGGTCCCTGTAGTGCTTCCAGCCAGTGGAAGAGACTGTCCACAGAAAGTGCCTATCAGGTTGGCTTGTGCATCAGGCCCATCATAGAGCNAAAAAAAAAAAAAAGCCAGTGAGTAAAAAGAAGCTCCCCAATTAAGAAGCTCCCCAATGTTTTGTACAGGATTAAAAAAAAAAGAAAAAGCAGTGACACTTCTCCCACTGGCCACCCTTGCACAGCAATATGAGCCTTGGGAGTGTGGAAAGATTTGGGTAAAATGATGAGTAAATACAAAGCCAATATGTCTTTAAACCTGGCTGCACACTGTGTGCAGTAGGAAGGGTTTGCTGTTTCTGTTTTGGTGTGTATTGGGGGTTGCTGGGGAAGGAAACAAGGGCCAAGTGGCAATGACCTGAAATAGAAAGAAAAAGAGGATGTCATGGGTCTGATTTGCCCATGCATCTAATGTGCTCAGTGCCTTCAACCCCCTTGGTGGCAATTCTGTTTACATCATGGCTTTAAGATTGCATTCAGGTGATATGAGGACTGCCTGGGCTTCTGATGGAAAAAACCAAGCAGCCAGCATCACAACAGCATCCCAGAGCAGTGAGGACAAACTGAAAACCAGAAGTAAAGTAAATCCTCAAAAACACAAGGAAATTTCATATGTGTTTATTCACGGTTTCATAATCTCAAGCTAGAGTCTTGCTTTGGAGGAAAACTGTACTGAGCCCTGCTTCTGAAATTTGATTTCCTTGTCATATTCTATGTGCCAGTATTTTGACAATCAGTGTGTTCTCAGATGTAGCCAGCCTGAAAATCTTTCTGTTCTCCAAATACAGATGAGGAACCCTCCATCCCACTCTTAAAACATTGCCACTCCTACTAAAATCAACCAAACAATCAAAACAAAAAAATGCTAGGGAAATATTTTGGTATTTAAATATTTAAATTATGTCTGAAAGCAGTCATATACTCACAATTAAATGAAAACATTTAATACATATTTTGATGGTATTAGATGCTTAAAACTTTTAAATTTCTTTACATTTGTTGTCTCCAGACAGGTTTAAATGGTCTTTCAAATTCTAGTTTTGCAACTTTTTTCAAAGCCAGCAAATCACACTGAACATACCTCTGTGTTCTTACCAAATAACCCATGCCCAAGTGTCATTTTTCAGGCATGAGAAATATAATTTTTACAAAGCTAATAAAAATGAGATATTTTAGCTAAATTGCCTTTGATTTATAATATCAGATTGCTGGTTATTTTCAAGTTATGGCTTGCCTGATTATTTCTACCTTGGTTACTATGACTCTTAAAGTTTAGGAAAACAGCAATCCTTGTCCTTTATTATCACATTGTGACAGTTCATCTGCTATTCTGTCTCACGATGCATATCTTCCTAACACAACCCATCAAATTATTGGCACACAAACCATGTCTGAACATTCTCATTGTGCATTTTTGGCATGCTTTCTTTCAGAATTTCAACAAAAACTTTTCTCTGTTCTGAAGCCATCACCGTAAAGTTGCCTCCATGCGAAGAATAAAATCTATGATCTCTAGAAAAACAGCGAAGGTTTGTTTATCTTTGGTCTCCATTCAAACCTCTTTTCCAAATATCTTTGATTCTACTAAGAGTTCTGCTATGTTCAGTACTGTATAACTCATACTATGGAAATATGAAGTTTCAGCAAATATTGATTAACCATGCTAGCTAATTTTCACACATATTTTCTGGCAGACTTAAATATGAGAATAAGTCATTAAACCTTCAGCCTTTCTGTTGAAGATGCTAGTCTTGCAGAATCTACAGAAATCTTGTTATTCATTTAAAATATAGTTGAAGTGAAGAAACCAACTTGAATGGTTTCAAATCCTCTAGCAAACAGTCCAGTAGTTTAAATGTGGTGAGAGCTTTTTGTTTTTTATTTGTTTGTTTTTGTGGGGGTTTTTTTTGTTATTTTGTTTTGGGGGTTTTTTTTGTGGTTTTTTTTGGTTGTTGGTGTTTTTTTCTGTTGTAGTTGGGGTTTTCTTGGTTTTGTTTGGGTTTCTTTTTTTTTTTTTTTTTGTTGGGGGTTTTTTTGTTTTTTTTTGGTTTTTTTTTGTTTGTTGGTTTTTTTTTTTTTTTTGTTTTTTTGTTTGTTTTTTTTTTTAAAAAAAAAAAAAAAAAGAGTTAGTTCTGCCAGAATTTAGGGGCAAATTGCAGGAACAATTCTATAGTAACGTTCCATGGCCTATTTCCCGACTGGTGACCACCAATCTAATACAAAGAAAGGCTCAAACTAAGCTAAGTATATTGCAGCTTAAAAACTATCACTCTATTTGGTATGATTTTTCTTGGTGAAACCAGAAAAGATTGAAAGTTTCTAATTGCAGACACATTGCTTGTGGTGATCAGGTATGTTTGAAAATAAATAACAAATTGTCATAAAGACTAGATGGCAATATGTTGAATATCAATCTATATTGTTTGAAGAACCACCTGATAGACAGATGAGCTGTCCCATGCCCAGCATTACAGTTATGACCTTCTTACATTTATGACAGGATGAGAGCTTTACACATTCTTTCAAGGCATAAGTTCAGCAAAATGAAATCAAGTCAGATCCAATTAGATTTTTTAACAGTACTTCCTTTGACAATTTTGTGGTATATACTACTCATATTTCTGTGGCTTCAAGCCATGGAAATCTTACACCAGAAAAATATGAATGGTGAAGAATGAATCAATGTGAATGTTACTGAATAGTAGCTAAAACTACATCAAGATACATATTCACAATATGCTGTTAGCTCTAGTGATTACAAATAAAAACCCATTCTAAAGAACTATGGATAAAATCATACCTAGAAACTTCCAAATCCAAACAATAAAAAAAAGCTTCATGTGTCTCCTGCAATTTGATTCATCAAGGGAGTATTATTTTTATCTAAGACAGAGAATGCCACATTTCAATGTCATTTCCTCTGAAAACAGTCCATCAGTTTTTGTAGACACAAAGAATGGTTACTATGGCAATCCTTTCATGCCGTGCTGCCCCATGGGTTTGAGTTCAGAGCAGCATTTCACAGGGAATTTGAGTGCCTGGCCAGCTGTAACTCATTGAGAGAGGCAGAATCACGACTGCTAGAATTACAGCTGGGTTTTTTGAGCTGTCTTTCATTTCTAAATGAAGGGAACAGCTGTGTGTTTTCACAGGGCATTTTGAACTTCTCAAACCACCTTTTGCTCTCACACAAACACAGGCAAGTGAAACTGAAGCTGAACACCAGCTCTCATAAGCCATGATTTCTCTCCTGAGCTCTGAGATAGTGTTTCTTGTGTAAGGTCCTGCTTTGTCAGCTGTGTTATCTTAAACTTCTGCAAATCAAGGAAATGTTATTCTGCAGGCTATGAGGCAAGATACTCCTTATGACTGTGCAAGACAGTTGGATTTTGGGGCAGTGTATTAGTCACTCCTGCACCATACTGACTCCATAAACTGGTGATTTGCATCCCTTCCAGCTGCCTGTTGGGAAGAAAGTGCTTATTCCCCTTCTGTGTATATATGGGTTTTGTAATATATTTATTTGTTCAGACCTCTTAGCCTCCACCAGAAAATCCAAGCGCTTCATAATGATTTTGGCAGACAATTCAACCAGCAAAACATGCAAACACCTGCAACACACATTCAGATCCTTAGCCTCTTCTTTTTAGCCAAAGCCATTGCCCAGCAGCAAGCAGAATGCTCCATTTCATCAGCCTGTACCCCAGCACTGGGCCCAGGTGGGGATGTGCTACATTCAAATGAATTATTAGGCATGGCTCAATAACTGTTAGAAGAAACTCCTTACCATCTCCCTAGGAGCAGGTGTATAGGTTGACACAAAGGTAAAAAGGAGAGGTACCAGCTCTCTGAGGGATGAATCAAGATGTATGAGTGCCCCACAGCAAAGTGGCAGCTGAAATCCATCTGCTGTGCATTAGAATGGGGCTGGGAGAGCAGGACTAGCAAAACCTGCAGGAAGAATTTGGCTTGGATAGCTCTCCTGGGGGGACAACACGGTCACCAGTGTTGCATTTTGGCTTTTCTGACTCTTCAGCCTGGAAATGTGTCACTAACACCAATAATGATGCCCTGCAGACCACAGCTGTTCACTTCTCTTTGGAGGAGCAAAGCAAAAGGGCATGACCTGTGTCACAGAAAAGCTCATTGCCAGAACTGGAGCAGGGGCTCAAGGACTGAGCTGACTGGAAAATGAGGTTTCTTCTACTCGGGAGAAATAAAGATCTAGAAAAAAAAAATGGGAAAAACAAGCTTGGAATGTGTTCTCTTTGGACACACTCGAGGTAGGGACAATTTTCTAGCCGAGTGCCTTGTCAAGCTTATTCCGTCTTGCAAAGTGAGCCTTTCAGACTGGTAGTGAGACTCCATCTGTTCAGTTTTCCTGGCAGAAAACTAGGGGCTGGGGAGCAGGGGGGCAGGATGGGGAGGGAGAGTGTTTGGGCAAAATATCGGTTTTCTCCTGGAGAAAGTTATTTCTATGAAAAGGCATGTGTCTTTTTTTTCTCATCAGGAAAAACATTACAGAGGAAAAGCCCATGCCTAATCAGCTCTGGAAAAAAGCTGCTTATATACACTAGTTAGTCATAACACATAGTCTTGATCAAGAGGTGATAGTCTTCAGAAACAAACTTTCAGTTTTATATGAGGGGAAAATCTATTCTATGAATACTGACAGTTCTCTTATTGTACTGTAAATAATACTGTCATCAGATGTCATGAATTCATCATAATAATGAACAATTATATTAATAATTGTCTCCAACTGAGTCTTGAAACAAACTGCTGTCAGAAAGCTTTTATACAGGGCCCAGCAGCAACAGTTCTGGTCTGTATTTGCAGAACTCAGGAAAGGAGGCGTTGCCTTGGAACAGACCAACAGAGCTGTGAGTGTCCCACCCATGGTCACAGCCTCTAGGACAGTCTGACACATGCAAGTATCTCTTTCCTCTTACAAGTGGGAAAGCTGATATGGGATTGTTTGGATCTAAACACCAGAGGCAGTGATTACAGATTTCTGAATAGCTCTTCCTGAAAGGAAATCAAAGGAAAGGAAATTTTGGAAAGGAAATTTTGATGGCATTGCCACAAATATATTACCAGAAAACCAAAACCAAGCAAAAAGCAGACATTAGAATTCTCATCCAAGTAACTGAATGCACTCCAAAGAGAGATCACCAATAATTGTTAAAACAAGAATTAACACAAACAAAAATCATTAATTTCCAAGCAACACATTTCCTTCCAGAAGGGATAGAGTGCAAACTTAAGAACCTGCAGGTCTGTCAGCCAGAGGAAAACTCAAATTAAAGCTCCAGGATGTGGCCCAATGTGCTAGCTGAGCACCACAATGCCATTGTTTCACAGAAACAAAGGCAGCTTAAGACTTTGAGCAACTGACTGCATGGAGCCTTGACACTTCTGCACTAACAGGAGAATAAAATAAGGTTATGTTTGTGCTTGGATGATGAGAAGAGTTTGTAATCGCCCCCAGAAGAAGACCGTCCTTAAGAATTCATTCTAATTAATATTTAGTATGATTATTTAAATATGTTTATGCCCTAGATGACTATGATAAAAGCGCTTGCTCTGACCACTATAGGCACCTTTCTTGTCTGACCCACACAATGACACACTTTTACTAATGAACCATTATATTCCACAGTATAATGGAATTTGACATCAGGCATTACTTAGACATGTAGGCATACTAGTTAATCTTGCTGGGATTTATCTAACATATGTAAATAAATCAAAGTCTAGTTTTTTAATACTAAGACTTTTTTCTGAGTCTATGTTTGTTTTGTCACCTGAGCCTGAAATATTCAGAGCCCTTTGAAAATTTCAAGCAATGTTGAAATCCACATTACACTGGAGTGATTTTTTTAAAAATAGTTTTCCACCTCTTGCAATACCATTTACTTTCTTCACAAAGAAAACAAAGATTTTTACCTACAGTCATATCTGCTCATTCCTGTCTTTCTAGGGAAGGTTTATTTCTTCAAATTTTATGAAACCAATATTTTTCATTAGTGATGAATGAATTATAAGAATGTATAAGTGTATCTTTGGGTTACATTTTAAAACTGTTTTAGAATAGGAGCAGGAAATAACTGCTGCTGAAGAAAGGAATGCCTAGGAGACATCCACCTAGTCAGTACATCCCAAGATCTTCACTCAAAACCTTATTTGTTCAGCATGTCATTCTAAATCTCCAAATCTCTATCAGGAAGGCACCTGCTCCTAATCCTTATGCTGTGGTGGACAGAATCCAGATGGGTCCCTAAATGTCTCTGCAGCCTTTGCTGACCAAGGGACTGCCTGGGGATCCACGCCTTTGTGGCAGTGGGATCACATTCCTGGTGATGAGGCCGTTGCTATTTTGATAGAGTGACTGCTTTCCTCAAAGCAGAAATTGAGGCAGTTCCTCTGCAGCAAGAATCCACTCATGGTGGGGGGAACAGGACTGCTTTTGAACTTGAGATAATAATATTTTCAAAGTTATCCTTCAGCAGAAAGCTGTGTGAAAAGCTTTGTACAAAGGGAGGGGCTGTGCCTAAGGACACTGCTATCAGGGGGTGGAGAAATGTGCCTGCTCTGAAAAGCCCAGGCTGGGCTGAGCAGTTTGCAGCACTGCTGACCTATGCTTCTCCTCCTGTGCTTTGCCAGCCAAGATGAACTGAACTGTAACGGGAAGGAACATGACACTGACACCATAAGGGGCCAGAGAAGGCAGGAAGGGCTCTGGCAATCCCCCTTTATTTGAGAAAATTTGCATCATGCATATCTATGGACACTACGGAGAGTCACAACTTGGTCCCAGCAGATGGAGGCAGAAAAAAAGGGAAGTATTCCTGCCTCTTGGGCTTTCAGGCTTGCTTATGGGAACAATGCAGGGGGTGCACATGACTTTCCTCAAAGTCCAGTGTGTTTTTTTCTGAGCTGTCTGGGGTCTTGCCTTTTATGAGGGGAAGCTTTGACTGATTTACACGGAGTTTCTCCAGTCACAATGTAACTTTTTTATTGTGATGCCTGCGCTGAATGTGATAAGCAGACAGTCTCACAGAAAATGGCCAGGCTTTCCAGAAAAATCTAGAATACAGGAGGAGAACAGAGGAAACAAGAATCCAGCTGCAACTAGATGAGATCCAAATATTCCTTCTCCAACAAGGGGCGTGCACACTACCATCATGTGGTGGTATTTCACAGTCATTCCATTGTACCAGACTTTTTTTCTGAAGGAGCAGGCTAAGTCACATTGCTATGAGCTGGCAGGGTGTGGAAAACACCAATTCCATGAACGTCTGACTCATTTTGTGAGTCCAAAAGAGGAGTCTGTGCTGGCACTCGTGTTTCTTGTCATCTGAGGTTTCTGTAGGCACCAGGCTACCCTGTCATCACTACAAATTTAGCTGTTGTGAGGGGTCGGGAGTTTTGTGTGCATTTGTGATTTTGCCTCTACATAACCTTTCAAACAGCAAAGCCAAAGTGTACTTTGATTCTGGCAAGGCAGGCAATTAGAAACACAACAAATCTGAGCCCTGGGTGGGTCTTGTTTAGGGTGGACAGCTTTTTAGCATGACAGTCTCCTATCCAGATCTCTCACTGAAAATCAGTGCATGGGCTAGGATTTCATTGTATACCAGTGGTGAAGCCTGACACAGAAACCCGAGGAGAGTTGCCACTTTTATCCTTACAGTCTTACACTGAAGGATTTCTTGTGGAGGCCCATAACACCCTGAAGGAATTCAGGGGTGTGCTGTTGTGCTGCCAGCTTGCATGATAATATTTTAATGGATACCAAGGCTGCCTGGCCAGCAGGCTGTGATTTGATGTCTGTGTGCAGAACCTGGGTGAGTATATTTCATACATCATCTGCTTCTCCAGGGAGATGCACTACTAGTGACATTTTGTAAATCAATGCACGGCCATAAGAAAAGCCATTCCCTGTGCTTGAAGAATTCCTGCAGCACTTTAGAAAGACACACTCATAAATAAAATGTAATAATGGTAATCTCTTAATATAGTTTGAGCATATTTACTAATTGCAAGAGGGAGTAAAACTAGAAACAGAGTAAGATATTTTTATGTTAAGCTAATAAAAAAAGAGGATGACCAGACGAGTGCAAGCGGCAATTATCTAATGCAGTATTCCCAGATGGAAAAAAGGGATATTATGGCACATCCCTGGAATGCTACTGCGGTTTACAAATGGGGGGTGGGCGAAAGACATATCCTGCTACCACCAGAAGGAAATGAAACAGTTCTCAGGAGCAGATGCCATATTAATTATTGTATTCATTTGATAATATTCCTCATATAATCATGCAATGGTACTTTAATCACTTTGAGCCTAATTGCTGAAGGAGTCTGGGCTGCTTAAGCACAGTGACAGTAAGCAAGCAAGGCAGTGCTCTAGTCCAAAGTGGAACTCTGTCCTGGCCTGCAGCAGAAGAAAGGCATTTGTGTTATCAGGCAGTTGTTTGCCCTTATAAGATGTTCTTTTGCATTAACCCAATGATAATTCCAACACTGACAGTAGATGTACAGACCAAAGGGGTGAAACTTGGACAGGGAGCTCTGAAACTTGTCTTGCTGCCTGACACAATTTTGCTATCTGCTTATCAGGCTGCTGGCATCATGCAAAAGGCTGGGCAAGGTCTGCCCTTGTCCTGGTTCTGGCCAGGACAGGGTTACTTTTTTTGCACTAGGTGGGAGGAGGCATGGCCAGGACATCACCTAACTTCATTGCCAGGGGCAGTGGACAGGGCCAGGAAGAAGGGGCTCCTTCTTGCCTAGAAAAACCTGGCAGAGGGAGATGTCTGGTGTTGTCTCTTTCAGTTTGGGGGTTTTTTTTGCCTGTAAGAATAATTTCTTTTCTTATACCCTCTGTCATTAGTATTGTGGCTGTTATTGTTAATTTTCTTATCTCAACCCTTGATCTTTGCATTTTGTGCCTCCAGTTGAAGGGGAAAAGATGAGCAGCACGTGGCTTTAGTGGGAGTACTAACTTGGAAAATACCATTCCTTAACCATGACATTCCTGTACATAATAAAAGCAGATGCTAAACAGACTGGACATCAAGGGATGGAAGTACTTTCTAAGCAGGACAACATAGAAGGACATTGTCACTGAAAGACAGGATGATCTGTGGTTTTCAAATAATATTTTTCTTGGATAAGGAAGGAGTATATTTCAGTTCTACAGCAGGACTCTGATCTTCAGGGGAAAAAAATGACATTCTCCTTACTTTGCCTCCCCAGAGATTATGTTCTGTCATACCAAATAAGAAGGTAATTCATCATTAAGGATGGGGAGTTAAATATACTTTTGTTCAACTAATAATCTGATGAATGTAGAGGAAAGAATGACATTTCTATATAATTTCCTGCAATATCTCACTAGTTACATCCCCTTGACTCCTGTAGAAAGACAAATGTCAGGTTATTTAGCCAAGGCGTGGAAAGCAATACAACTTAAAGGCCATCCAATCTAATTAAAGCTAGTGTAGCATCACCAGTAAACAGTCTGCTATTTGATATGCCTTGTATCTTATTATTGTCACTTCTGTACAATTCTTTATCAGAAGCAATTCATCTCATACTCTTGAAACTTCAGTGCAAAACTCCTTCCAAAAAGTCACATATCCTATGAGCATTACTAGCAATGAGCCAACATCCTCTGACAGGACATGAAACACCACACAGGGCTCATTTGCTAGGAAAGTGCTCATATGAGATTCATGCTAGAGACTGACATTATAAAAAACTGCAGTTTTGCCTCCCTCCCACATTGCCCCTTCTCAGTTTCTGGCACCTACACACAGAGGCAGAGAATTGCCACAAAGAACAGAGTTTTTTCCTTCCTTGGCACAGGTATAAATAGCTGTATATGCTAAAGTGGCGGAGATGCAGGCCCTGCACAGACCAGACCAAGCTAGAGTCACTCAATGCTCCCTGCAGAGAGAGAATGCTGCTCACCATGAGTAACACCTGCCAGCTGGTGGAAGAATGGCCTGGCTGACAAGATGCATCCCATGATCAAAGGAGAAAAGGAAATAGGTAACACAGATGACTTCTCATTGTACAGCTGTGACTGAATTTCAGTCTGGGACAGCCATGCACTGTAATTGTACTTACTCGTACTCATTGGACATCTGACTATACTTTTCCTGCCCTTAATGTGAAACAGTTATTTTCTCTATGGCATGATAATATCTTTGGTAATTGAAAATCACTAGGAATACCCATGTGTAGAAATTATTGGTTTTGACATTACATATGTAACTTCTGACTCATATGTGGACTAAGCCAGGGAGCAAATAGCAAATTAACTGTGTATATCTGATTGAATTAGTCATGAGGCAAAATGCTCTTTTTATGTGGGTTTGGGTCAGAGTGTCAGTCATAATTAAACACAAAGTTGAAGAACAGGCCCTTTACCAGTATGGAGACTGGGACCAAAAAAGTGTCCAGCAGACAAGGTCCAGCAGTACTCAGGAAAACTGTTTGCTCAGTCTAGCTATCCCCACCCTACAAAGCACCATGATTTTCCCCTTCAGAATTCAGAAAGATTTCAAAAAATTAGAACTTTAATTTGAGACTATAAAAATATGTCCACATGTCCATAAATCTGTTCCTCACACCAACATTTAAACACAGCTCTACTACTTTTGGGGTATTTTTTGCAACTGCCATTTCTTGATTGTAGTTTGCTAAGGCAGGTCATGTCTCTGGCATAACACCTCTGCAACATTTAGTCTTGTCCTTTTGCACCATATTGGTATAGTCCTTACTCTTTCTGCCACTACAACTGTGATCATCACCTAATCCAAACTAACAGCTAGCTCTTGTCCTTCCTGTCCCCAGCCTCCCAGCAAGCAGGAGGAAACATTGTCACCAAGCCTGCCATCTGCTAGCTGCCACAGAGCAGCATGCTGCTACTCTCACAGCTGCCACAGACCTAAGAAGACAAAGAGGGTGTTGCTGCCTGCTGTAGGGCATGAGATGGGAGAGCTGCTGCCACAAACCCAAAAGGAGATGGGAGAAGGGACACTTAAAAGCTCCCTGGGAAAAGAGCACTGGATCAGCACCAGTGACCACTCTGGTTTCTGAGCACAGCTACATGCATTGTGTCTGAGTAGCAGCTTCCCATTTCCTTCAAGAAAACAGTGAGGGACTCTGGCCTATGCTCGCTGCACCACCTACTTAGACCACAGTGAACAGGTTGATGTCTCTATTATACTCAGCAAGAACAGCAGCTCTTTCTCCTCTTAGACCTTGCTGCAACAAAGGAATCTCAAAACTAACATGTGGCAGAAAAGTAATCTATTTTAGCTGAATGACTATGAGGTTTCTTTTAATTATCATTTTTTTCCAATTTGCAGAATTGTCAGACTCCACATGGACTTCAAACAGAAAAGTCCCAAATACCTGCAGTCTGCTTAGAAAGTGAACTGTACATGTGTTCCAGATGATTCCCCCTTTCCCCTACACCACATCACATTCCCAGCCTTGCCAATACGTTCCCCTTTCGCAAGATGCAGGGTGGGAGCAAACGCTATTCAATTCCCTGGCTGGTTCAACCTCGTTCTCTTTTTACACTATGGCACATATTTGTGCAGCATGCAACAACTAAATGAGAACATCTTTTCCAAGTATTATTTCTTAATGGCATTTGGAGAAAGATTTGTAAGTAATGTTACATGAATTGCAAACAAAAGCCTCCTTAACACACTTCCATGACTCTATTTTCCCCTGGTATTTTCTTCTTTATACCTCTTTCAGTCTGTATTTTCTTTGATTGAAAGCACTGAAAAACTGTTAAGCAAAGAGTGTTCTTGTCTCCTCACTCTCTCCAATATGTTTTATTTCTGCTCTCTTAAGTGCTTTGGATCAGGTCCTTGCCTCTGGCACTATTCCCCCACCCTTGACTTATGTCTAGAATAGTGTCTTCTGGCAAGTTTCTTGCTCCTCACAGGCTGGCTACTGTGTGCAGGGCTCCTGCTTTCCATGGGTCAGGGCCTTAGGCATCTTGAAACTAGCACTGGCCCCTCCACTTGGCTCCAGCGTTTCTTTTTCAGCCTCCTCACAAAAATGAACCAGGGCTCAATAGTTAGTTCTCAATACAGTGCTCCCTTGTTTATTTTCTTCACATGTCTATTTTTTCTTTCCATTCCTGGGCACAAAGAGAAGAAAGCTGGAAGAACATCACTTTTGCCAATTTACTACTAATTTTGAGCTGTGAAAGCTACCATAATAATGAGGTAAAGGAAGTGAAGGAGGACATGTAGAAGAGACAGATTAGGCCATCAGCAGGTCTGTTGCTGAACCTTTTGCAATACCTGGGTGTAAGTGTCCCCAGAAATACAGGTCCTCTCCCTGGCTGTAAGTAGTCTTGTCTAAGATTTCTCTAAATTTCAGTTCCTTTTGTGCAAAAACCTAAGTAGAGCACAGGAGCTACATGCTGGCATCCTCTAAAAGGGTGAGATCTGAAGGATGAGTTAGTCCAGCAAAACAGCAAAACTGTAAGCAGGAGATTCTAATCCACAGTATAGAGTGATCATTATACTCTGCATCCTACAGTACTAAGTACAAAATTGAGATAAAATAACTTTTCAGTTGTCCTAGAAAATTTTAAGAAAACATATTTTTTGTCCTTGAAATATTTCTTTGGGGAAATGAAAATAAAGGGTACTTGTCTTTAGATTGACTCAATGGTTTCATTTGCCTAAAAATGTCATATTTTGTTTGTGGATGCATTTGTTTTCTTTTAGTCCCTTTAAAGATGTAGATGAATTATGAAAAGCATAAATAGGAGAAACTGCAACCTTCCCTTTAAAAATTTAGACATTTATCAAAATTTTTGAACATTCCCCACTCCTTCTCATATGAAAACAAAAGGAAAATAACTGGGCTCATTGCCTTTTCGCAATCCATTTACTAGTGTCAGTATTTCCCCTTCTTTGTATGAAGCTGGAATCATGACATCTCACTTGGCCCATAAAAGCCAGTGCATCTAATCTAAGGTGGAAGTTAGACTGTACCAAACCTAGGCACCTGCAGAATGATTCATCCTCCCAGAGGCACACACCTGTCTTAAGGTAGCAATGCTTCACTCCCTACTGATCACTGAGGAAACAGGTTTAAATAGTTTGGATTTAACACTTGAGCTTTAATGGTTATATTTAGATAAGATAAATTTCCCCTTTCTCCTCTGCAATCTTATTATTTTTCTTTATTGTTAAGGATTTGATTTTTCTTGTTTCTAGAATCTGGGCACATACCTTCAAGAAGTCACGATCACAGTCAGATCCATCTTCTAAATCAAAGGCTGTGAAGCTGTAGTTGAGAGTGTTCCCTTTGGTGGTTTGGATAGTCCAGTTGCAGTGCTCATTTAATGGGTAGTTATTTGGATAATTTAAACTTTCCAATATGCCATGGCTACGATTAACAGTCAGCACTTCATGGCAAACTGAAAAAAAAAGTGGTAATATAAGCATTTTTTAAATTATTAATCCAATATCTCAAAAATTACTAATTGAAGTTACTGATAGCATTACAAGGTGAGAAATATTTTTATACAGATTAGAGAAGCCATGCAAAAAGAATGGTACCTATTGAAGAATCTATTTTATATGTTTCAACAATAATTTCAACTATTCAATCTTGAATCTTCCAGCATTATTGTGACCTTCTTTTCTAACACTTGCAGATCCATCACTATATATAGTATATACATATTTTTGGGCAGTTTTCTTCAGTTCTAAATGCATGAGTATTCATGAAACACATTTTCTTTTATTTTCTTTTTTTTTTTAACTAATTAAAGAAATTTACTCTGTCATTTGAAACAATTTGGGGAGGTGCTCAACAAATTTTGACTAATAGATAAAAGTGTTTTACTTCAGCAAACTAGGAAAAAAACTGTGATCCCTGGCTAAAACAACCAATGGAAAATACACTACTAATATTGGGCTATCTAGCCCCAGGAAGAGAACATGATCATGAAATTTTTCAAAAAGGAGCCATAATTTTCCTTGTGAGACATTCAATAGCATCCTAGCACAAGAACTGGACACTCACCTGGAATAATAAGAGCTTTACTTGAAGTGCAGAGTAAATAAAAATAAACTAAACTAGATAAAGAACAAAATTACAGTTATGGGATCAGGTCAGTGAGTCTCATTTTTCTGTATCCACCTTTTCCTAAAGCCAAAAAATATCAGTGTGGGCAATCCACTGTCTGGAGAGAGCATACAACATGTACTGGGAGCAGAGCTGTGTAATGCAAAGGGAGGTGGGCAGGAGGCAGGGAGCAGAGCAGGCTGTTTGGTTTGTGCAGAAAATCTGCAGTGTTTGAACAGCAGAAACAGCTGAGATTCACTTGCATAACTGTTCTATTGTCTGCACCACGGATAGTACACCTACCTCCTGCACATTTTTTTATTCTATCCAAACGATTTAAAGAGCAGCAAGGTCTATGTTTTCAGTATTTCAAAATGCCTGGGTTACAGCTGAAGGTGAGGGTCAGCTGGAGTAGAGTGGAGCTTGCCTGCAAAGCTGCACTGAAGCACATGACTTTTTGAAAGGGCAGGATGAAGAGCACAAAATGGGTTTTGAAGAATGCAAGATGGATGAAAGCTGCTACCCCCTGCCATCAGGATTTTATTAGAAACATATCCGGCACAAAGGTGCCTTTGAATGGTAACTCGATACCATGTTTTCCTTTACAACATTTTCCAATTAATCATTATATTTCTTTTATGTACATGGAAATCTATCTGGTATCAAAGCATCATTATTTTATAACATACTGCCTACATAATTTTAGCTTTTGGGCAAGCCATTAAAAGCGTTCTCTGATGCATCTTCAGGAATTAAATATGAATGTAAATCACATTATCTAGTAGCTCAGGTTCTACATCTGAGTGCTTTGAAAGTGCTCTTTCTGTTTAATTAATGAAAGGCTGGAGGAACATTTTCTAATATATCCTCTTGACTTTGCAGTCTGAAAAGTACATGGTAGATAAATCTGTAGTGATTTCTGTAAGGAATGAGGGAGCCAAGGCTCCCTTTCTCTTCTAATTACTGTATGTGTCATGTGTAGATGAATAGCTTGGGTTTTTTCATAATCAATTTACTATTGTCCAAACCTAGGACAAATTCATGTCTATAAACCTACAATTCTTATCACTTGGGCATGTCATATTTAGAGGACACAAAGATGCCTGCAAATCACTTTGTATGTGATGAAATTACATATCTTCCAATGTGCATTTAACCATAAAAAAAAGTATAAAGTGTATAAAGAGAAAAGTAAACACTAGGACTGTATTCAAGATTATGACTGGGAATAACATAATTTTGTCATATGTCTTCTTGTATTTTTCTCCAAATGTTATTAGTCTGATATTTCTTGGGTAGTACTATTTTACAAAAAAATGTTTGCAAGAAAAGTATTACCCTTACCACAAGATATAAAAAATGAAACTTTTAAAAATACTTCTGATAGGCTAAAAAATCCCAAGCACCCACAATGATGCAGTCTGGCTGACAGAAACTCAATTATCTTTTGTCATCTTGCCTCATAAGCAGCTATAAGATCAGAGAATCTTGCTTTATCTGACTTCTCTTTTAAAAAGTTGGGAGCCTGAAAGAGCAGAAGAGCAAGAACAGTCAAATCCACCCTGTTATGGACTTCCAGAACTTGCTATTCTCAGTAAACCTGGAGTGGTAAGTGCCACTGGTGCAGGCAATACAAATAGAGCCACCTTACCAGCTTTCTCCTAAGGAGGAGATAGTTTCCATCACAGGTAGATGGGCAGGTAATTTTTAGCTCTCTGTGTTCTGTATCTGTACCAGACTAGAGAATCCGGGTTGCTGGTATGCTTTATACATTTTATTGTACTCATAAATCTGTAAGATAATGGGCTGCAGGCAGTTTCACAGACAACATGAGCTGTAGAAACACCTTCTTGTCTTCTCTTACTTACCCTGTTTGTATTTGGCTAAGAAACCTCCACCTTGCAGACTGCTGTCTGTCCTTAATTTCACATACACGCTGTCTCCACTGGAATGGATTGCTTGTGGTATCTGATTCCCACAAAATTTACCTAGCTGTCTAGCATTGCTGGTGTTGCCATCATATATCTAAAAAAGAAAACCGAAAAAGAAAAATTAAAATATAATAAAACTGATGACATTACAAATCCGATTAATTTCCCCCTGACAAATGTCTGCTTAGGGAAATGTTACTGGCTATACAAGAGGTTAAATTTCATTTCTACTCAGAGGAAGCCTGGCAGGCATTTCAGAAACAAGCAAAAACAGGAAGCCAGTAACTGAATACTAGTGGGTTTTTAGGGGGTTAGTCACCAAGAGGGGAATACAGCACTCCATTTCAATTTTATTAAAAATATTCAAATAATTTATGTGATGATTCAGATATGAAATTTGGTATTAACAATATGGTTATTGACATCGTTGAGCTTTGTTCCACATAATTTACTAAGAAAACATGCTAAGGCCTTGCTTCAAAATACAGAAAATTTAAAAGATATAGACAAATTCTTGTTTCTATCTGTCAGATTCTTTCTATCTAGACAGAAATGCTTTTCTAACCAGCAGCTACACAGACACTGCTGCCTTGCCTCACATGGCTCTGTGAGACAAAGGTAGCACATCAACATGGAGCTTTCCTATTCTGGGTCTGTTCACTTAGGAATATTTGAAAACCAAGGCCCTGTCTTTTTCCTGGCCTTTGTACTCAGCATACTCATCTGCCTCCTATGGAGCCAAGCGTCACAAGGCACCCACCGCAAGGTAATCAAAGCTGCACTTCTGGTGATATTCTAGATGGAACTGCTCAAACTGGATTTCAAATGGACTTCCTCGACTTCCTTTGAGCAGCCAGTAGCACTCTGAATTGTGGTAATATGGCATAGGATAGTTGGGAGACATGAAGATGCCAGAAGCTGTTATGAAAGTCCCACCACAACCTGAAAATGGAAGAGAAAGCAAACCAACACTTAACATCTAGAAGAGTAGAGAATTAGACTTGGTGTGTGCGAGTCTCACTACTGACCTCCTTCACAAGCCAATTCCCTAAAAATCTGCATCAAGGTTGTCAGCAGAAGAGAGCCCATAGGAAATAGAAGTATTAACTATCTAATTTGAAGGGTACTTCTGACAGAGAAGAATTAGAAATTAGGAACCTCTTCATTAAATTCTTAATTACTGCTTTCCTAAACTTAAGAGAAAATTGAAACTACTCTATATCTAGGGAATAGTGTGCCCTTCTTTGTAGTAAAAAAGAAAGCCGAAGGATCAAGAAATATCCTTGATCTTAACAACATGCATACATGTCACTACATAATTAGCAGGCAGACTTTAGAAGATGGGAAGCAGAAAAATTGTGGGGGAAAAGGTGAGAAATTAAATACAAACAAAAGATCAAAAATAAGATGTGTAAAATAGTTCTGTTTTTTTTTTTTTATGCAGTCATTTTACCTGCTGAGGTACCATCCCACTCTGCTGAAAATCCTGTTCTTGTGCCAAATACATCACTTACAAACTTTATCCACAGCTTGTTACCGTGAGAGATTATAACAGGAGGCAGGTCTGTACCACAGTATTTTCCAAGAGGAGGAGAAGTTTCATAGCCTCCATCTCTAGAATGGTAAGGAAGAAAAAATGTTTGGTCAAAGACAGATATCATGAAAAATGCTAGCAAATCAAAAATCATGTAATTCTTTCAGGCCTGGGAAAGTCTAATCCTGGCTCTTCATCTTGCACAAAAATACTGGTACCAAATATTGAGTCTTGCTACTTGCAGTAATAAGCCTTACCACAACCACGTGCTCACTGGGTATGTCACTCTCCCATCCCAGCAGCCTGAGAGTGTGTCAACACAATCAAACACTTGAGAACAGTCTCAGGTAGGCTGTATTCTCTATGTTCTACAACCATTGGGGCAACCAAAGGTAATCTTCTAATTTGAAGTAGTAATTTTCTCACTCCTCACTGTTTAGCCTGGTGCAAACCTAGATGAGCTGACTTATTTAAAAAAAAAAATGTTTATTTACCACCACACAAATGGGAATTCATTTCACTCATGTGATACATGTTTTGAAAAATTTTCTTAGTCTTCAGAATTGGTTATACAACCATTTATTTTTCTATTTATAAATTAAGTAGTATTTCCAGTGACATTTTTTAATACTGTAATCAGGATACACAGCTAGTGTTCTGTTTTGTCTCCTGCACATGCCTTATGGGAATAAAAAAGAAGGTGACAACCTGCCTTTCAATTGCTTCCTGACCTTGCCTTTAGGCACTTTCATACTGAAACAACCTACAGGTCAGTAGGAAAATAATAGAAAATTTATATCTATATATGGATGTGGTCTTGCTATGATGCTTTTTAAGTGGACAGTAATACTTTCAATTGCATATTTGCAGGTTTACAGCTACTTTTGAGAAAAATTTTGAGAAAAATTTCTGCTTAACCTTTCCCTCTCTGTTTTCTTGTCGTCCTCGCAGCTTAAACTGCTTGCTGCTGTCTCATGTTACTGGCAGTTGAAGAAATGTGCCAGAACCTCCCCTCACTCGCATCTTGGCCTCTGCAGCTGTGGTCAGATGAACAATTTTCTTATTTGAGTGAATGCAATTTATCAGAGGACACCTCAGGACAAGAAACGAGAGTGGCGCTTCACCTAAGACTTGTGTAGCTACCCCATTTAACAGTATCAGGTTTGAAGAGACGTCCTAAAAATCCAGTTATGGCAGCAGCAATGTGCTGAGTTGCACTTAGAATGTTCTGTCCATATTTTAAGACCTGTTTAATGTTGCTGAACTCTTCACAGTGAAAACAGAGTTAGATTTATGCTATAAATGTTTTCAGTTCCTAAGGTGAAAAAGTGAAAAAAATCACACGGTTTACAATTTCGGTTATCCCAAATTAAAGTGTTAATTGTTAAAATAAAGTTAGATTAAATTTATTAAATTTAATCTCAGATTGTTGTTCTAAAAAAAAAAAAAAAGAAATGCTTTACTTTGAAAATATTGAAAAAGCTTTTCAGGTTTTCATAACTTTCTCCAGTTTGTATGTACAGCTGAAAAGACCCAGCTAATTCAGCTGGAATTCAGAATCTCAATACTGCAAATTCAGCAAGAGGATTTTTATTTGGTTTTAGAAAGAAGATACTACTTACCAAGGAATAACCCATACAGAATATCTGGTATAACGTTCAGGATGAGGTTTATCATGGTGTTCAGTGAGGTAATGGAAACTCTTAGCATGCTCAGCCTGAAAAAACACTCTGCATTCTGCAGATATGGTTCACCCAGAGAGGTGGCACATGAGAACAGGAATGGGTGCACCAACACTGCAAATTGCAAATCCGTCTGCAGCTACACAGTAGAAAGGACATGCACTTGGTACTGCTGTACTGTAAGCAGGTAACCATCCTGCAAATACTATTTTTCTTTTGTCTCTGTCCTGTAAAACTTCCTAGAAATTACTAGGTTAGTATCCTAAATTT
Source organism: Chaetops frenatus (assembly GCA_013400775.1). Taxonomy (NCBI): domain Eukaryota; kingdom Metazoa; phylum Chordata; class Aves; order Passeriformes; family Picathartidae; genus Chaetops; species Chaetops frenatus. The sequence continues at coordinate 42,846 of VZTR01013164.1, read as the reverse complement.
ATTTTGATGCCAGTATATATATAGTATATATAGAAAAATATAGCAGATTATTTACATGGTCCTCTTGTTACCTCCTAGAGTAGCTGCTGTCTAAAGACTATAAACAAAAAAACAGAACACAGAGTATAGAATAGTTTGGGTTGGAAGGGGCATTGAAGGGTCATCTATGCCACCCAACTCTGCAACGAACAGGGACATCTTCAAATAGACCAGGTTGCTCAGAGCCTCATCCAGCCTGACCTTGAACACCTCCAGGGATGGGACATCAACTACTTCTATGTGCAACCTGTTCCAGCACCTCAGTATCTTCATTGTAAAAAGTTTCTTCTGAGCAATCCAAACTCTCTCAAACTATCTTCATTTGGGAGTGCTCCAGCCCTCTGATTGTCCTCATGATCCTCCTTTGAATTCGATCCAAAAGGTCCATGTCCTTATGCTGGGGGCCTCAGAGCTGGGTGCAGCTTTCCAGGTGGGGTTTCTCTTACCAGGGTAGAGCAGAGGGGCAGAAACACCTCCCTTGACCTACTGCCCACGCTGCTTTTCATGCAGCCCAGGATACAGTTGGCTTTCTGGGCTGTGAGTGCACATTTCCAGGTCCTCTCCAATTTTTCATCCAGCAGCACCCTCAAATCCTTCTCCATTGGGCTGCTCTTGAGTTGTTCACACCCTAGCCTGTATTGATACTGAGTGTTGCTCTAAACCAGGAGCAGGACCTTGTACTTGGCCTTGTTGAACCTCATGANGGGGGCCTCAGAGCTGGGTGCAGCTTTCCAGGTGGGGTTTCTCTTACCAGGGTAGAGCAGAGGGGCAGAAACACCTCCCTTGACCTACTGCCCACGCTGCTTTTCATGCAGCCCAGGATACAGTTGGCTTTCTGGGCTGTGAGTGCACATTTCCAGGTCCTCTCCAATTTTTCATCCAGCAGCACCCTCAAATCCTTCTCCATTGGGCTGCTCTTGAGTTGTTCACACCCTAGCCTGTATTGATACTGAGTGTTGCTCTAAACCAGGAGCAGGACCTTGTACTTGGCCTTGTTGAACCTCATGACGTTCACATAGGCCAACTGGTCAAGCTTATCCAGGCCCCTCTGGATGGCATCCCATCCTTCAGGTGTGTCAGCTCTATCACTCAGCTTGGTGTCATCTGCAAACCTGCACTTAATCCTACTGTCTATGTCATTAATGAAGATATTAAATAACACTGATCCCAGTACAGACCTCTGAGGGATCACTTGTCAGAGATCTCCATCTGCACATCAAGGCATTGACCACTACCTTTTGGATGTGACAATTCAATCAATTCCTCATCTTCCAAACCATCCACCCATCCAATCTATCTCTCCCCAATTTAGAGAGAAGAATGTTTGCAGGGTACTGTGTCAAAAGCTTTACAGAAGTCCACACAGATGACATCTGTAGCTGTTCACTCATCCACTGATGTAGTCATTCCATCACAGAAAGCCGTAGGGTTGATCAAGAATGCCCTTGGTGAAATCATGCTGGCTGTCTCCAGCCACCCCCTGTCTTCCACGTGCCTTAGCAGAGGTTTTAGGAGGATCTCTTCCATATTCTTCCCAGGCACAGAGGTGAGGCTGACAGGTCAGTAGTTCCCAGGGTGCTCTTCTCTACCCTTTTTAAGAATGGGTACAATGTTTTCCCTTTTCCAGTCACCTAGGACTTCACCTGACTGCCATTATTTTTCAAATATCATGAAGAATATGTCACAAAACACACAATAAAACTCATTGTTTCTGCACTAAGGAAAACAACTCAAATGCAGTGCATGGGAACAGAGTTCACACACTCCACTTGCTCTCAGAATTGGAATGTATCAAGAGGGAAAGCTGACAACAGAGCAGGATGAGAGGAGGAAAAGGTAGCCTTCAAAAGCTCTCTGGTAAGTCCTTTTCCCACACTGACAGCAAGGTGCATAGTTAAAAATAAAGATCCTGAATATGCCTAAGTGGATTTGGACAAAGTACATGGTAATGAGTACTAAGGACAAGATAAATAATTAGCCTTGCCTGATTTCTACATAATCCTCTGTACAGCGTTTATTTCCTTCCAAGGTGAAGTTGGTGAAGCGCAGCACAATCTTTTTGTTTATTCCCACTGTGATGGTGTATATGCACTCAGTCCGGACAGGATAGTTGTTGGGGTAGTTTGGAGATGTTAGCACGCCAGTTTCAGAAGCATAGCTGTGTGAGCAAACTTTAAAAAGAAAATGGACAGAGATGAATTAATGTCATACATCTGCTAAATTAACAGGAAATTTCTATTCTCAACAGGCAGAGGAGCAAACATCCTGTGATCCTGTGCATTATAACTCTTCCTGGAAACATCTTACTGCTGAATGTCAACAGTATAAACTAAAACCAGAATCCAGCTGTTTCATGGGACTTCTTAAATTTGAGTTGATTTGTTCAGCTTTTACTAGAACACTGTGTCTGTAATAAATAGGCAACATAAAAGCAGTTTCAGCTGGCTAAATGGCTTTGTCCTAGAGCTCAAGTAAGCAGAGAAAGGAAACTGAANGAAAGGAAACTGAAAGGGATGTCTTGCTGATCATGAAAGATAGGATTCCTGAATTTCTGAAAAATAATGGTGATGTAAATGAAATATAGTTTCTAGCAATGAGGAGAAGCTACATTGTTTTCAAGCATTCCCCATGGTCAAACCTGGTAGAGGGGATTTTATATCTAAATTTCTTTTCCCTTTTCTGGGCCATAAGTGACAGTAAGTTGGAAAGTGGTATAATTCTTAGAATTTGAGGACACAAGAGCCTTATATTTAAATGAACTGCATCAACATTTTTGTTAGCAATGTGTGAGCTGGGAAAAAGAAAATAATGTGGACTAATGTTGCAGTAGAACCTAAGCAATAATTAAAAAGAAGCTCTTTTCAAAGCACAGACATAAAGACTAGGAATAAAAATATTTGCTATAAAATAGTATGAGACTTTATTCAGAAAGAAGAATTGTCCATTACTTGATCACAGTCAATGAGTAATGTTCATGATATGGCTGCAAAAAGGGTAAGAAGAAATGTGAACGGTGACAGGTGTTTTCAGGCAAAACAGGAAATCCTGATGCCACTGCACAAGGCAATGGTGACATCTCACCTGGAAAAATGTGGAAAACTGTGGTCACTGATGTTCTCAAAATCAAATGAGAACGAGTAAGACAGAGATTGTGGAGATAGCAGGGAATTAGTAGATTGATAGGCAAGAGACACTGGAAGAGTTTAACGTGTTGATTTTAGCAAGTGCAGATAATCATCAAGAAGCACGAAGAAGAAAGGAAAAATAGGACACATTCTCAATGGCAGGACAAGTTCTGAAATTAAAAATAGATACATAGAAATTAGGAGAAAGTTTCTATTAGGAAGTGAGTTTCTAGAGCAACCATCCAACCACCATAACAGATGCAGAAAGGAGAAAACAGTCCACTGATGTTTAAGATACAGTTTGATTAATTTAAGGAGGGATCCACATTATGTAGCTCTTAGCTAAAAAAAAAAAAAAATTGACAGGGAGAGTGGCATAAATTTGTGGACTGGATTTGATGACCCTGGGGAGCCATTTTGGTCCTCCATTTCCCCACTTCAGGTCCTACAGGTTGCAAACATAAGAAATTAAATAGTTCCTACCAAATAGGCAGGTTTAGATCAATTATAAATAGAACTGAGAGAGGAAGCAAAATATTATGTTCAACTACACTCATTTAAGCTGGTTGCCACAGATCTCTGAGATCTGCTTTCTAACACAGCACCGCTTCAGTGTAGCAATGTTTATGCTTAACTCTTCAATTGCATAACAATTTAGGGGGAAGGGATGGAGCTACACTTCAGGGCCTTCACATCTAAGGTTGGACATTTCCATGTCTGTTCTCTAGCCATTCTATGAGTAATTCATAATTACTCAAACAGTTCTGCTTTTAATGGTGTGTTTTCAATAGTGTTTTCTTTTTGCATTCTTGGTCACCTGGAAGGCCTCTGTTGAAAACATTTTCTGTGGGATAAATACTCCCAAAGCTAGCTCCCAGACTGTTGTTTCTAGTTCATCAGGGGGAGAACAGAGAAACAGGACACAGAAAAAGGTCAATAATTTTCTGTCATTGGCTTGTGTTTTGGTATTGACAAATCAAAAAGGTTTCATGCACTAGTTTACCTAAAATCATTATCTATGAAAGGCTTTATCTAGAATTTTAGTCATTTATGTGTTCCATCACAGATATGCTTTAATGTACACATATAACAAACAGGTTAGTCCTGGTCACCATAAGAGCTTTGTGCTGCTTTTTAAATCCTTATAAAGCCCTGGCTGTGCTGCCAGCTCCCATGGTGTTTTGTGAAATGTAGGGCTTATCATCAAACCCCAGACCCTCAAGTCATATGTTTTCCTGAGAATGCTGCCTGGAGGTTTAGAAATCTGACTTAGAAGTGTGACCCAAGTTTTCCTTACAGACCACTACAGAAAAAGCAGTTAAAAATTGAAAAGAAAACATGTGTATAATTATTAGGTTACTTATTTTAACTAATTATTTCCTCCTGCTTTGGGAGAGATAGGTGCCTGACTTAATGATTAGAGCTCTTGCAATACTGCCATTACTTACTCAGGGGCCGAGACAAACAATATCAGCTTTCAACCTGGAGAATACTAAAACTGGTGTACTAGATAAGAACCCTTGCAGTAAAATTAGCACTACAGAAGGCAATTTTTTTTTATCAGCCCTTTTACTAAAAATTTCCACAGAATTGCCCAGGTTCTCTGCCTTACCAGAATTTTTCTTCCTGGGAGGAGCCCAGATAGAAACTTATATCCCAACTGAGCTGTTTTAAACTGGATGCTCTGTACTCTTTCACATTTCACTTAACAATCTTCTTTATGAGCTAAGGGATAATAAATACAGAAGATGGAACAGTGACTACCTTATAAATGTTAGACTTCTGGCTACAGTGAAATAAATTCAAGTATAGATGGAGTTTGCTGGCTGCTATGAGGATTGAGAAAAGCATAAATGAACCCATATTTTTTGACAGCCAACTCTTTTCTGGTAACTGTATTAATTCATGGTGTTCTACTTTCAGCAGGAGAGTTGGCAGTCTTCTGTAGCACTCACCTCACTAACAACATTTGGGGGTGTTCTTGGGCAGTAACAGACCCTTCAGTGAACACTTAGCAAAGTTAGCAGGAAAAAAGTACTTCAGCTCCTTTGCCAAAGTTCAGAATGCAGTCTAATAGTATATGTGATTATTATATGTCTGGAAAAAAACATGAATCCAGTTTAGTTGGAAGATGCTTATTACAGCTCATGAAAAACAGAAGGAGGCAATTGTTGAGGACAATCACACATCTTGCTTTGCCCAGTGTGTGAGGTTTGGAAAGCTATTCAATCTGCCTTCTGACTTTAGTACTGAATGTGTTTGCTTTTCTGAAAAAGTGCCATAAATGGCAGTAACACACAGTAATAGCCAATAGCTGAGAAAAATGCCAGCTTTTGTACTACTCACTCATGCAATCATGCATAATGTAGAAAATTATATCCATGGTTTTTTTCCCCTAAAGAGATATCAATCAGTTGCCACAATCCTAATTAATCAAAAATCAAGCAAGAGGACAGTATGTAAAATGAGATTTTTCTTTCAATCTCACTGTAACAAAGGAAAATGGGGATCCCTAACAATTCACTCTTTATACAGTACCATGCATTTTAAGGAAAAAAAAGAAGAAACTATCATATGAATTATGTGCCTCTCCACAGGCAATGTGAAAGCACATCTCCACTTCAGGGCCCTCTGTTACTGCTGCTGGCAGATGCTGAAAGGCTTGATTTTTACCAAGGAGGCACACAAAGGTCTTTTGTAGCATGTCAGATTCAAACTCTCTCAAAATACTGGGTACAATTCAAAAAGAATCTCCATCTGCCTTCTGCTGATTTACACCTAAACACACATACTATGGAGACATACTCACATATTTTGGAATGTATAGGCAGACTAACACCCTGATCAAACATTGCCAAGTGACAGCAGCCTAACAAGTTGTCAGGTGCCAGCCAGCTGAGCCTTTTTTCTGTGACTTGGGATGAGCTGAGCAGATGCCCAAGACACACATAGGACACCAGCTTTATTTTCTGTCTTAGGTCAATCTCATTCAACAATTCTCTGTACATCTCTGCACACACCTATTTGTTCCATTCTCGTCATTGCTCATTCAGCTGAAGACCAAAGCCAGGCATCATGCTCCTAATAATTACTGGGTTCAGTCAGTAAGATGGGAATGAAGGTCTCAACTTGTACTCAGCTATCAGTGAAGAACACACACATATCTATGCTACACTTTCAGGTGCACTTTTAAGTTCCTGGATTCACAGATGTTCTTCTCTGTCCTCACCCTTCTCAAACTCTGGCTACTCCAAACAGTCATTGTAACAAACATATAATCCACAATGATTAAACCAGCTTACCCATCTTGATAAATAATAGTCACAATTCAGAATGATAATGAGGAAAATTATCTTTCATCAAAGCCAGAGAAAGACCAGGAAAAAAAAGTCTATCAGTAAGGCAATCTGCTAAAAACCTTCTTAGTTAACTTTTCCCAGCAGAAAGACTGAAATGAAGGCTCTCTAAAGAAATAAACAAATTTAAAAAAAATCAACCAAACAAGCAGAAAACCAACCAAACACATCATCAAAACCCCAATTAAAAATAAAACAGATGAATTCCCACTTATTTGTGAAGAAGTTGAGGGAAAATAAAAAATAATAGCATTGACTCCAGTACTATTCTTATTGGAAAATCATGGCCTGTATCTATCAAGACCCTGCACAAAAGTTCCAGGAAAGACTAAACTCTTTCAAAGATTTTTCACTATTTTTACATGGGTTATTTGTGATGTGGTCAGCCAAAACTGGCAGAAGACAACCCTAAAATCTACCATAACACTTACATGGCATTTGTGACATTCATGTCTCTGATAGTTGAGACCTGGACTCTTTGAAACAAATCAAAATATTACCTTGTGTTTCGTGTGACCTTCCCCTTTAAATGACAGAAAGATGGCAAAGAATTAAGAATCCAAGGTACCTCTAGTTTAAGTGGGTGATGCACATTTTAAACTGAGTATCATGTGGGCATGTGCCACTGAAGGATTTCCATCTGTATTGCTGCTACATGAGCTATTCACAGCTACTAGCTGGCAGACTGCTAAAACAATTCTTGGCACTTNTTACCAAGATGCATGGAGAAGAAAATTAGTTTCATTTTGCATTAAAAAAAGTCCCCTCCTACACATCCTTCTTTTTTTAAACTCAAATTTATTTGGCAGGGGGAGGAGGGACAATCTTGTCCATGTTTTCAATAGGTCATTCTCTCTGAAATAACTGCAGGCAAAAGACTATTGAAATGTGTAATATGAACCAGAACATCTTTGACAAGCTCTGATACTGGTTATACTCTAGCTAGCTAAGAAAACACAACTGAAAATATGAAGAATTCTTATTGCACAAGAAACATTATTAGAACCATATTTTATTTAGCAGAAAAAAATGTAAATAAGCAGCAGATGTAAAGAAAAAAAACCCCATAGTTTTAGTATATCTCCCAGACATTATTATGCTTAGCGATTTGCTACCTTAGTGTAACTGGATATACATGAGATGAAGATCAGACCTAAACATCTCACAGTGGAAAAACTAAACTTGATATGATTGCAAGGAAGTGAAGGGTTGCTTCTCACAGCAAAATCCACATACATGGATGCTTGCATTCTCTTAGGCCACAGAAATTTCAAAACACTTTAATCTTAATAAAAATGAAATTAAGCTGTCTGGTATTTATGAAAACTTTATGGTACTGCTATGCTTGTACTGGAACCAAAAGAAACAAATCTTTGTAAAAAAGCCCAAATCATAGTTTCAGCCTCTCTGTAAGTTTATTACTCTGGGTTGCAGTAGCTATCTCCCACTTTGGCATATTTATACAAACGGTAGTGTTTGAAATCAAAAAGCATTTATTCTAGAGATTGTTCTAAGTCAGAGTGAGAATAAATTGAGAGTTAGCCCAGATTGGCTGAAGAGTAGTTAAGATATTTGTGTTCATTATGAGGAAAGAAAATCATAGGTGTTATGTAGAGTTTGCATTAAGATATTACATAGCACTAATTTCATATAAACATAGTATATAGTTAGTAAAAGAATTGAAGAGACAGCAGACGTGCATTTTTAAGGCATAGTTTGAAAACATTCCAGGGATAGCATTGATGCAGTCGGAACTCCACATGACACATATTGCACTGCTTTGGATGAAAGATGAGAAAAACCAATCACCATGGTGGTGCTAAAGGAGGGGAATACAGAAGAGAGAAGGCAGAGCTATGAAACTGGACAGAATTGAAATGACTAACAGAACCACAGAAACAGATATGGTTACAACAGAGACAGAAAATAAAAATTATTGTTGAGTAAAGAATATTTTGATCTTGGACTGTGAGAAAATTGCTATAAGAATATTCAGGAAGGAATCAATCCACCCATGAAATAGTAAACTGAGGTGAGTTAAAAGGAAAAAATATCACATTAAAAAGCAACAGTTATATTTACAGAAGGTTTAGTTAGCAGTTGCAAACAAAGGCTGAAAAAAGATTCTATAAGGATGATAATTTCACAATTTCTCACTAGAAAGAATTCAAATTTAAAACTACAGCATTTTCCTGGAAAGATTTTTAAAAGTATAACTTGTTTTTATGCCTATTACTTTCCAAGAAATAGAAATTTCCTCCTTGAAATAGTTGTCATTAAATCTTAATTGTTTGTACTGGCTTTTTGGTTTCAATGCCAGATAACTCAAATGTAAATGAAGGCAGCTGAGAAAATGGTTTATTTGGATTTGTAAGTTATCTGGTTGTGAATAAAACCACAGTAGCAAAATCTGTACTGGTCTCACCTACACACATGCTTGAGAGACAAAATAATAGCTAATTTTCCCAAGATGACACCAAGAAAGCAGTTAGTAATTGGAAAATCTGCAGCTTTTAAACAGGTTGAATAAATTCAGGAACTAGGAAAAATAAAGAAACTAAGAGCAAACAATGAACAGCCATTGGTAGTTTATGGCTGCACAGATGAGTACTATGAATTTCTGGTATTCACCAAATAAATCCCTTGTAGTCTGCACTCACACACAGAAACCACATAGAAACTGGTTAATGATGGATAATAAACATCCCAGCGACAAACACATTCTCATTTTCACTTTTTTTCTCCCCTGTGCCACTCTGCCTCTTCTGTGGTTTGGTTCTGCTGGGCAGACCCTACCCCTCTACCTTCCATGGCACTAAGTGCTGTGTCCAGTCATTTCTTGAACACACACAGGGATGGTGACTCCACCACCTCCCTGGGCAGTCAATTCCAATGTTTAACCACCCTTTCTGTGAAAAAGTTCCTCCTAATGTCCAAAAGAGAAGAGAACAGAGTGAATGAGCAGTTGGCCCTTTACTTAGAGGGGATTTAATGCATAACAGGAGCCTTGAACTCTGGTGGAGACAGAAATGTTGCACTCTGTTGTAATAAAAAAATGACTTGTGCTTTCAGGTTATTTTGCTGCTTTATCAGATTTCATCCTAATTGACCTTTCTCTACCCACCATCAGTATTGAACCTTACAGGGACTAAATTAATTTTTTATGGCATCTAAGAGTATCCCATTCAAGTGAGATGTCCATGATCACTAAGTTTCTACATCAAACATACCCAGCTCAGAATGGACAAAGAAAATTCAGAAAATACTTTTCCTAAATAATTCATGCAGTTCTGCCATGTCAGCTCTTACTAACTTTAAAAAAAGCAACAATGCTGCTTACAGAAATTGCTTTCTGCTTTCCTAGGGAGTAAAAAGCTTTTGAATAAAGCGGAATGAATAAGAAGGAGTAGAAGAGGCACCAGGAAGTCTTCTGGCAACACAGAAAATAATCTTTCTGTTTCTTGTAGTGGTTATTTACAGTGACAGCTGAAAACATTTAATTTGCATAATGAACAGACTGACATATTACCTTTGGATGCATTCAGGGAGATATAATTAGCTGAGAAGCCCTCAGATGCAACGCTGTGATCTGTCACGAAGGTCAACGTCATCATACTGCCACCACTAGTGAGAGATGGTGGAATTGATCTTCCACAGTACCTGCAGCAAAAAGATACCCCAAACTGAATGGCAGTACTTTACAAAGCATCTGTATCACTGGAAGACAATTCAGCTTTCCTGTGAAGTTTGAATAGCTACACATACACAATTCTCTCCTTTGGATGATATAGATCCCAGGCATATGCCCTGTACTGTGGGACTAAATAGCATACTACATGTACAAGGGTACAAATCTAAAGCATGGCAAAATCAGAGAAGAAACTCTGACTTACATCAAGTTGTCAAATTCTTATTGAACTTACACTCTCCTGTATCTATAACATACTCTGTTCTTTTGTAGGAGTCAGAGTGGCTGGCCAAACACTAAGATTGCAAAATGCTCTCCATTATGAGAGTCATTTGCTCCTTATTTTCCAAAAGACTGCCATGTCAGCCAACTATTTTACAGTCTATAGCTGCAGCTGGATGCTTCTCCCAAGTAATTCAAATGTTGTTGAATTCTAAGGCAGCAAGAAAACCTTGTGCATACACTAACTGGAGAAGTGGAATAAAAGAAAATATTCTTCTCTAAGATAAAATCATGTATCAGGAGGAAGTGAAAACTAAATCCCATAAAATGCAGGATGTGGTATCATTTTTGTGGAGATCCAAATGTATGGCCTTTTAAGTAATCTTTCTTTCATTTCTGCAAGTCTTTAAAATCATGTCTTTTCTGGGCACAGATCTATTAATGCTTTTAAATTTATTTTCCATAAATCAAAATGTTACTGGAGCGGGACAAAGCCAGCTATTGAAACCTATCCTTAAAAGAGCTATCCTTTTGACACAACTTAGTTTCTCCCAGTATGTTATTAAATCTGCTTCTCATTCCATGGTGAAAGCAAGCTACCTTTGCTATCCTAGCAGAGAAATTACTACTATTGTTTCTGTGATGAAGAGAAAACAATCTATACACAAAACTTAAGGAAGTAAATTGAATATCAAGACTTATAGAACAGTGGTCACTCCACAGTGATACAGGTCTGTATCAATGGACATATTTACCTTCCCAAGTTTTGCACGGTGCTGTTGTCATATATTTCAAGATAATCCTTTCTGCAACCATAATGAAATGCCAAGTTAAATGAAGTGAATGTCAGGCGGATAAAGTAGCCGGGTTGAACACTGATAATCCAGGTACAGTTAATCCCATGTGGGTACACAGCTGGATAACCAGGACTTGTAATCATTCCTGATGGTCCAGTGAGAGTCTCTCCACATACTGCAGAGATTTAAAACATCAAGTTAAATGATATGTTTCTTTAAAATTAGTTAGACACTTATAAAATTGGTTCTTTTTCTTTCTGAAATTTCATAGTCTTTCTTCCTTGATGCATATGATATGGTAACTGATTCAGAATTTATCTCCCATTGCAACATCATAAGACTTGATTGCCAATTGTTTTCACTTTGCAGGAAAATTTGGAAAGCCACAGCACTCTACACAGAAAACAGGAAAACAATCCTTACCTGTATCTAATGGCCAGTACTGAGCTCTGAAGCCAAGGTTGGTAAGTGAGTAAGCTCTGAATTTGATATAGAGACTGTTCCTTGTAGATTGCACTCTAGAGGGTACAGCTGTACCACAGTATTTCTCCAAAAAAGGAGAGTCCCCATTGTTGCCATCTCTGACCTGAAGAACAGTGTATTCAAAATATCCTATAGAAATTTTTATTACATTCAAGTATTAAGTATAAAGTAATTCATAAAAACTATATAAAAGAGATCCTTAGGAAGTCAACTCTACCCTTTCTTCAGTGTGGTTTCTACTACAGACACATAAAATACAACCTTACATTTATCAGAGAAGCACTGTCCCACACAAGGGAAATTTTCACATGGAGAAAAGATGAGATCTTACACCCTCAGCAGTAAGTGGCACATAAACCTCCCAAACCAGGTCTATCTGTTTAAAAAAAATACTTGCTCTGATTATCAAAACATTCGTGACATCTTTGGAGAACCAAGAAAAGCTTTGGGATCCCATTATGAACCGAGAAAAGCTTTTGCTACTGCTGGAATGAGTGCTCCCCACTCAAGAACCTCTGCTTTGGTGGAGGTAAGTGTTAGTAGGAACTTACAGATACATATCTACTATCCATAGTATGTGTGTATTGTTCTTTACCTCAATGTAGTCCGAGTCACAAGTGGTTGTATTTCGAATGTCAAAGTCGGTAAAGTTCAGAACCACCACTTTGGTAGCTGGCTGGGAGATGATCCACTCACAGGTCTTTGGGTGAGGGGACATCCTGGGGTAATAAGGTGAATGGATTGTGCCTGCTCCAGACAAGGAACCTCCACAGGCTGCCAAGAGACACCAAGAATCAGTACTTGTGATGAATGATTTCAAGGAAAGTATCATAATGATGGTGTATGGTGTGTATCAAGTAACACCATGAAATTAGAAGAAAACCAACCCTAAACCCTAAATTATCTTATTACACCAGCTACTACAGATCACTCAAGTAGCATTAAGAATGTATTTAAAAGAACAAATTACTATAGGTATAGCATAAACATGCATGTACAGAAGACCAAACTGTGCCCATGAAAACTAAAGGATTTGAATCATTTGTTTCACAGACACAGACAGGCTTTTAGGTGATTATGAACTAAAATACAGGCAAAATGAAAGTAAGGAGATTTTGGCAGAATTGAAGTTATAACATCTTTGGTATGTCAGCAGCAAGTGATACATCATTAGTATCATATCACAGAATCATTAATATCATATCACATCATAGAATATTCTGAGTTGGAAGGGACCTATAAGGATCATCAAGTCCAACTGTTAAATGAATGGCCCATGTGAGGATCAAACCCACAACCTTGCTGTTATTAGCACCATGCTCTAACCATCTGAGGTAATCTCATGGTCAGAAGGAATTGAGGACATGTTTCCAAGCATGCTAGAGTGCCTACAGCAGACCTACTGCAGACATCTTTTAAAACAAACAAATTGCCTCTATTCTGTTTCCTTTCTTTTGAAGTTTGTATTTAACCTATTATATGAATAATATAGCATGGAAATTACTGAATGTGTTCAAAGTACAGGTAAGTTCACTGTGCAAGTGACCAGTTCCTCTTACCAACTTGATAAACAGCCCTGAAGCTACTTCTTTGCACAGAAGCATCAGACTTGAATTTGATCCAGAGACTATTACTGGTAGAAGTGATTGGAGACATGAGTGTATTATGACAGATTTTTCTAATAAGAGGAGATATCTCACTGTCACCATCTCGAACCTAGTCATCAAAAAGAAGAAAGAAAACTGTTAGATCATAAAAATGTTGGGATCGGATATCCAGATAAAACTATAATCTCACAAGAGCTGCTACATAACAAAAGGAATCACTTTTTTACAGATTTATAAGAGGGGCAAAGAGCCATCACAGTAACTGGCCAAGCACAAGACTTATGAGACCTCAAAGGAGCAATCAGATGATCAGCACAGAAGACACAAACACATGCTGCTGTCACAGGAAATTAGGATGAAACAGATTTTCTCTGTGAAACATGGTTTTAGCACTAATTGGGCCTATGTTTCCAAAAGTGCCACCTTCAATATTGTAGAGACAGGTAGGGTGCTCACCAATGATAGTTGTGAAATTTTTGCCAGCACTAAAATCTGCCGGGGGGAAAGAGGATATTTTTGATTTTTTTGCTCTGGCCATGAAGTTTCCAGTGATTTTTCAATGGCACTTCTCCAGAACAAGCATCTGTCCCATCCCACCCATATATCAGTGCAGGCAGAGAGCTCACTAACAGGAGATGCAGATCTAAGTCCCTAAAGCAGTAAAAAGGCACACTGACATCTTTTCACTCCTTTATCTGAAGGGTTCAATGCATGATAGTGGCAATGAAGCTTTATCAGAGAATCCAGCTTTCAGCTTCTGAACTGCCTTTCTTCTGACCTCAATTTGCTAATCAAAGGACAAATGTATCTTATGTATTTTCCCTAAAGTTGATTATAAATGCTGATTATTAAGGGGAGTAGATGGGAAAGAGGTATTTGGACCTTAAAGCTTCAGACCCTGAATCCATATTCCATGAGTTAAGAATAGCTACATCCAGGGATCCAGGCAGAGCCCTGGTATATCTCTGAGGTGCCCATCTAATTTCAAGTGGGCAACAACAACCTGAGGTCTAAAAGACAGGTCCTCAACTCTCTACCCAAGCAAAAAAAAATGCAATTTTTGTCCCAAAGATTCTCCTGAAAACAAAATGCCTTTTTTTTCTGCTGTAAAATTGGTGGTTCTTCATGTAGATGGAACTGCTTTTAAATTCATCTATATGCTGTCAAAGCCAAACAATCATTCAAGTGAATTCACTGGCTAACCAGGGACATCCAGCTTTCAGGTCCCCTCTCATCATCAATTCTTTTTTCCTCAGCTGTATTCATTCATGGGCTGGGAGAGAAGGTAAGGAACCCTCATGAGTGCCCTGGTGAACAGGCAGTGGCTGGCCTGCTTGCCCAGCTTTGCAATCTCAAGCTGATGAGATGGCTTTCTGACTAACAGATATTTCCAATTTCCCTGGAATTTGAGTTTAAGGTGACAGAATTATTCTGGATTTACAGCAGAGCAGCTGACATCAGAATTTGTGCCCAAAATATTTAGTAAATCTTTGGAAAAGAGTAAAAGCTTCCAGAACTGTAATTTACAGGAGATGACGGGTTTTTTTGAGCTGATTCTCCTTACATTTTTGTTTATATAGTCCAGTGAGTAGTGATAAAAATAGCAGGTTCTCTAAACCATGTATGTGAGCAAAGTCTCCTATTGCCAGTTAGAACGATGGCATGGAAAAGGAGCTGCTTTGGCTAACATCTTACCTCTGCATCACCGTGTCACAGCCTTTCTCAAGTAAGTTTTATTGTCTCTATTTTCTTATTGCTGATGCCTTCCTTAGTAAGAAACTAAACATCCCTCCTTAAACAAGCACTGTGAACTGTGTCTGGTCCCTGTGGAAAGTCTACAGATTTCCTGGTATAGCCAGGGAATGGAATAATCTGCACCTTTCCAAAGTGACAGAACAGTTGTTGGAGAGTGACTTTTAAAGTAAATGAAACACCCAAAAACTGTCACCCTAAATGAACCAGTGGGACAGTATTTTGGAAAAGCACATGTGAAAATCAGGCCTTAATAACAGAGTGCAGTACTTTGGTTTTACTGACAGTCCCAGTCAGAAAATGTCGGTCCCATTTCTCTGCTCTGGGCTGAGCCGCAGAGTAAGAGGGCAGGAAGAAGAGAGCAGAAGCACAGGGAAACTGAAGGGCTTGTGACTGATCAGCAAACAGTGAGGTAAATGCCTTGCTGAACTAATACAAACCGATGGTGTTCAACAGAAATGGTTTTGTTTGTCTGGCTGCTGTGAGTTTAGCTGCTGTTTTGCCAGCAATTAGGCAAGAGGAGTAGCAGGCCACACAAACAAAAGCTGTCTGTTTTCATTAAACACACTTCCCCTCTCATTTCAGAAACTAATTACGCTTCATTCCAACCCAGGTCTTTGAATTACAGGAGAGAAGGGAACGATGTCAGCACAATAACATCATTTAAAAATAGACCAACTCTACAGAGCTCACAGGGGCCTGTTCCTCACTGGTCAAGAAGAGATTAAATACAAAACCAAACCTGTGCTGTCACTGAGCTGCATGGCTGGCAGTGCTGGACCCCACTCTGTGGCCGCAGCAATGGCTCCTGCCTGCTTTAGCTGTGGTGGCACCTTTGCAGATCACCCACAGACTGCACCCAGTTTGTTTTCCTTCTGTTTAGCTCTGTGTGGCTCAGGCAGCTTTATACAGACAGCAGTACCCAGCAGCCATCCCATGTGGGATGAGGCATTTATAACTGTACAGAGAAATATAGGCTGGGTACAACAGCAGAGGCCTTGAGACATGGCGAGCCAGGGCACGACACAGAGGAGAACAGGGATGGTGCGATAGGAGAAGAGGCATGGGCCACCAACACAGAGAGTTTTTCAGGCTCTGAAGGCACCATCTTGACTTGCTGGAGCCAGCCTTGCTTCCCCCTGGGGTCCCACACCCTGCCACTGTCCGTAACCCGTGTCAGCCCCACAGGGCTGTCAGTCACTGCCCCAGCAAACCTGCAGTCCAGTCAGTCTCTGTCTCCCCACAGTCCTGCCCTGCCCAGCCATGGGCTCTGCTGAGCCAGGTTCCCTGGTGAGTCCCACATCCTGGTCTGCCTCATCCATGTCTATCCCCAGGCAGGTGCCCATGGCCCAGGGCTGCCCTGGTCCCTGGCCAGGGTGGTGGAACAGGCCCTGCCTCTGGCCTGCACCATGCCAGACCTCAACCACAGCCAGCTCAAGGAGTGCAGACCCACAGCTGGACAAAACTGGGCTTAGGGATAACACAGAAAATGAAAACATGGTATCTCATGTACTTAGAAGGCACCCAAATGCTGTAAAGTTGTGTGTAACACAACACTGCAAACCAATGAAGAGAGAGCTAGGAGTAAAAACAAACGTAAAAGTCACCTCAGGTGGATCGCACTAAGTATTGACAGTAGTACTGCATTATCATTACATTTTCTATATAGAAACATTATATCTGTACTATTTTGTTTTCTTTGACAATTAGATTTAGACTAATAACACTTCTTGAATTAGACTTGTAAGATTTCCATTACGGCAACAATAAACTCCCAGCTTTACATATAGAATCATAGAATCATTAAGGCTGGAAAGGACCTCTAAATCCTAAAATCTAACTGTAAACCAAGCTTGGCCAAGCCCACCACTAATTCACGTCCCTAAGTGTCACTTCTATGTATCTTTTAAGCACCTCCAGGAATGGTAATTCAACCACTTCCCAGGGAATATGCGTTTAAATATTTATATGGTGCGTTTCCTTTTAGTGTCAGAGCAAGATCTTCCGTATAACACTATGACTCCAGAAAATGCTGCATGGTGGCTATGGCATTAATTCTATTTTTTTGCAGTTGACATGCATTTACCAAATGCCCAAACTTCCCCTTAATCGTGTACAGACTGTTAAGAACTAGTGTGAGCTAGACAGATTTTTCTCACTCTCTTATCTTTGCTTCACTCTAAATGCACCATCCTGCTCCTTCGGCCCCCATGACTTTTGGACCCTAATAAATTCATATACTTGGTCGTTTGATTAACACCTATTTCTGCAGTGGCCCTTGGGACAGAAGTTATACCTAGTCTTGCACACACATGCAATCAAACTTTCATATTATCTGATTAAGGAAGTCACCTCTATATGATTTGCTGAGCAATCACTATGACTCTCCAACTCCATATGGGTGAAGTTGAGAAATATTTTTTCATCCTCTGGCTGTCGGATAATGTAGACACATTGTCGGCTGTTGATATAAGGGTTAGGCCAGAAAGGAGACGTGATAACTCCTTCACTCTCTGTGAAATTTCCTCCACAACTTGGACCAGCTACATTAAGAAAACAAAAAAAAAATGAGATATTCATAAGTACAGTAGCTCCTTTTGAGGCTGCCTCTGTACAATGTCTGCAAATCAAAACAATTATTATATTATTAAAGGGCATGTACTAATTACAACCATTCATGTGTTGTTGGCTCTATCTCGAGAATGTCACAGACCAATCTTTTATCCTGAGTAGTTTACTTACCAGGAGATGTTGTATAGACAATATGGAAGCCTTTATCAGTAACTAAGTCATCAGAGTGAAAGTGAATAAATGCATATGGACCAGTGGTCTGGAGTGGAGGTGGAGATCCAGTGCTACAGTATTTACCAAGGACAGGGTCTTGTGGAAGAAGACCATCTCGAATCTAGACAGAGAATAATAGAGCAACACTTAGGATTATCATACATGTGCCAGTTGTGAACAGTACCAACACCCCTTAAGTTATCTTGGAGGCCCCAGAGGTATTGTGGATGGTGGGTGGAGGGAAAGCTTGTAGGAAACTTCCTCCAAACACAGGGGAGCCAAGTAACAAATCCACCAGCATAGCTGTGATGCTGCTGCTGGGAGTCATCAAGGGTTTTGTGAAAGGGAAAGAAAGTATCAGGAGATCTACTGTTGAACTGGTTTTTTTGAAATCATGCTCTGCATTGCACACAACATGCTATTACAAACTGGCTTTTCATTTCCATGAAAAGGTATTGGCAAATTCTGTAAACGTTATGTCATATTTGACAAAAAGCCCTAAGCTCAGACATTAAGTTGTGGACTGCTGTGTGAGCTATGATATAAATCTATTAGTCTTAGATCCTTTTCCTTAGTAGTTTCCTGTAGGCTCATGAATTCTCTGTGGGTTGATATTTGACAAGGAGTTTGGAGACTGAATTTTGTAAGAAAGTGACAGCTTCCCATCAAGTATTTGGCCTGAATCCCATCCTTTTTGTCACAGGACTTCCACCAACTTCAGTGAAGCAGATTCTCATCCCCTTTCTGTCCTATTGTCTCTGATTGTACATGGATGGCTGTAATATGTAAATAAAAAGGAGCATTTCAACCCAGGATTAAATTTTCAAACAATCCCCTTCTGTACATAAAAAAGTTTTGAAATATCTTGTTTTGCAATAACATATCCACAAAATGTTGTCGTAATTCACAATTACACTTTACCTCTAAATAGTCATAACTGCAGTTTTCATGGTCTTCCAGGCTCAGTGTGCCAAAAGCAAATGTGATGAGGAGGCCAGGACTGGTTGAGATGGTCCAGACACAACTTCTGTTTACAGGATAGTTACCAGGATATCCCGGAGAGCTTATCGAGCCATAAGTACCTGTCAGCTCACCACCACATTCTAAAATAAAGAGACATGGAAGAACAGAGTCTTCATCACCATATGTTGGGTCAGAAGATGAATTGTCACACTGTAGTGTCAAAACTAGTTAAGACTTTGGGGATAGAATAAATTAAAAAACAAAGACCAAGCCAAAAAAACCAGCAAGTTTCTCCTTTCTTTAAATTTTGTAATTAATTCTACAACTCAATTTTAAAATGAGAACTCCAAATATTTCCTGATTTGCACAGTAAATGAAAGATTCTTTCCCAGTTATGATGAATACATCTTAAGAAGAATAATCAGAAGCACTGTGTTTGGATTGGATTTATAAATTAATAAGAATTTCTGTACTTTGCAAATAGTCTCAATTTTTTATCCTATCACAAGACTATTTCCATTCAAAAGAAAAAAAAACTGAAAATTTAATTACAGGTAAGGCTGTTTTATACACCTGTAATAAAATAACATCAGTGCAAGAGATTGGAATGGAGGGGTACATAATGTGTTATACCTCGGAAATAGCTGGTTTAATCACATCTATACTGCTCTTTTTCCTTCTTTTTGTTAGTGCTATTTTTCCCCAAAAATATCTGTTTTCATTTTTCAGTACTTGTATTTGTCAATTAGTAATTATCTATCTAATAATGACAATTGAAAGAAAAAAACACATCAAAAATCATATAAAAAGCATTTCAATAAGTATTTCTAGAAATACGGAAGCTGCAATTTTTACTCTATGGTTCATTCAAGACACAACCTAATGCACTGTTTTGTTTCTAGATAATGCACAGAATACTGGAGTGACCTTGATGTTATTTGATGTGATTTGACATTTCTCTCTGGAAATGCATTGGCAGACCATCTGGAACAATGACCCAAATAGCATTACCCAGAATTCAGGCAGAAATGTACAGCAAATCATACCAAAAAAAAGCTCACACATTCTTTAAAATCCAATTCCCTACAATCTATCATGTTTGGAACATTTAGGCTGTTGTAAATTGTCAGTGGCAAACCAAACCATTAACTTGCTTGCTTGAAGTACTAGATACTTCTGTGAGAAAAGAGGGCTGACCAGATGAATGGCATCCCCAGCAACACATGCTTTTTTGGGAGATTCCTCACAGGAGGTGTAAAGAAGCCTTACAAAACAGCAGCAAGCTACTCATTCAGAGGCCCAGAGCTAGAGTTTGAATATATTTTCAAGTGATATATATGTCTACATTTCAGCCTCACTCCCTTGTAAAACACTGTCCTTCTGTTCTTACTGTTTCTTAATCAAAGTAAGTAATTCATATTACTCCAAAGCCATGAAGATGCTTGGCATTTCGTAAACTTACCAGGATCCCGAGATTCCCAATGAACAGTAAAACCTCCAGTAATGGTGTGGTTTGAGTACAACCAAAAATACAAAGAGTTGTGGGAACTGAAAAGCTCTGCAGGACCTGGGAAGCCACAGTATTTTCCCAGCATGTGCGTTGATGCTGAAGGCCCATCATGGATTTGAAGGAATTCAGAGTTACACTCATTACTTGTCTCCAGTTGGAAGAATGGGAATGTAATATGCAGAATCTAATAGAAGCAAGAAAACAAGAAATCTCTTTTTGCCATCTGCTGAGACACTATCTATGCAGAAACTTCATAGAGCAGATATATGTATTCACACAGCTGTGAGAATCTATGAGCTTTAGAGCCATTATGTCATTTCCTGAAATGTTCCAGGACAGAAGAGAATATTAAAGAATCTTAGAGGTCAAAAGGAAAGAGAGAAGATAGACAGATAGATAAGAATTTAGTCAGTGGAGGTTTCTGGAAGGAGCATTATTTCTATAAACTAATAATTGAGACCCTTTGCCTGTTGTGTTATAAGTACAAAATAATGTGTAAATTTCAAGCCACTCGAAAAGCTGGAAATGCAGCATAAAATACTTCATTCCAGATTTCCTGTGGCAGTTTTTTCATCAGATAATTAGCATATGTCACCCTTGTTATGGTTAAAAGTAAAAGATTCAACAATCTTGTTTTGCACATATAAAATCAGTGTCCCTAAAGTCCATTCTGGATACTTAGTGTCATGCACATCTTTAGGTTTGTTCAGATTCCTCACTGTTGTGCTTTAATATGCTCTGCTGAAGACAGTAGTGGCTCCCAGGCTTAAGGCTGAGGATATGTCACATACATACATATATATGTAATGCTGTATAAACCATGGTTAAGCACTTAACCATGCTTAATTTTAATTTTAATTATAAAATGACTTAATTCATTCTGCAAAATTTCAAAAATACACCAAATATTTAGATCCCAAGTAAGAAATTTCACGCTAAAATATCAAGTAGCATATTTTGTAGTTGTTTATAACCAAAGTGGAATTGTTAGTTGCAGATCAGAATCTGAATATACATTTGTGTGCATTTGTATACATTTAAGCATTAATCCTTGAAAAAAATCAAATACTGTTATCACACAAAGCCATGGACGATATGAATTAAGCATTCTACATTTCTGCACTCAGAGATCAGAAATGTGAAATTGCTTTAGGGTCACAGAATCAAAGAATAGTTGGAGCTGGAAGGAACCTGGAAGGATCATTGAATCCAACCCTTAAGTGAAGGGCCCATATGTGGGGATCAAACCCACAGCCTTGGTGTTGTGTCTGACTAACTCACTTAGCTCAGGAACCACCTGTGGAGCCCATCACAGCAGAGCTTTTCTCATGCAGCTATTCACAGATCACATTCTAAAGCAATGCAGAACAGTTCCCTTCTGTAGCTGGGGGTAGGTTAATAAACTCTAACCCTCAGCTGCTTAGGAAAAGCCTGGAAAATCTAACCCAGGAAAATCCTTAGGCTAAGAAGCCTGAAGGCTTGTAAAGATCTGAAACTTATTCTTTTTGAAAAGCTATTTATTCTGAGGGGATTGGATCACAACACAGGCAAATACACAGCATGAAGATAGTCATGTTTGCTCTGATAAGCTGAGGGATCCTACAGAGTGAAGGTTTCCTTGACCTGAACTCTATTTTACCTTGTTGGGATTAGTATGAATAACCCAAGCGCAGCTGACCCCACTGCTGTACTGCTGGCTGTTGGGGTTGTTAGGGTAACTGAAAGTCCCCCTCAAGCCTGAGAGGTATCCTCCACAAACTGCAAAAAGAGAGAGAAAATTAAACAGATTTTGTATTATTACTGTACAGACTGAAACAAAACCTAACTTTTTTTTTTTTTTTTTTCATAGCTTTTTCTTCTTAAACAATACTTCTATAAAAGGATCTTTAGGACTTCCTCTCAAGTGGAATGACATTTCAAAAAAGTGCAAATTCCCTGAAAGAAAAATAGTTCTTGGAAAAAGAACAAAGAATATAAGCTGGAACATGTGGATACTGCCAAAAGATATTGATTCTGCCTTATGATAGTGTCCATAAAGTGCTTTGCTTCCAGAAGGATACCTCCAGATTGAATACATAAATTTTCCCCTACAGTGAAATAACATTTTGCATTTTGAAGTTGACATGATGTAAAATTGCCATTCTCTGTAGTGGTACATCATAGAAGCTATCCTCAAGAGGTTTTATTGTCCCATTATTGTTTTTGGTCAGACTTCTGGGCCTGATAATCCCTCTCATGATATACCATGGTCTCTCCTCTCACTGAACCATTAAATGCATGGGAACTGAGAACCCCAAACACTACAGAAAAATATGTCTGTAAAGCAGCCAAAATAAAATGTACATATAGCTACAGTGTGCACCAAGCAGCTGTAGTTCAATATTGAGCTGATTCTAAAGAAACAGCCAATTCTCACAAAACAGTTTTGTTTAAAGAAGTGGTAAAAAGAATATAATTTTATTTGAAATGTCCATCTAAAACATCTCACCTTTTCAACCAGATTCAAAACTATCATGTAATAAAATATATTATTTTTTCATTTATTAGAAACTAAAAGAACAGATGGTACAGTATGATTCCTTACTGCATAAAAACTGATTTCCTATCCATTATGAAAAGCTAAAAATAAAATTTTTTCCCATGTGGACTTAATAATAAAACATTACTAGTTGGATAGTTCAGTAAAATAGAAAAAAAGCCTAAAATTGTTCTAAAATAGAGCAGATTTCACAGGGGATCAGTGGAAGTTTTAAATTCTGTATTAAATTAAAATTTAATCTGCTTTCTTCTTAACAATCTACAATAAAAATGAGCCACTCCTTTTGTCACAGGGACACTGGACTCCCTGGAATGCTATCTTGACCTTGTTTAATTAAAATCAGTGGCAAAAAACTTCTCAAACAAACAGAAGAAGTGATATTAAGAAGAAGTGTTAAAGGGAGGACCTTGCAGTCAGTATAAAATGGAGAGTCCCCCATTTTCATGCCTAACATTCTATCACTAAATTTCTGTTTGAAAACCCTTTCTGGCTTTTTCTCTTGACTAAGAACATCAGGAACTTTTGGCTTCATAACAGTTGAAATAATATGCACAAAAGAGAAACATCAATATATATTCTCTTGTTCTCCTCATACTGGATCCTCTTTCCCAACCAGCTTATCAGACCACTTTCTTGGGAACAGAGAACTGATTTCAGTATGTCTGGCATCTAGCCAAGGCCAGTGGGCCTGCAGATCAACTTCACTGTTCTGTTCCTACTGCGAAACAAAACAGCTATAAACGAAGCTCATGGAAAACTCTGACTTGGAGGGAATTTGGAATCTAATCCTCCAAGCAGAGGGCTGTTTTTCCCATCATAACTCAGTTCTTATTCGCATATTAATCCCATGCACCAAGCACCTACTCGCTGAAGCCTGCTGTCCCATTTCCCAGGAGGGAAGGAGGGGGAGGAGGTTCTGGCTCTACCTTGCTGGGCAGTCTGGCACTGTGGTCCTGTCCAGCCGCTGGTGCACTCGCAGGAGTAGCCATTGACCCCGTCGCTGCAGCTCCCCCCATTCTGACATGGGTTGCTGACACATTCATCAATGTTGTCTGTACAATTAGGTCCTGTCCAGCCTGGATTACACAGGCAGAAATAGCCAGAGATCATTGCCTGCAGGTATAAACAAAGCAAATAAACTGTGAGCATGGATCACCTAAAGAAATCAATGTAGTCAGCAGAAAGACTGATATTTACACTTATTTTGTGAGGAGATATTGGAGTGAAAAAATAAAACTTTTGAAATTTTTTGGTCTTGATGGTCACTGGTAAATACCAAAATAAAGTCTAATCAGATTATCTATCTCTTTGGCTTTTTTCTATTAAGTTATTTCTTTGCAGTGCTCTTTCAAATTACTTTCTTATAAATCAAAATGCGTACTCATTTAGCCATTCAAAAAATGGTTTGCTTGGTTTTGAAATGATCACACTGAAATCAAGCCAGTCATATTACCTAAACCCTACAAAAAGCAAGGCAAGATAACTTTATAAGTAATTTCTCTCAAGACCTTTCTCTGGGAATTCTGCACTGCTGTTATGTGGGCTGTTCACTTCCATTTTAATCCAGAGGAATATTAAAGGGGAACAATTTCATCACCTTTTCAGCTTTATCCCTTATTCTGTATGTCTCTTTTCCATTTCCGTTGTCCCCATCTGTACTATTTCTCCTTATAATCAAGTTTTTCCATATATGTTTTAATTTTATATGCTCTCTTACCTTGTATCTCTTGTATTACAGACGCAATCTTAAAGGTAAGGCAGAACATGGTCTCAGGTACATGCTACAGTCCCATCTTTGATGACATATCATGTATTGCATTCTCTATTTGCTTTTCCATTTTCTATTTGTGTCCTCTGTGTCCCAAAGAGATTTTCAGTATGATGGGAGAGGGTTTTGATGTGTATTTAGGGCTCTGAATGTTGTTTTAAAAGATGTTTTCTGATCTGCATTGCCTGATACTTAATTGACATCATATTTCCTCTGTCATTATGCTGGCCAAATATAGCTCTGCTGTTCCTCTATTTTATTAGATGCTTCTGTAGTCCTATCTATGTAGTCCTATCTGTAGTTAAGTATCTATGTTACTATCTTCAGGTACTAGTTTGTAGCTATGATTGCCTACTGTTGTATGGTAGGATATATTTAGGGGAAGATGTCATATCTCTCAATAGATTGACTAAAATGAGCTAAATAGTCAGAAAAGGTAGATTAGCTCTGAGCACAAAAGGCGCTATAAAAATCTTTACATATGAGTGAAGTGCAGTAGATACCTACAGAACAGAGAGCAAGGAATGCTGGTAAGGAGTGGAGTGTGAGAGGACCATCACATTTCACACAGAAAATGGAAAAAGCAAGAGGTAATAGAACCACAGAATCATAGAAACATTTAGCTTGGAAAAGATAAAATTCAGCTGTTAACCTAACACTGCCAAATCCATAGCTTATGTCTCATTTTCCCTGTGCCTCCAGGGACAATCAAAAGGAGGATATCTGCAGAATAATGGGGATAAATGGGAAAAGACTCTACCAGAATAAAAAATATAGCATTTGTGAATATTCCTGCAAAATCACCATCATAAATATCCTCGACAACAAAATCCCCAGGTCTGCAGCATGAGCTTTACAGGGCATAGCACACCTCACTAAGGAAGCCAAAAAAGCCTTCCCAGGGTCCATGCAGACAAACTAAATATTCAGTGTGCATGAGAATGAATTCATACCACCCATCAGTTTAGGTCCAAAAGACTTGGTTACCATCAGTGCAACCCATTCCCTTGAAACACCCTTTCCATGTTCATATGAAGAGCCTGAGAGTCCAGGAGTGCTCTCACAAGATCAGACTAGGAACACATAACTCTGCTGGATATTAACGGTCTGAAGGTCAGCAGAGGTACTGGTTCTGTTATCATGAGTAATTCCTCCATGATCCAGGGTGGTAAAAGACTTTCCTGTGCCACCAGGGACAGCTATTAATCAGTTCTCCCTCAACAGCACTAGCATTCCATTGGCTAGCCTGGGCTACCAAGCACAACTTCTCACGTCATTAGTGCCAAGATTGCTACCTCTATTTCACTCAGAAAGAAATGGCTTGTGTGCCTTGAAATTTACTTTTCTTTCCCCAGGTATATCCATCCATCTTGCAATCCCCACTGACTTTGCCTCATTCCCAGTAGTATGTCTGCACTCAGCCTTCAGTCTCACCAGGCCTCCTTGACTGGTTATAACTAGACAATGCTGTCACTAAGTGTGAGGAGCCCAGCACTTACCAAGCACTGCCCATTTGCACAAGGGTTTTGCAGCTGACAGATGTCACTGAGAGGAGAGCACCCGTTTGGCCCATAGCCACTTCCAGTGTACCCAGATCTGCAGGAGCAAAATGCCATGGGCCCTTGGGAGAGATAAGACAAGATAGAGAAGGTAATTCAGTCTATGTCACAATGATAACACCGATGTCTGTAAATGTCCTCGACATTTTGAAGCAGAGTCTTAATATAATTCTAATCCTGGCCAGTGCCCAGTTTGACCATGGAAAGGCTATGGTTTTGCTATGGGTACCTGAGAGTCCAAGGTCACCTTCATAGGAAGTGGTGGGCATAGTCAAGGGGTATTTATGGCAAGAGGAATAGAAAGAGCAGATGTATAATTGGAAAACTGCACCAAAGAGAAATCGTGAATGTCTCCACAGTTTTAGAATAGACTTCTCTTTTGTGGAGCCGAAATCTGCTTCTGAGAGTGCTCGTGGAAAAGTCTGCTGGCTTTAGCTAACCTGCCTGTAAAATCCTTTACATGAGGTACAACTGACTGTGGAGAAGGGGCTGCAATCTAGATTTGTTACTCCAAAGTGGATTCATTCTAACCAGATCCTGCTTGAGATTCACACTGATATTACTTTACAATCTTTAGGAAAGCATCGTACCTGGAGTTGAGGTACAAGTAGCGAAAGGATGGCACCCTCCATTATTCATTGAGCAGATATCAACCTGGGTACATGTTTTTCCATCTCCCTCATAACCTGTTCAGAGGTAAATCTCAGTTAGTCTGTAACAATGTTCTTTGAGAATTGACAGCAAAACAATAAACTGGTAAGCAAAAGACTAATTCATGGTGTAAAATCATAGTCTTCTGCAGTTAAAAAGAAAGAATTGATACAGCCGCTGAAGAAAAATATGGCATATTTATTGTGGCTCCTTCATTGCAGGGATGGATTCTGACTGTAAATAAATCCTTTTATAGTTGCAGAAAAAAAGGTGTATTAGTGTTTTCCAAATGTCTCTTAGCCACCATGTGCTGCCCTCCCTACACATCTGCACCCAGTCAGCCCTAACCACATCCAGGCTTTTTCCTCCTGCACACCAGAGCAGCCCTTTGATCTCAAACACAACACTCAGATCCTCTTAGGACATTCAGGTGGACCAAAGCCCTGCAGCACAACTCCTTATGGCCAGAGCTGACATCACCAAAACTTGTCCAAGGCCACATTTCCTAAATGGTGATATCCCTTCAGCAACTGGGAGTCTTCACTACCTGCCATTTAAATAGCAATAAAAAAGTCAACTAGAAAGACATCTTCCTGCTATATTTCTAGTGTTGATACCATACATTTCAGAAAGTATTTTAAATCATGACCCATAAATTATAAAGACCTTGCAACTTATAAAGATTATAAAGAAGTTGCAACTTCCACTGCTTGAGCTGTACTGTGGTGGAAACAGTGTCTCCTCAGACAGCATTCAGAGCGTGACAATTATCAGGGGTTTTTTTACTGCAGACAATACAGCTGATTTATGGCACACAGGATACTCCTTCAATTAATACAGACAATGAAATTACTATCTTAATTATGCAATCCTTTTTTCCCATTAGTGATCTTGTAAAGGAAGTTTTTCACCAAATCAAGGCTCTAACACTGAAATCAGCTACCTAGTACAAGAGAAATATATTAATGGGATCATATTTGGAGGCATACTTTATACAATGTTCATTAATAGCTGAAGCAGTTTCAATACACTTGGACTCTGCATTCTGTATTACAGTATTGTGTATGTAATATTTCTTTCTATAAAACCAATTTTCACCTTCCTAAATCTACCCCAAAACAGTCTCAACTGTGATAAATCTTCATCTTGTAAGCCCTTCCAGAGTATTATCAACAAGAAATCCATGTTACCTGGTGGACAGAGCCCACAGCGGAATGATCCAACCGTGTTGATACATTGGACCATTGGTACTGTTGAGCAGCCTCCATTATTACTTGCACATTCATCAATGTCTTGGCAAGTGTAGCCATTTCCTTGCCAGCCTAAAAAGCAGCACAGAAAAGACATCAGAAAGAAAATGCCCAGCCTTTTGGTTTCTTCTTCAACCAGATCTTTTCATAGAGCACACCTGAATTGCACTTCATTAGCACAAGAGTAGATCGGTCTCTCTCATTACTGATTAAAACTAATACTGGCCTGAAAATTAGGTTTCAAACACAACAGGGTGGAGATGTGTGTGCAAGAATGTTTTATTTTAACTGTATTCTGGATATTCCAGATTCAAACAACTTTACCTAAAGAGGATGCAGTTCTGGTCTAGTGTATGTATGTACATTTTCCAGCAAAGCTTTATTACAACTTCAGTTAAATATTTTAAAAATTCCTCCCATAGACACCACCTGCCCAACTCAGGAAGAGTAATCATAGGTTATATGGTCTGAAGGGACAATCAGATTTTATATTGCCTTAGGGCAGGAAACATTCAGACATGAAAGTACTGCTGACCAATTATGTGAAGGTGATAGGAAATGATGGACATACAGGTACCTTTGGACATGAGACCTATTGAGGTACTCAGTTTAGGATGAGACAAATCCTGCATTAGATGCCACTGCCTGCATTACCTACACAAGACATAACCTGCAAGCATTTATCCCCTAGAACACAGACCAAGGCATTTCATCGAGTTACCCTCATCTGCATCCTGTGTCTGTGCTAATGATACACGGGCAGTAGTACCTCTGCCACCCCATCCAAGCTGAGAGCAGGGAAGGACCAGATACCTGTGGGGCAGGGACCACATGTGTAGGAGCCTAGACTGTTGTGGCACTGCACAAGTGGATCCTGTGAGCACGGAGGACTGGGGAGGCTGCATTCATCTACATCAGCACTGCAGGCAGGGCTGCCAGGAGGGGACATCCAGCCAGCATCACAGATACAGCGGTACTTGGGCTGCCACAGAAAACATCACATCGCATGTTTAAGACGTGCAGTAGTCAAGAAAAAGGCAGGAGGAGTTAATTTCATAAAATTACTTTCAAACTATAGCAAGAAAACTTTAAGAGCATTACATGGGTTGCATGTTTTGTTTGGTAAGTTGTTTCAGTAGCTTCCTCAGTCTGTTTCTTCCTCTGAATTTACTTATCCAGATTATGGAAGCAACTCAGGCTCATTCATTATGTTCATAAAAGAAATCTATAATTTACCCCAAAGCTCGCAGAGAAAATAAGATCAATTATGAGCTGTACATAAACATAATAAAAAGTCATCAACTTGCTTTTTAACCAGGGCAAACAGATCAGTGTAAGCAACCTGAAATCATCTTGGATGTTTTCTTTTAATCAAATTATTCAGTAGTCTATGCAATGTGCAGCACTGACATTAAATTGCAAATATTTTTTAGTTTCTTTAGGGAAACAGTTTTCTCTCTAGTAAACTTTTCTAATGGCCAGATTTCAGCATTTATCTAGCTTTGGTCCAATTAAAGCTAATGGGAGCTTTATTGTTGATTGTCACAGGAGCAGACACTATTAAGCCAACACTGAATAATTTTGAAAAGCTTTCTCAACAAAAAATGGGCAAAAAAATAAGTGATGAGTTGTGAAACTTCTAAAATTTAAGCAAATAAATTATTTTACAGCAAAGCACAAAAAGTATGTGGTGTGACTGGAGTGGTGCATGGGCATATAGGAGTTTTAAGGAGCACAACCTTGGCTAGGTGGTTTTGGAGGGCTGCTCTGAGTGGAAAGAGCCAAAGCTGGCATGGTCCATCTGTCCCTTTGGAGTGAACACCCTGTACCCTGATTCTTGCCCAAATGGAATGAGCTGGCTTGCTCCAGAAGAGCACTCAAGTGTGTGCTAGCATCCACCCAGTGCAGATACTTGGAAAGATTGGGTCTGGAGTCAGAAACCACATCCAGCTGACACTGAGAAGCACCAAAGATGAGCAGCAGCCACCCAGTCACCATGCAGCCCTGACAGCTTCCAGGCCCCTGGCAGTAATGTTCCACTGGTATGCCTTTTTCCAGGAAAGATAAGATTCATTATGTTTGTCCTTCTTAATCATTTAAGCAGTAAAATATTCTAGCAACTTAGAACTCCCAAAATAATGAACAGTGGGAATATTATATTTCAAATAAGACTTTAATTTATAAAAAAATATTCCCAAGCTCCCTATGGATGTAGTAGTAGATCTAACACTGTGACAAGTACCTCTAACAAGACATAAGACATTTTTGATTCTTTCTGTCATCCTTGGTACAACAGAGAGGCTGTTACGTTGTATAGTGGACTTTCTTGTTCTTTTTCAGCAGCAGCTTGTGCTAGACAGTTTTGTCATGCTCAGCAGTATTTGTTGCTTATTCATGCTGTGCTGTATGATGAAGTTTATACATTGTTCCTTACCCTGTTGGGCTGATTCCTTTCTTCATCTACACAAAGGCCATGCACACAAAGCCTCTCAGATCCTTCCTGGCAGTCATCAAATTTCAAGGCACAGTGAGCCCCATAAGTTTCTGGAGTACAGGAGCAACTAATAGTGAAAGTGGAAAGAAAAATCAACATTTGTCTTTCTACCACTGTTAAAGTTTGTTTATTGCCATTCTCCACTCTATGAGGAGTTTCCTACAAAATCCATCTATTTACCTATACTGACAATCCTGCTAATAACCATGCAGAGAGGCAAATCTCCTGTTCAGCAGAGAGTCATCTGAGGCTTGTCCATATTCATGACTGTCTGGCCCTATGGGAGAATCTACAGCCTTTTGTTACATCCATAAGCACAAATCCAGAAAAAAAAGAAGAGTCTAATATAAGACTTAAATACGATATGAGCCTGGAAATTCCCACTTTACTCAAAGAGAACCTAAACTTCCTTTTTCAGTCTATGACCATTATATGATGATGCCAGGTGCCCAAAATCCTACCTCTAGTTACTACTAGAAATGCCATGTCTGGTCTGTCCTAGAGAGTGGGATACCTTCACCCCCACACCACAACAACAGCAGCTGCTGTCTCAGCAGCACCTCAGCTTTTAGGGGTGTGTGGTGGGCAAGAGGTGGTACTTGGGGTTGGTGGGGTGGGAAGAACAATGAAGTTGTTTGAAAGAAGGCATTCTACTGTGAGGATCTGGTTTGAAAGCTGCCACAGGCATCACATTGTTATTTATAGGGCAGAGTTAGTTACAGCATTATACATATGTGGTGGAACTGAAATTGGGAACTTCTAAGCCATCGAATAACGTTTCCCTTTTCTCTGGTTCTTTATTTCCACACAGACAAAATGTGAGGCTCTGAAATACAACTGAAAGAGATATAAATGTACAGAAAACCTCCTATCAGGTCACCAACTTCTTATTAAAATAACAGTGGGACTCTCATTTGGATTCAAACTATATGCTGCAATGTCTGCAGCTTGCACAGACATATGGCAGGTACACAACCTTCTTGGATTGCTTTTAAGCTGCCTAATGAAAAATGCTCTGTAAGAGCATTTCTCTGCATAATTAGAATCAGGGTATTTCAGTGCAGCTGACCTGAACCTTGGAGCAATTTATATAAAATAAGCTACTGCTGTCCCTTCCACCGTGTCACATACTCAGCTGAAATAGCAGTTTGATAAGCAGGTAACTAAACAGTGCACCCAGGACAAGCAACACACATGAACTTAGGCTTCAAAACCCCACAAGAGCTTAATGCTTAACTGCAGTCTGCAGTGCAAGACAGCATGTTCATTAGTGTAAGACACAGCAAGCAGAACAACACATTCCCATCAGCCTGGGCAAGCACAGAGGCAACAGGTCAGGGAACCAGATGACTTCTGTATCTCTAAAGTACATTCAGAGCTTCATGTTCAACTTCAAAGGACACAAAGAGGCAATCTGACCATCTGCAAAGGGGGAGAACAATGGCACTCTCTCCTGTCTAGTCTGGCAAAAATTAATCTGTTACCCATCTGAAGTTTCTCAGAGAAATGCTTCAAGAAGTAGGTCACACTGCAAGGCACTTCAGCCAAATCGTGGTGCACTGCTGCTTGGCACTGCTCTGGTTCTCTCACATGGCTCATGGCATGTTGTGATGAGGCCCCTGTTATTTTGGTTGTGACACAGAAGTCTGATAGTCATGGGGACTTCCACAGCCTTTCATCCCACTGATGCAATGTCCCCTTAAGATTCTGATTGAGGAAGGTGTTTCTGGATACCTGCTCTTTTTCCTCATATTTCAGTGCTTTCCTGAGTTACAGGAAAAGCATGCAGGTAAAGAATATGTACAGGGAGTGAAGACTGCATTATGTTTCATTTCATGGTACTTAATCCAGTATTTCCCATCACCTGGTACTATCTCTGTAGGCTATGGAAAATCAGACATTATCCTTTTCTTTCCCTCAAGTCCACAATGGTGTCTGTAACTATGCCAGAGAATTAGTGGGGTGACCTGGGTTGTTGAGCCCCAGAAAGCTTAGCAGCAATGTCCCCACAGTTGCTGAAAAGATATGTCATGCTCTGCCTGGGGATGGATTTAGCATTTGGGGAGCACTCAGAAATAAGTAAGACAATATGTGAAGGAAGACTAAAGACAGTACAGTGGACTTGGGGAAGGGAGTATATAATAATCTTGAGTGTGTAGTGCAAAAGCAGTAATATTAAGGTTTTGATGATTTATGAAGAGGTCTTAGTTAATTTCATGAAGCACTGATTCAGCAAGTACCAAGGAGGGCAAGCAGTACATTAGGGAAGAAATGGGGGAATCGTGACTGTACTAACACAACAACAATGCTTGTGAGAGCAGCAGACCTTAAACCTCAATTTAGTCACACTTCTATACCTCTCTGAGCACAATAAGAAACAAATAAAGGCAGATTGCTTTGTGTTGCCTCCTTGACAAATATCTGTTGCAGACAAGCTAGAAACATCCTTTAAAATCAAAGTAAAGCTTACAGGAAGCGTCATACACCTCAGTGACACCTCAGCAGACTCTGTGTTAATGCTGAGGGATGAGGAGCACTACAGGAGAACTTTCTTTGTTTGAGGTTCTTCCAAGAACTGACAAAGCACTGTAAGTCAGTGTTACATCAAGCAAATATTTGTGGGGGTTAAGATTTTCATGCTGAAGCAGGAGACAAAATGCTTTGCAATAAAGCTGTGGCATGCTCTACAGCATGCTTGTCCCCATTGCACAGGGATAGCTTTGTATTATTGAAGTTATTTATTTGACATTTTGGAGAATGAGACACGCAATTTTCAGGCTGGCTTGCCCTTTAAGCAAGTGCATGTTTCCTAAGGAGCTGGGCACATCCAGGGAAGAATATGTTCAGAGGCCTCATGTCTGTGGGGCCCAGCACACAGGCAGCCCAGGCACCCCCTTGGTCAGATGGCTGCAGACAGCATTTCTGCTCCCTTTCTGCCTGGCAGCGCTGTGCATTCCTTGCTCTGCTGCTGTCTCAGCACTGCCTGTGTTTTTGGAGGGGATGAAGGCGTTTCACAGAACTGTTTCTGATTTCACAGAATATTCTGAGTTGGAAGGGACCCACAAAGATCACCAAGTCCAAGCCTTGTGAATGGCCCACACAGGGATTGAACCCATGATCTTGCTGCCATCAGCACCCTGCTCTGACCAAATGAGTGTGCTGGGAATGCCAGTCATCAAGGGTGCCCATATATTCAGGAGATTTCCAATCCAAGGCCTTTGCTGGGCCAAACCTGTTCACCACCTCCATCTCCTCACTCCCTTTGATCTCCAGGGACAGGTGATAGCAGAGAGATGGTAATGTGGCTTTGCTCTGTGGGCATGTTAGTAAGTGCTGGTTACAGACCAGCATGAGCATCTCACCACCCCAGAAACATCCCAAGGTGCAGGAAACTTCCATTAAAGCATCTGCACCTACAACAGGGGTGTGGGTCACTGGAGCCAGTCTTCAGCTTGCAGCCTTCTCCCCCCGGCATGGCTGTGTGATGCCTCTTGTGTCACAGCAGGCAATGGCTTTGGAGGCCTTTCTGTGCCTGCAGTGGGCTCAGTGTACAGTGCAGAGAGCACTTTATATGTTCTCAGACTGCAAGGGGCTGCAGTGCATAGATATTGAACAGATTAAGCTGTAGAACCTGTGCTGCAGGCATGATATGGGGTACAAAAATAGCAGAGTATTCTACACAGGTTATTTGTGTCTAGTTTTGAGATGTTACCTGTAGCTGCCTGGTGTGTTCACACAGGTGGCTCCATTCTGGCAGCCCAAAGCTGTTCCAGCAAAAATCTGGCATTCATTAACATCCAGTGAGCACAGGGGGCCCTAAGATGAAATGGAAAACCAGTTTATTTTCCAAACAACTGAGAAATGAAGCAAACCATGGACCCAATGTTTAATATAGTTTTCAAAGATATACAAACCATGGGCTGTTATCAACACAGATTCCAATATGAAACACAATAACAAAACTTTATTTTTCAGCTGTGTTTCTGTGACCTTTGCTATCAGTTAGATGGGGCTAAAATATCTCAAATGTAGAAAGCATGTGAACAGCAGGTTTTTGTCATCCCCTCACTTTCCAACTAGAAAAAGACTCAGAAAATTTTCTTTTAAACTGTTCCTACCAGGAAAACATGTTAATTTTGATCCAACTTTTAAGTTGAAATCCTTTGAGAAGAAGATATAATATTTTCATCTCTGGTGCATGTAATAGCATCATTAAAACATTTGCTAGTAAAGTCTCTGGATTTAAAAAATTCAGAATGGCACTGATTATTTACACCCCCCATTTGTCTAACTTGTTTGAGACTGAATAAACATCCATCCCTTCCCCCAGTCTCTCTCTATCCTTGTGTAAGGTCAACAGCAAGGCACGCAGCTCAGTTCAGTGCTCAGCAAAAACCAGACTAATTCTCTGCTGTGGGAACTGCCAAGAATCACTGACTTCATGGGCCATCGCCTGCGTGCCACAGTGCAGGGTTTGGCCCAAAGCTTTGGGCTTCTTTTTTTTTTTACACATATATATGATATTATTGAGAAGCAAATGTGTTGCTCTCCAACCAGTGAGTGATACTGCTGCTCTGCTGTTCAGGGTATCTCACTCTACCCTGAGCAACCCTAAAATGCTGTGCTTCGTGGCAATCACACCAACCTAGATGTAGACTTACAGCTAAAATACACACTCTGTAGTCGGGGAGGCTGAAGACTCACCTGCCAGTTGCTGGGACAGAGGCAAAAGAAACCATCCAGTGAGTTTAAACAGGTCCCTGAGTTCATACAGGGGTTACTACTGCAGGGTCTCTTCTGGATATCCTGAAATGCCAGAAAAGAGAAGAAATAAGTAGAAAATGAGGTTTCTGCTTAGCTGGTGTTCCATTAGCATTTATTTTCAAGACAAATTTTTTTTTCTTTTCTTTTTTTCCACATTCTTTCTTGGATTCCCCCTCCAATTTTTTTCAGCAAGGTTGATTTGCAGAAGCTTAGAACTATTTCACTTATTCCTGTACAAAATAGTGATGCTGTGATTGGTTATACACAGAATAGCCGAGCACTACAATGAGAAAAGCCCTGTAAAAGGTAAATGTTAACAGAGACTGCTCTTCAGCAGGAGATTGGGAGTCTAGATGGAGGGTTATCATTGTCTTTTTGATTCTAGGGGTGATTCACCTGACAATTGCTTTTACTGGCACCTGTAGGTGTGGCTTGTCACGAGCACACTGGAAAAGCAGGCGACAGCTGAAACTTAGCTAGTTCCAGTACAATAAAAATCCAGTTTGAGTTTCTGGTCTTTATCTTGACATAGAAGTGAAGGAAAAGTTTACTCCTCCTTGGTATCTACTTGTTCTTGAAAGTACAGCTAGTTTTTTGCTAAGAAATGCATGCTCCTATACAGTTTATATTTTGTAAGAAGGCTTATCACCTCCTCCACAAATCTTGGTGCTATTTTTAACCTTCTGTTAGCAAAAATATTTCCTGAGGAATGCATGAGAGGAAAGAAATAATTTAGCTGTTTAATCATTGAAACCTCACTTCATTTACTTGTGGCTGTGATTTTCTTTTCTGATCTCTAGTTTGCTTTCCATTTACTTACCTGCTGTAAGCTTTGAAGTTTGTTATCCAGACTCAGGATCTGCAAAAGAAATGCAAATTATATTGTGCTTGGTATGAGAGTGACCACACAGGTACTTGCTGGATACTGAAAAGCTCACAAAATACTTTCCTCTGAGAAAAGAGAATAGCTGTTTTGTGAAACCAGGTGACAGACAGATCCAAATGAGGCCCATTCACTGAGATTTTGGTGGGTTTGGCTGTTCAAAAAATGACAGCCTAAATATATCCCAGCTTGCATCCACAAAGCAAAGATGTATTTAGGTGCTCAAAACCAAGAATGTGAATATTCCTGTGGGACTGTTTGGGTCCTTGCATGTGTGACAAGGACAGGGGTCTGGGACAGAGCACTGAAAGCCAAGGAAAGGGTCACCACATCTCAGTGGCTGTAACCACAAACAGCAGGCTGACACTGAATCAGGGAATGTGATGGATACATATTGGCAGAATTTCCCTAAAGGAAGGTATCTTAGGCTGTTAAATATTTTCCTATAAGGAACTTGTGGAAACACTGTAACAAAAGACATTTCAATCAGGCAATCTCCTAAAAATTTTGTTATGGAAAGAAATTTTCAGGAGCAGGGAAGTGACAAAACTACTGCATAGGTCTTTTCATGCCACTGAAAACCACTGTAGCCCATTTCACCTATGGAATGGGATGTCTGTGTAACAACTTTGAAAATATATATGGTCCATTTCCAATTTATCCATAAATATCAGAGGATATAGTCAATACAGATGCTGACAATGAACAAAGAAGAATCACAGTAACTGGAAAATTTGGGGGCATTAACAGAAATATTTCCATTGTCTCCAGAGTTTCTGAATAAGTATCTCAAAATTAAACACAGACTCCAAGCTGATGTTAAATAAGGACTCTGCTCCAGTTCTCTAAACTTGGTCCAGAAATACTAAAATTAATCAGGTTGTTTAATATTAGTGTGAAGAATGGAAGCTTGGGAATGCTGGAGGAGGATAACATGAAGGTATAGCTCACCTTGGAGGTCAGCAGAGTAATCTGCTGGGATACATTCTGAGAGGCACCACTGGCTTTTTTAAGTTCTTGAATCTCTGTGCTACTCTCTCTAACCTAAAGTTAAACAACAGAGATAATGTGAAACAAACTTTGACTTTTCAAAAGCTTAGGAAAGTTTAGTCCTTGCATAACTTTACTATTATAAAGTCCACTTAAAT
Source organism: Chaetops frenatus (assembly GCA_013400775.1). Lineage (NCBI taxonomy): Eukaryota > Metazoa > Chordata > Aves > Passeriformes > Picathartidae > Chaetops > Chaetops frenatus. Next base: position 5,464 of record VZTR01013164.1, on the reverse strand, counting down.
ACAGAGAGCTCTACTACATACACAATTTAATCTTTTAATTATCTTTCATGATGACATGATTACTTTACAAGTCTGCAATAGCTTACTTTCATATTAGACTACTGATACTGATAATAGAAAATAAAACACAAAACACATCAAACACTTGTGAAAACAATTTAACTATCAATATGTAAAAGTGAAAATGAAAATATATTAAGGAAAAATAACTGTATCACCTGACTAAAAAGTTCTGCAAGGTCTTCTTCATTAATTTTTACTTTCCCCAGTGGTCCAGTTCTAAATTCAATATTTTTGCTGGAGCCAGCATGGAACACTAAATTACCCTGCTCAGAGGATAAACGAGGCCTGTTGTGTATTGGGGGAAAAAAAAAAAAAAAAAAAAAAAAAAAGAGAGAGAGATCATTTAGTTACACATATCTGCCAAAGAATATGTAAAATAGAGCTGTAGGAAAGCCATTCTGCTCCCATTACCAGCACTTACAGGCCACCATATCAACAAATGCATTTGCAAGCAATGGTACTTACTGCTCGTCGTAAGTGGCTCTTTTCTGCCTCGTTTTTTCATGGTGGTTTGGGTCACAGCTCAAGCCAGAAAGTAACAATAACACAGCTACAAGCCCAGGAGCAGGAGGAGCCCAAAGCATTGCTCTCCTCCAGCTGTCCTGCGCTCGAAGTGAAACCTCTAGTGCTGGACTGGGCTGTTGTGAGCCCAGGTGCCCTTTGCTCTCACACAGCTCCTTGTTCACAAGGTGCCCATTCTGCTGCCTCGTCTTGCAAGGGTGAACTTTATCTCAGACACCTTAATTAAAGATTGACAGCACATAAATCCCCTAGACATTAAATGCATTTCTCTCCTTTTGTCTTTTGGTTTCAGGAGCTTTGAGAGATCATTAATTGGAATCTGTATTTTATCACTATGTCTTTGCCCTTTGTACAGCTGAGCACCCCTGTGTCCCTTAGCACTGTGTAATCTGCAGCTGGATACTGCAGAAATGGCTCTCCCACAAGCTGCACCACAGGGGCGAAGGAAAGATTATTTGGCAGCACTAAAGGATCTAAATTGTTACCAAAAATCCCCAACCCCAAACATAAAACCCACAGTGGCTGGCAAGGAATATTTGTATTGAATGAGAAGCTTCCAGTCAGTAATTTACTGGGCAGATGACACAAACAAGTCAGCAGTGTTGAATGGCATCCCATGGATTACAACAGCAAAGTACAATTTTAACCAAATATGGTTTCTCTGACTCAAGGGTGACTCAGTCTCCAGATGCTGAGGCTCCAGCTGTTGCTGCTGAAAGCCATGAGAGATTCCATGTCTCACCTCCCCTTTGCTTTTGCCAGTCTCCATATTCCCCTTGCACAAGACTTTGCTGTGCTTTGTTCTTCCTGCTTAGATGAGCTCTGTGTGTGTTTTCTTTCCTCATGCCAGGGAGCTTCCTGAACCTCCAGGCCCACAACTATTATTTTTTATTTTCCTTTTGGCTTAGTAGACATCTTATTCAGGTTGCTCACATTTCAAAACCCTACTGAGAAGAGTAACAACAGTAGTAGCTGCTCTTGCTGGTCAGTAACACCAGTATCCTTTAAGCCCCAGACCTCCCTGGAAGCCATGGAGCTCCTGCACTTCCTAACCCTGCCCAGTCTTTCTTTCTGTTCCAGTTTGTACTTTCACCTACAGATGTCCCACAGATATGTAGAACCTGCCCTGGAGCTGGGGGATTGAACAAACTCTACAGCTTTCACAGATGTGGAAGCATTATGAGCTCAAAACAACCTGGGAAGAAATAGGATGTAGTGAGAAAAAATGCTAATGTCACCTCAAAAAGAGACTGATGCACACTGAGAACACAAATGTGAAGTCAGGACAGCTAATGTTTGTGGTGCTGCCACAGATAATGTGATCTTCACTGTGAAAAACCATAGTGTCTTATACTGTATCAGTTGTATCCCACCATTTTTGTTTGCATAAAAACTAGATTTGTATTGCATTTTATTATCTGTGTTTTCATAAACTTACCTTGGAATTCAGAATAGCACCAGCCTGCTGACCTCTTCCCTTGTGACTGTGATGTAGGTAACTCAACAGTCACTGCTGCTGCTGAGGGGTCTGGGAGGGCAGAGGTGAAGCTCCTCCTGTGCTCACAGGAGACAGCCCATGCCAGGTACCTACTGGTGAGGTAGAAGAAGGACAGCTCTCTGGATGTTCACATGCTCTGCAGCAGAGTCTACCAGCTATTCTTGCCACAACAGAGAAACATAAGGACAATTTTCCATGTGTTGTCCTTTACCATTATGAGGGATAGAATTTCCATAAAAATACAGAATTGTGCCCTTAGGTGTTGGAAATATGACTGTTCCATTCAATCCACAAGAGCTATGTTTTTTAATAACAATTGAAAATCTGTCCCTCCACCTTTTTTATATTTACTATTATGTTTTTTGCTCTGAAACCTCTGTTCAGGAATAGGACAGCATAGACAAATTATCAATGTTTCTGTCTAGTCGACAGGACACCTTCTGCCTCTGGGTATCCTGGTACTGTCCATTAAACTGATGCTCATTAACACCCTATCTGTCGATTTTGAAGTCTGCCTGGTGGGGATTTTTTCTCTTTTTGTTTTGATTTGCTTTTTGTTTTAACAGTTTACTGAGTTTGTGTAACTGTCTGCTGGATGTCAACTTGAATAAACTCCAGGCCAACTACACCTGCACTCTGTAGCAGGCTGGCTGAATGTCTGTGTACTCCAGGAACTTACTTTCACAAAGTCCATTGTATGCTGACAGTTTCCATCCTGGCTCGCAGCTGTGGCCCACAAAATCCTTCCTCTCCTCTTGTCATTTCTTTTGCACACTGAGTATGCACTGCCCCTCTTTGCCACCTGTCAACCTTCGATTCAGGCTTCCCTTTCCAGTTAATTAACTCCAATAAATCAATAACTAGTGAGCAATAAACCATTAGGATGAAGACAAGGCTGCTAACGGAAGGAACGAGAAGAAATTCACCTTCTCTTCCTGCAGGCTTTATAGCTTAGAAAATGGTTGGCCTAAAGACCAGCTGACTTTGACTATGCACTGATTATAGGATGGAAAGAGAGGGTTGGACACTCACCTATTTGCATGACACACTATTTTCCATTTCATTAGACCTTCCAGATTTTAGTTAATTTAGTTTTATTCCTAGTGAATGCACCTTAGCCTGGCCAATTTGAGAAATCTATAAACCTTCTTAAGGAGAGAAGTAGGTCCACACCTTCTAATTTTACTGTAATATATTGGATTGAGACATCATTTTTGGAGGGACATAATGGAAAACATACAAATGTCTGGCACAAGAATAGGGACTGTTCTTTCTAATAAGAAGAGCTGGCACGAACCTCTCCTCCTGGGACAGGTCATTCATTACCTCCCTAAGATGAAGGCTCAGAAAACAGCTCTCAAGAGCATAGGTTGTGTGCAGATTTGGCAAGAGTAATGGAGTGTTTGTCTCTTAATTCTGGTTGAAGTTCATCCTGTACTAGCAGGGACTTAAATTTACCACCATCTTGTGTAGCTGTGTGAAATGAAATTGTGGTATTCTTCTATTTCTCCAGCAGTATGTGCCTGCAATGCAAAGATGCTGGTGTAGAAGGCAAGAGTGGACTCAAATCATGGCCAAAAATTCAATTCACATTAATTACTCCTAGGTAGTAACTCAAATGCATGGACATGACATGAGTTTTTGACAGTGCTACCTGTTTAAATGGACAAAGAGCAGGAATTGGTGTGAATCCAAACATGACTAATTTTTTAATGGAAGACAAAAAAAATCTGTNAAAAAAAAAAAAAATCCATGTTATCATCGAAATATTTGCAAAAAATTATTAATCCAGTCCACTGCTGGTTAAATATCAAATAGAGCACATTTACACAAGTTTTCCCTCAGCTGAGCTCATATCTCCCAGTACTTCTATCTTCACTTCCCTGGATCCTCTTTAGTCTTTCCTCTTTCTAATAATTCTAATAGTGTTCAAAAGTGACACACAACATATGAAGCAACACTGTTACCTCCATATAACTGTGCAAATTCATAGTGCAAACCATGCTCCATGTTGAACTCAACCCTTCCTGTGTGTTCCTACAGCTCTGAGACAACCAAGCACTAAGTTGGTGTCAGGCCCTGTGCAACCATGGGGTTTATATCAAACATGGGTGACTCTGAAGAGTAACATTCCCTTTGCTGTTCCTGACCAACAACCACGTACCATCAGTTCCTTTCCTCTCTTCGTGAGTGTCTGGAGAGCTTCATGGCCACAGCACCTTCCCCAGGGGCTGCAGCTGCTGCAAGCCTCCATTTCCTACCCCTCTCCTTAAGGATTTTTCTTCTCAGCATTCTGCCCTCTAACGCCTATTTAAGATTTAGCTTTCTCAACATGGCTGATGAAGTTCATAAGTTACTTGCCAATGAAGTTAAACTACCCAGCCAGGAAATAGAGTTTTTCAGTTTTTAATAGCAAATGATAAAGATAAGAGTCTTGATTTAGTTAAGTTCTTAAGCTGGAATTGATCTACTGTCTAAATTCTCCCTGGGCTCCTTTATCACAGAGAAGATTTAATACATTAGTCTTTTACTTTCCTTATGAGACTTATTTTAGATCTTCTGTCTTTCTGATATGTCTTCCTACACACTGTTGTTTCTATAAACCACTAACCACTTTGGTGCTTTCTATTCTCCATTTCATTCTTTTTTGCAATTAGGTTAATGAAAAGCTTCCAGTCGGTTGTATTGGCTTTGTTCTTTTCTATTGATTATTCCAGTCCTTTTAACACATTCCAATTGCTTTAACATACACTAGAGTTATTTTTAGGGACTTAAATTTGCATAGCCACCCTTCTTCACTAATACCCTAAAGCCATGAATGGACCTGGCTGCACAACCTCCCCCAGAATCATTCTATTCTGTACTGCTGCCTTTTACCAAGAAGCTCAGTCCAAGCTATGTCTGTAAAGCATCTGATATGTGTTGGTGCTGTGGTTACAAGTACTGGCATTCTGTCACATACAAAATAAGCAATAGGAGTCATCATCCTGGGCTAGAAAAAGCTATCCAGGTCTGTGGATTATCCAGGCCACCCTCCAGCAGTGGCCAAAAGCAGATAGGAAATGAAGGGTACACGAAAGGGTGAGCACACACACTACCTCTCCTAGGTACTCTCTTGGCCTCCAGTTGTTTGCAGCTTGCAAACTTCTTCACTCAGAAATCTACTTACTCAGTACTCTCAAGGGATTTTTCTTACATGAACTCATCCAGTCTTCTCCTTCTCCTCAAGCTTTACCTTACAACACATGTGCAAAGAATGAGTAATGCCACAGGTTAAGTGTGGTCAATATACAGTGAAGATGCCAATTAAAAATATAAATTCTGAGAAGAATCCCATTCTAAGTGTATTATTTATAAACAAAATGAGATTAGTTTATTTTT
>VZTR01013151.1:1794-33573 GCA_013400775.1 Chaetops frenatus | reverse complement strand
TTTCTTCCTGATGGGAGTGAAAGAACTGGAGGAGAAATAAGAACTACAAAGGAATATAATACTAGAGAAAATATCTGAATGAGAAGATCTTCTCCAATAGGTAGGTGACAGAGGTATGGAAAGTACAAAAAGATGGGAAGCTTATTGCTCCTGTCACACCATCCCTGTCCAGACTGGGAGTGGAGAAGGAAAGAAAGGGCGTTCCCTTAAAAAATTTAATTGAGTAAGACATAAATCAGGAGTCAGTTCACTGGAGTAAATTAAGGTTGGCTGCTGTGAAGAGTGAGGAAGTGAAAACCTTTGGTTGACTGCCCAAGGGAAGGGAGGAGAGGAGATAAGATATGAGGTAAGTGATGAAAGGGATGCAGAAGCACAGAAATGTGGGCAGGTTAGAGCTGATAAAACATTGTGCTCTAGGTCCTACTTTTCCTATTCCAGTGGCTTGGAAGTGTGAGACAGAGCTGACAAAAGAGCCTGCAACAAAGGGACAGAGACACCAGGACTACTTTTCAGTTATAAGCTTTTTCTTTTTTAGAATTCAAGCTTACACAGTTATCTATGCCCACTATATTCATAATTACATTTTAATATCTGCATACAAAAGCTATGTAAAAATTATTTTCTTCTCCAAATATACAAATTTTCTCTTTAGATAGTTTAAAACATTTGTGATCACAGATTTTTTTTTTAATATATTTTAGGCTGCAAAAATATTACCAATCTAGCATAACTCTTAACACTGTTTGCAAAAAAATACATCATCCAAGGTACTTTGTTTTTTACTGTATGGTGTAATGTTTGCCTTACCCTCAGGGCATGAAACTGATATAAAAAAATAAACCAAATAAGCAAAACCCACAAACCTCACAGACAAAGTATTAAGTCCTCCCAACCAACTTAATAAAAACAAATAAACAACCCAAACCACCCTCCTCTTTAAAAGAATTATGAATGACTAATTTGATGTATTTATGAGCAAACTGAAACTGCAGAGTGCTAAGGAAGTAGGAAAAGAGAAAAAAGAAATTACAGTATGTCAGCTAGTTCATGCCCTGATACTATCTTTACCAACATTAAATGTGTAATTAAATAAAGTGTCTTTTAATGTTTTACATTGTGCTCAGTAATTTACATAAATTTAACCCACACCTGGGTGCTGATGTAGATTTACATTTGATTGTCTTGTGCATAAACAAGGTTAGCTTTTAAAGAAGGTAAACTGTGCAATGGACAGTCACAAACAACTTATTACCTGCACAATATTGCTTTTTGAAGGCGACATCAGTCAATGTGGATACACACAAATAATGCATACTCTTTGCATTTGCTAACATCTATACTAAAACTTTGTGATAAGGCCAAACCTTTTTTTTTTGTTTTGTTTTTAATTTTGAAGCAAAAATATACCATAGTAAAAACAAAAACAAAAAACCAAAAACGTGCTCACACCGTTTTGAGTCTTTAAGTGGAAAATAAATCTCTATCACACTAGAATAAAATTCTCTCTATAAAATTTAAATACAGATCACTTCATTACTATATCAAAAGGAAACGCCTGGCAATCATTTCCAGATGATCACAATAACAAGACACATTAAGAGGTTCTGTTGCCTCTTCCTTTGTGAAAAGATAAATGTTGAACACTTTCAATTGCTCTCACAGTGAGAGGAAAACATTCCTTGGTTGTGGATTTTGATTCTGTCAATGAAAAAGGTTTAGCCTTAGGAATGCTGGCTACATCTCAAAACCATAAGACTGATTTTTAAAATTTATGATTCATGCAGCAAGAAGTCAATATGACACATACAGATTAGAGTTCCATAGCATAAAAATACATCACTAGCAATGACATGCTCTGCTTGTGATTAACAGCTCTCTCTTGGCAGATTTCTGACATAAATGGTCTTTCTGGACAGTTTTTTCCTCTTTCTGATACCTGCCTCTGGAGAAGCAAGCAGTCTGCTCAAGGATGATTTTGGACCTGGGAGGTCTAACTCTAATGTCTACATTTTGGCAGAATGTAAACAAAAATTATTGCCACGCACTATATATGTTATTATAAATATCACAACTTAACAGAGATTACACATGAAATGAGTATCTAAATGCACATGTTACTCAGGGCAATACCATGAATGGTGACAATCAGGTCTGACAGGAAAAACCTCCTGTGTAAGACCCACATGTAGACCACAAAGCAAACACGAGAGCCACGTGGCACCAGCAGAAACAAGACTCTGGACTGCACTGGAAAGCACAGGCTTGTTATTTCACTCAGAAGGCCAGATACTACAAAGGGTGCTGACTGTGGCACTGGTGTCTGCCACTGAGGTGGTCAGTCCAGGGGCTCAATCTCACAATGGTTTGAGACCATTGATATTTAGAAGTAAGTCTTTGCAGAACTAAGGTCAGTTAGTTTGGCTCTCACGATTACATAAATCAGCAGTTGTACTGAGGAAGTAAAAGAAATCACACGAAGTAAGATTGGTAGGAGATCAGAGGCCATTAGATGTCAGTACATCAAATCTGTCCAAATAAGAGCTTTGCTTTAATTTTCAATTAGGGAGTACTATTAGCTCACTCTGTTAATTACTGTCAGACTCCAACTTAACCTAAAAAGCTAGGAAAGTATGTTGATGTATGTCCTTTCTGGTTAGAGCACTGCCAGAACTGTCAAAGATGGTTGCCTGATTTCAGGCACTTCAGTCCATCTCCAATCACCAAAGGAAGGAGGCCTGATTTTCTGAACCCTGCCTAAGCACAGCTCCCAACTGCATCAGCATTTTGGAACTGGAAGAGATGTGATGCTTCCACTCCTGGCTCTCATCTGCAGCTCAGTCAAAAGCTTGAATGCCTACTCAAGCTCACATTAAGCAAACAGGTGAGGTACTTGCACTGGCTTCAGGAGGAATTTCATGCTCAGATCTATGGCAGAACAGAACTTCAAAAGACATGAACGTTTCTCTTTTCTTTGCAAGCCACTGTGGGCACAGGCGCTGATGCCTAAGCTTTTTATGTATTTGTCATAGATTTGTAGCTTTGTAGATTTCTAATACATGGCTGTAGCTCCCAGTATTTTTCCTACCCCATTTCCCCTACATTTTTGAACAGTAAGATAAGCTTGTAAGACATATTATGCTACATTCCTGAAATATTATTTAGTCTTGCCTCTTTAGCCAAGGACATCTTATTTTCTTTTACCATGTATCACAAACATAATAAATATGGGGCTAGAAAGTCGAGGGGGGGGGGCTCCAAATGGGGCAGAACCAAAAGGGGGCGGGGGATTACTTAACTACTGCTCTTCTAACGGGATGCTTTTTTTAAATACACTATTTGTTAAACTTATAAAATTGTAGAAGTTCGGTATCACGTATGCATTTTGCCACATTTGCACATGGAGGCCTCCAATTCTGCTTTTTTATTCCTTGCAATATTATTATTGTCTCAAAAGTGTGTTGTTTTGTTTCCAGATTGTGAAGGCATCAGCACAAGAAAGGGATCAGCTGCTTTTCTGAGTTCCTTTTAAGTCCTTTATCAAGTCAACCCAAATCACCTACCCAAAGAGCCAGTTTCTGACTCTGTCCCCAAGACAGTGCTCTACAAGGAATTTGGATAGAGGTGTTGTTTAGCCACATGCTTCAAGATGGAGCAAACACAGCCAACAAAAGAGATTCTACACCAAATATCTAAGAATGAATCTCCAATGGTGTGTCTTCACTGCTACCTGCAAAACACCCCAGTGTGTTTCATGTTCTGACAAAAAAAAACCCTAAGTGGTAACACCAGTGCTCATAGCTCACCACAGGTGCCTATGGTATCAAGGAACAGGGAGAACAAGATTCCACATCCCTAAAAACATACCCAATAGCACTCCAAATGCTTTACCAATGACATAGGGAAAGAAGGGCAGAAAGAATTTAACTCCTGACACACATATATTGTGTTCCATCTGTAAGTCTGCCTGAGTATCCTGTTTTTATGAGGGGATAAGCACATAACATATGGCTTCAGATATGGGCCATGAGCTTTGAAAGCCAACACATCCACTCTAACAATGCCCACAGCTTGCTGGGCAAGTGGGTCAATAAATAGAAGAGAAAGAAACTGGTACAAATCAATGCACAACATGAAAGAATGTGGGGTACGAGGCAGTGCAAAAAACATGAACTAAGTCTCTGATTCCCAGGAAGAACAGAAAGATGCTTTTGATGTGTCACACAAATCCAGAGAATGGTTTCGTGTCAAGTTTATAAAACCCAGGGGCAACATCCCTGAGTGGAGATGGATGATAGAGAGGAACCTCTACCTACAATGTCCTCATCACTGGCCTCCAAGCACTCCAGGACTGTGAGTACTGGCTTGCAGATTTCGGCAGCAGGACATTTTGTCATTGCTCAGTTTGGTTCCTGCTAGTGCAGTTAGTGGAAATAAATTAAAAGAATCAAGAGAGCATCAAGCCAAATGAAAAACATACAGACACCAGGGAGGGAGAACCCAGCTGATCCACACGCACACACACATGGGATAGAGTCAGAGAAGGAGAGAGAGAAGATAAAAATACAGAAATATGTTTAAGACATCTGCTGAAGATTTGTAATTATATATATAAAATTATATATATACGTGCATATAAACTTTATATATATATATATATATAAAACAAAGGATTACTGCTGAGAAACACTATTTGTATTACTGGGATAAAGCTGTACAGTCTTGAGTGTTGTTCTGTCCCATCTGAAGGTCACCCCATATGTTTCATTCTCCTTGTCTTCATTCTGTGAGCCCTCATATCCCTGAACAACTCTGAGACACTGCTTGCTATCCTGACAGAGAGCCTTCTCCCTCAGAGTGGTGGATTTTCCACACACCTCAGAAAAAGCAGACTCCCCCACTCTCAGGAAAAGCACTTCGGAGGATCAAATTTCCCTCCTCACTCCAATAAACCTGCCAGTGAAGTTACCTGGAGCCCAAATTTAGTAACTGAAGATCTTAATATCTTATACACATGGAAAAAAAACTCAGTCCCTTCTAAAACTCTGCATTATTTGAAGTACTTGACTTAAGAGGCACAATTAAACTGCATCTGCTGGAAAAAACATCAGAGAATGATGGGATCATGAGGATGATGAAGATCCTAGATCATAGTGGTAACTGTTACAATAGAAACAATCACAAAGACCAGAAATTTTGTATTATGCATTGGCCAGCTGTACCCTGCAAAAGGAGGTAATACAAGACAGGATTGTCAGGGTCAAATTAATAACAGCTGTTTTAACTTGAAGGCCAATTCATTTTTCTGCCACTTCAACCTCTCTCCCCTATTTTCCAGGCAACGATGGGTGTGAGCTGGTGACCACGCAAATGCTGGTGAATGAGATTGGTCTGTTTGTATTATCACTGTTAAGCCGTAAAAACACTCACATCAAAGGACTGAAGAACAAATTGCAATAGTCACAAGTACCCGCATTAAAGGGATGTTTTCATCCATGTGTATACAACTACCCCCCAGCAACCCCAAAAGAAAACCCAAAGAAAACCCCAGCCCCATCTCAAGAAACAGAAGACCACGAAAGAAGAAGAACAAACAGGTGAGAAGAGCTGGGCAACGGGATGAAATGACAGCCAGTAGTGCGACAGGGGTGTGGAGAACCACTTCAGTCTCTCTAATCCTCAAACACTTCCAGGAACAACGGAGGGAACAGTTCTGTGGGGCACTCCACCTTCATGTGCAGGAAGCGGCTGGCATGGCAGGCTCCGATCATTCGCAGGTCTGTCACTTTCATCAGCAGTTTTGGCCAAAAGTGTGCAACATGGTGTTTTCTGTAATTAATGTAGTGTTCGAATGCCAGGAGGAAACCCTCTTGACACTTTTCTATTCTCTCGACGCAAACAAGGCCTGGGCGGTCTGTAGATACAAAGCAGCAGCATTACCATTCTTACTTATTTGCTTTATCAAAATCCTGATTATAAATCAGGAAAAATAGGATGATTCTGATGCTGTTAAAAAAGGAGAGAGACCACAGACTTTTGTGGCTCTGCCACAAACTTCTTTCTCTCTGGTCAACTCAATTGTCAGTACTATCCCTGTTAAAACAAGAAGATAATCCTTCCTTCCTTTGTCCTTTGCCTGCTTTGCTCAGAGTATAGCTGTTTGGGAAGTGTTTCCTTACAGTGACTAGAGCAACAGGTCCCTGATTTCAGCTAAGACTTCTATCTACATTTTTCTGTAAAAAAACTAATAAAGAAACAAAAAAAATTCCTTGTCAGATATTTAAATTACAGTTCCTTTCTAATTGTTTTTCTACAAGCTGACCAAAGCTTCAATCCTGCTTTGATCCCAGGTGAGCTGTTATGGAGCATCAAGGAACAGCAAAGGCCAAAAATATCTGGTTGTCTCAACTGGCACTCAGATGGGCACTGGGAAAGCCCCTTTCAAAAGTCACTTTGGGGAAAGCAGGTCCTTTGACTTGCCTTCTGAAAGCCCTGCTCCCCTATCACTGTGTAGGGACATAAAAATAAATCAAAATGTTTTGATGGGGAAGACGAAGTCCTGTGTTGTGATTAATGTGGAAACCTTTCTATCTCAGATGCAGTTAATGCTTGTAGATCACTGACTGTGTATTGTTATTCAGTGCCCAATCTTCAAAGCCATCTTAAAACAAAATCTTGCCAAATCTGCCACTGCCTAAGAATGGAATTTCCTCTTTGGGCTGGCACAATCCCTGGAAGCATATTTGAAAACATATTCAAATTCAGAAGGTTAGAAACTCCTTGGGAACCATATGAAGTCATGTGTGCTGCTTTTGTATCATGACCAGTTGCAAATGGTCCCAGTGTAAGGAAACAGCACAGCTCATAAATGCCCATTAGGAAGCAGTGCTGCTGTTAATTAAGGAAACAAGAGGGCAAGTCAAACTAAATATATGAGACTGGTGGAAATGTGTATGAACCCAGTGCATGACATTACTCAGGGGAAGAGGGAATTTATCATAAGGACCAGTGTTGCTAAATAATCCACTTTTCATTTAAGGCAAACTGGCTCAGAATCAGAACCAATTTCATCTTGACGATCACCCCTGGCTCAATCCTCAAGTACCAAATTGAGCAAGGTGTGTTACCAAAACCACTTTCATGTCCATCTCTCTGAACACCCTGAATTTTTTCCTAGTGCTCACCAAAATAAGTCTAAGGTGCACTGGGGTTTTGAGAGAAAACTTCTCCCACATTTCTCTAGTCAGAACTAGAGTATCTAACATATCTTATTTCTTTTACAAAGCAGCTTGTGACAAAGACCAAAGAGTTTCAAAATGATTTAGATCCCAATATATTTCTATTCTCACCTGACGACATGAGCAGAACAGCCTGAAGAAGTGCAACCTCGGTGTCATCCAGGTTAAATGAAGAAAGAGACATGCCCAGGTCAAAAATGGCATCAGACACTACGCCAAGACCCCCATTTTTCAGCTGGCCCCTTGTCACCGCCATCTCCCCATTTAGTGTTAAAGTCTCACTCTCGGGGTCATAGCGAACTGCTGCTCGGAGGGACATGATCTCCATACAGCAGCCTTTCAGAAGGATGATCTGGTCTTCACATGGCAGCTGCAGAAATTATAAGCAGAAAAGAAAATTTCAGGTTTGTCAAACTGAGTGGCTTTTACAACTACAATAAATCCATGAGGAGCACGATGCTGCAGCTCACAGCCCAGGACACTGCCAAGCAGAGTGCAGCTCCCCTCCAAACGCGCTGCTCACTGACTGCACTGCAGAAACCCCCAGGATCTCTGTTCCCCTCTTCAGGAACTGCCAGCAGATTAACATTCCCTGGTTAGCATCCCCACACATCTTTTGGAAATCTAGCAATGACACAGCTGTTGGCTCCCTCAGTTTACAACTTATCACAGCAGAATAAACTACAATTGGGGCTGGTAGAAATCTCAGCCATTCCAGTTAGATTCACTACCAGCCATACTTAGTTCTCACCTGACCAGAGGAAAAGACAGACATTTTGGAAGGTTTGTAAGAGTGGACTGTGCCTTAAATAAAAGGAATTAAATAAATGTTTATGTCTGGATGAAAGACCTCAGTTGGTGGAGCAGGAATTCTCACTGCCCGTTTTAACAACAGAGAGTATATTAATCTGTACTTAATCTAGTAAGGCTGCTCTCCCTAAGCTCCCTACATTATTGTGGGACTAACAAAAAATCTATGGCAGAGCTACAGCTTTTATGCTGGTGCATAAGCAGTGATCGTCAGGGCACGTGTCTTTTCCATTAACATTTTGGATTAACAAAGGCAAGCTGTCCAAATTGTTAGATGTAGGTTCTGTATTTACAGAGTATAACCAGGATGCTGACACATGAGCAGAATGTGTTCTGTAAAGCATGTCTTTGTGTTTTCATAGGTAATTCAATGCTAACAAAACCCACCAAGACAATTTTGAGACTGTTAACATATGTGAACCGCAAGGGTCCCACATATGAAAGAGCAAGACACTTCTACTTGGCTTGAAAGGAGGCAAGAAACCATTTACTTTTGATTTATATTAAATTATTATATTTACCTGTTTTGCCATTCAAAACGAAGCCCCCAGGAACTACAGGTTTACATGGCAACAGTGTACTTGCAAAGCAAGTGCACTGATTTGGTGGGAAATGATGCAGAGCTGTGTAATGCAAGTGGAAAGCAGCTCCAGAAGAGAAGAGTTTTAAGCACAAAGGTAGCCATGGTCAGGAAAATTAGTTAAGTCATGCAGCTACTTTTCCACTTCAGGTGTGAAGTGTTTGATACACAAGAAAATTGACTCATCCTCCTCAGGACAAATCAGTTTCACTACAGACAACCCTTGGCTCAGCAGCAATGTGGGGAAGACTGCACAGGCACAGCAGCAGTCTCACTACCCAATGACAATCCCACTGTTTGGCAGCAGAGACTGAAGGAGGGAAAGAAACAGAGTTAAAAAAAATTAAAACAAGAATAGATATGTGAGAGGAACCATGAAGAGATACTGGAATAAGCAATGGCAGCAAAAAAAGGGACATGAAAGAAAGAAAGATGGAAGGGACAAGAAAAGCGAAATGAAAAAAACACCAAGTCTCTAAAGAGAAGGAAGAATAGTAGAAAAGATAACAGTAGAGGAGATATTTTGTGATGCTTCAGTTGTTTTATTAGTGAGCCATGAAACTAATGATTTCTCTTTCCATCTTAAAACTTCTTTGTGGTTGTCTGACTATGCCTGTCCTTCAACTGCTTTCCTAATTCTGAAGGATACATAGGACACCTGTTACACAAGATGCCAGGCCTCAGATCTTATCTGCCAGTAGCAGGAGTTACCAAAGACAGGAGGCTTGAGCACCAGTTCCACTCCCAACTGCGCAGGTTTTAATGCTACCTACAATCATCACCTGAGTGTTGCTACAAGACCGTCTTCCAGTAGCAGGATCAGCAAATGTGACTGAAACTCTGCTGTATGTTGTCCTTTCCTCCCTCTCTGCAGGGAGAAAAAGCACAAGGCAGGAACCTGAGGTGCTCACCTCTGCAGGACACATGTGCAATGCAGCACCATGGAATTGAGCTGAGCTGAGCAACCTCAAACGGTATTTATTTACACAGCTTCACCCACCATGAAACCACTGATGCCTTGATATTTAAAACTCACATCAAACTTATTACATTCTCCTCAATCTTCATCTTCTAAGCAGGAAGAAAAGCAGGGAGGAAACAACACAGGAAATGCTGAGAAGCAAATGAAGTTCTCCTTATACTTTGATTATTCTGGGGTTGTTTTGAGGCAGGGGCCAATGGATGCACAGAAACTAAGCTGGGCACTCACGGTGCTTTGCTGGCTTCTGCATGTGTCCAAAGATGTGAAAAAGAAGGCAAAGTAGCCGTGAAAATAGGAGTGGCCATGGATGTTCCTTGTCATGTCCTTCTTTCATAGAGATTTACTACATTCTCAGACAGCTGCTGGAATTATGAACTGAGTTAATGTTTAAATGCTCTGCAGGTCCTACAGAAAAAAGGAGGGTTTTTTCTCATTAAAAAAATCCACAGCCCACACAGTGTTGCTTCCAAGAAAAAGATATGGATTAAAAATCGTAACATCGAAAACAAAGTTAACAGGAGGGTGCTCCTTCAAAAAGGAGAAAACATTTGTTATTTTCTTCACGCTACAGCAAGTGCTATATGACAACTTGGAGGACAGCTGTCCTACTCCTTTGTGTTCATGAGGAGTTGTCCCTCACCCTGCCATCAGATCTTGCTGTATATGGGCAGGTGTCAGGTTTACACCGTGGCTCAGCTGTAAACAAAGCCTGTCCAGCTGAGCCACGTAACATACAGAGGTCAGGCTCCATGATGCCTTGACTTCTTCATCCATGCTTCCTGCCTAGCTCTGGCACAAGTGGGACCGTGGTAGCCAGGAGGGGTAGGAGATGTCAGATGGGCACCGAAGTCTGTGTGTGACAGGCAAAGTTTTCTAAATTAAAAAGACTACCTTGGTATATCACTGCAATTTCCCACCAACCACTGCCAGATCAGAGGACACAGATTCCCTCAGGTGCTAAACGCTGCAGGGCCTTCATGATCTATGGACCTATTCCTTGTATTTTAAAATCTTCATGCTTGGCTACTATTTCATGCTTCCTCGACTGATGGCGCCAATGCAGAGGCTGGCCAGGATGAGATATTTACACTGACAACTACTGATATTTACCTCTTCTTGTTCTGTACTTGCCAGAGGACATATGTAGATCTCTCTGACTGACCTTAAAGAAAAGCTGCCAGCCACAGTGGAGCAGAATGTTATGGCTGCCTTACCCTTCCTTCCTGGTAGGGTGTTGACCTCAAAGGGTGCACTGGAAGGTGTTCCTGCTGATGGCAAGGGGGTTGGAACAGGATAACCTTTCAGGTGCCTTCCAACCTGAACTATCCTATGACTCTATGAAAATTATTTAGATAATTAATACTGAAATATTATTTCAGGCTGCAGTTCTGATACCATTTTTTAAAATGGGGAAAAAATATAGTCAGCCATTGCATCTGGTCCTTCAATAAAAATGATACCTTGGTACAAATGAGATCAGTGTAAGGTCTCTGCATTCCTAATGTGCAACCAAGCCTTTGAGTCTATTTACTGTGTATTTACATGTGTGTATCTACCTGGAATGACAATCCACTACTTTCACGGACTCTTTGATGCACAACCTCCTCATTCAGGAAAAGCATGCCTAAGGAACCCAATGAGAGTGCCACTCCTGGATAGGGTTTTTTTCCTGAATTTGAAGAATTTCTTACTGCATAGATCCAACTCTGCAATACTGTACCTGCCAAGGAACCAGAAGATACATAGGGAACCGTGTGCTGAAAATTTTATTAAACATATCAGCCATGCTTCTAGCAGTATCTTTTTGTTCATTTGCTTTGTTAAAGGCCACCTCTAAAGACATATCTGAGTCCCTAAAGAACTACAATGATTTCCAGATTAACAAAGTCAGGATTTCAATAATCACAGGAGAAATAAAACTCATGAAAATCCAAATGATTCTAGTCCCATCAATTTTGAATGTCTTTAATTTTTTAATTTTAGACATATTGAATTTTTAAGCTCCATGCCAGAGTATTTTGAGCAGTTTTTAACAACAGGCATACAAATGAGGAGTGCAAGAAAGTCTGCTTACCTCACAAAACATAGGCAACTTTTTGGCAAAATCCACCACTCTTGTAATCGCTGGTGTGATAATTTTTGTAAACTGGCTGAAGGCTTCTAAATCCACTTTCCCACCTTCTGGGGCATTAACTATTGGTGCCTGCCCAATATCTTCTGGCTAAGGATATAAACAAAGATATTTAAAGGAGCAATCTGTCTTAGAGCAACTGTTTTATACTCTAAAAAAGTCCTGCTTGGTGATGGAAGATATGCTAAAATAAAAAGCAACACAATTTGCTTTATAATTAAAATCTATTACGTCAGAAAACGTGAATTTATTTGTAAGGCATTTGTGAAAGAGGTGACTGCACAGAGAAAAGGGTGACTGGTATCCTGCTACTCATCCTCTGTGTACATGGTTTCTTCCTTGTGTCTGTATCTTTGTATTTTATGGGTGGAGCACACACATCTTTTTCTTGAAAACACAGGCACGTTTTTCCTTACTGGTGCTGAAAGCTCTCAAGTTTCTCTACAAGCAAAGAGAGTTGAGGACACATGCTACCCCTGAGGAGGTGCTGCAAGCTTTGCAGAACTGGGCTCTTTCACCTACTCAAAGGTCTGAAAGTCTCCCCAGAACAGATTGCCAGATACCACAGGGCCCCAGCCAATTGCCAAGGCCAATTTCCAAAAGGCTAAAACAATTTATGTGCAAGGCTGAAACAACTTATGAGCAAGAATGGGCTAATCTAAAGGTGGCCTGGATAATGTGAATAGAATTGGAACTCATCTGGGTAAAATTTTCGTTGAAAACCGCCTGTTGCATGACTTCAGCTCAAGGCTTCTCCAAACGAGAAAGAAATCCTATTTTTAGGATTTTAAGAGGGATATACAATGAAATAGTTTCAAGCAGAATCTGTAATAAGTATTTTTTTAATTCCAACTGCACTTGAACTTGTTCACCTGGTTTTTATGCAGCTGGTCAATGTCACCATGTATTTTAAAAACAGGCACATCAAAGCTGTTTTGTTTGTTAAGTGTGGCTTTGCAATTACAAAAGACCTACCAACCACCACGGAGAGGTTTCATTCTGTTAACATTAAGGTCAAAAACCACACAAAATCCAGAGAAGTAGACCTTTAAGACTGATGGGCCCTGTGGCATTTATATAAGACACTTCAACAGGGGAGGTGCTGAAAGTGCTGTCTGTAATAAAAACTTGTGTTCAACCACTTTTTAAAAGAAACACATCATAAAAGATCCTTCCACAGCTCTGTTACCAATCTGAATCCAAATCTAACTTCTTAAAAGAAAAAATTCAGCAATGTGTTAGCAAAGCAAGCACCAATAGTAAAGGAACAATGAAGAGGACTGGGCTCAATTATCTGATGGTTTCTACTAAAAAACTCAAATAAAATAATTTCTAGGCTCTCTCCTTCCCTGAATTTTGGGTAACTAAACCACATTGTCTGTGTGCTCATGATAAACAACCTTCATCACTTCCAAGCAAGAAGACCAAATGCTTAAAGCCACGCGAACCATTGTTATGGAGAAAAAGAAGGAGCACAGCATTTTCTTGGGAAAGGCAAAAGAAGTCAGGAGAGCCAGCTAAAGTTAACACTCTGGAGGGGAGCCCTTGCCACCTAACTCAACAGGAGAAGAGGTCTGGACCTCAATGAAATTCCTGTCGTCAAAGAACCAGCCTCAGCCACATAAGGACAGATGCATAGCTCCTGGGGCAGACTGTCAGCTTTTCCTGCTCTTCAACAGCTCATTCCCAGCCCCAACCTTGAGGTCCCCAGGTTTTACCCCAAACCAGGTGATACCCAAAGAACAGCACTCCTGTCTAAGCAACCAAAAGAACTGCTGCAGCTGCTTCTTGATCTGCTCATACCAGCACCACAAACGCTGCTCTGCAACACCCCTGGAATGTGCTCTCTTGCTTCTTGCCAGAGACAACTGGCTGTGGTTTCCTAACTGTAGAGTACTATAAGCACAAGCCATTCATACAGAAATTTAGATGGTGTCACTGAAATTAAAAATCCCCCAACATTATAAAAGAGATCAGCTGCACTGAATACATAATTTCTATTAGCAATTCAACAATGAGCTGAAATTCCCATGGTGAATTACACAGTAGGAGCCTAGGCTTGCAGAAAGATGAGTGTCCTCTATCTGATTTGGTATACACTGATGTTAAAGACCCCTGTGTATTTCTGAAATGCAGTTTCTAATCCCTCTTTTGTGCTGTATAAGCATTTTGCATTCTGCACTTATTTCCCTTAAAAATCGACTTGGAAAAATCAAACAAATCCCTTTTTAAGATTGAGCATCACAAATCACCATTTATTTTCTGACCCTTAGTTATAGGATGAAAATGTAAGTTGTTTTGTAGGCTGCAATCCCAATGGTATAGTGCATGTATCATCCTGTTCTCATTGAAATTAATTTTCTTTGCCTAATTTGTTTTCATTAAGGTATCCACCATTAACCAAAGGAAGCAAAACCCATGAGTTATTAACAAAAAATACCAGCTTTCATCTAGAACTTTATATTGTTTTAATGCTTTCAATATGTTTTATGATAGTCCCTAATAAAGACAACTATCCCTAGACAGAATATAGTAAAAAAATACAGTACACATTATAGACTGCTTCTGTTCTCAATCAGGAGTGAAACAATTTTTTTACTTTTCCTCATCATAGCACAATAAAAGTATCCAGCTGAATAAGCCTTAACATAGCAACATGCTGTTTATCTTTTGAAACACATAGTCTGATCAAACACTGAGGTTCAGGCATGAAAAAGGAAGTAATAACTATGCAAAATCATCATTTTTTCACAAACATCAGTACATTGGCAATAAAATCTCTTTGGGGCTGCAATGCTGGGAAGGCACTGCAGAATAAAGAACTGGCTCTAATAGCAGCATACAAGGCTAACAGCTCTTACCAGAAATTTCCTTTTCTGCTTCCAGTGGCTTCCTTGTGCATTGGTGGCCACATGTGCTTCAGTAACAATTCTGATGAGCTCCCATTCCTCATCTGTTGGCTCTGGTTTGTGCCCAATAGTTTTCTGCAGCTCTTCCCGACGTCTCTTCTCTCGATTTTCTTCTATCAGCTTCCTCTTTGCCAACCTCTTGCTGTCATCCAACACCACTAGCAGGGGAAAAAACATACAAAAATGGCAGGAACCTCTTGAGGCTGTCAGAACTTTGGTCTTTTCTGTGCCTGAGGTACCAGTTGATTACAAACACCTCAACTAATCAGTGAGGAAGCACCTTGGCAAGACCCACAGTTGAGAAAGTTCTCTTATTTCTCTCTTCAAACTTAATTTTCTCAGAAACCTGGGTAGCAAAGAATGACTTAGCCTCCTGGTAATGCTTTGTATACTACCATTGCCCTCAGGAGGTTATTCCACCAAAAAAGCTAATATGCAAAAGCTTTGTGAGGTGTCAAAGTGCTTCTATAACAGACTTGGAGTAATCCACGTTGAGTAATCCATGTTCTGTTTTCTTTAAAGGCATACCAGCATGCTGACACACACTGCTCTGAAGTGCAGAACATGTTCTTGGATGACAGCAGAAGGTAATACGGATTGAAGAAAAGTGGGAGCACTTATTCACAGAAGGCTCATCTGCCTGAAGCATGACACAATCAGATCAACCTGCCTTTGGCACTTTCAGCCCCATTATGTCCAGTGATGCCAGATACACAGGCCCCAGGGCTGCTCTGCTCACCACTTCACTGGTATCCAGCCCCTCTCCTGGCCACAATGAAATTGTCTCCATTCTATTTTCCCTCTAGACAGCAGGCACTGTTATACATTACATTAACAATGAAAATACTAAGTTAGATTATTTTTTTGTTGTTTACTAGGCCTGTTTTCCTGTCAGTTCTTCTGCAAAGGATTATACTGGCAACAACCATCAAGGCACAAGGGGATTTATGTGACTTCTGGGGGTTTTACATGACTTCTTCCAATTTGTAGTAATTGAAGTTATTGGTGTAAATCCCTGTGCAATGGCAGGAAAAGAAGGCCCCTAAGGGTTAATCTTACAGCCATATTTTCTAGTTCTTTAGGATGAGAGTCAAAATCTTTGCAGCAGATAACTTCTTCAGGGCTAAAAATAAAACAAACAACTGCAGGATGACTCATACAATGACATTCAATTTCACATCCTCTAGAATTTTCTAAACAAGATGTTTTTATCTCAAGCAAAGTGTCCATCCAGATGCATTTCTCCCTACTCTCCTCCAAAGAGTGAACATTCCTATTGTTACTCAGCTTGGTAAGGCCAGGAGAAGGTGCAGCCTGATGAAGGATAAACAAAATAATACAGCCCTGTGAAAGTGGCTTAATGCAATGAGTGCAATTCCCTGGTAAAAGTTATTAAAACCAGAATAGGGCTGGCAGTTCTACTTTACTTTAACAAGCTTCATCAATCAACATACTTTAAGCAAACACAGACACTGAAAAAAAATAAAATAAAGAAAACCAGGAAAATATACTTACAATCTGTTGCCATGCCAACAAAGATACATTTTTTGAAGCGACATTCCTGGCACTGATTTCTTGTTACTTTGTCTATCACACATTTTCCTTCATATTTACAGGAATAGGTTGGATGGAGGTTCTTCTGAATGGTTCTTCTAAAAAAACCCTAGGTGCAAGAAATAAATACATTGAAAAGCATTAGCACTGAGCAATTTTTAAAAATTAGGAGCTGCTTTGGTTTGGTTGCCATATATCTAAGTATACAAGACAACCCAATTCTCTGAAACTCTCAAAGCTCTCAAACCAGTTTTATAGTGTATGGCATTTCTCTTGATTTTCCTTAACAATTGAAAACATACAGACATCTTAGGCAAGTAAAAGTGCAAGCAATGCTGCCTTGTAGTCTTATGTTTACCTGTGTTAAATTTTTTTGTATATGAAGTATTTTATTTTAAGCCCCTTTCCAAACTCTGTAATCATTCTGAAGAATATTAAAAGACATACACATAGTTTTAATTAAAAAGCAGCTTCTGCAAATAGTAAGAATGGTGGTGTGTTTGTGCTATTAAAAGATTGAGGACAAACAGTTCAACTTTTTTCTTTCCATAAAAGCTAAATAACCAACCAACAAACCAACCAAATCTGGGCAAGACAATGATTTTCCAAATACAGTCTACACAATCTTTGAGTTTGGTTCTAAGCAGCGGATCCCCAAATTATAAACCATTTGTATTTCAGAGAAGCAGATCTAATTCGTATTTACCATAAAATTTCAAAAGCCCCATCACCACCAAAGATTCATCTATCTACCTATCTGTCTGTCTATCTATCTATCTATCTATCCATCTAATTTTATCATAATACAGACCTATATTGAAAATTTAAACAGATCCTAAAACCATATGGACTAATGCAATCCCACTGAAGCCACTCATTTATACACTCCATAAACCCCCACTGCAGGTAAAGAAATCAGACAAAATTTATCTCTGAACAATATGGACATAATCCTGGTATTAATTTCAACATGACTTTTCTCACTGACTTTTGCAAGGGCTGGATAAACTCCCCAAGACTGCAAGATATGAACAAGCAGGAAATTTGGATTTCACTTTAATTTCAAGTTTCACCATTACTTGAGACTGTCTACATTCAACAATGCAGCTCAGGATCACCTTGACACACAGAATGCACTGACACCCTGGTCCTGTTTGACAGAGGCTGCTGGGAATGGCTTTGGTTTCAGTCAAAACAATGGCAAAATTCAAGTGAGATTTTACCTTATGAATAGTCTCTTCAGTTGGGATTTTATTTAATGAACAGTCTCTTCACTTCAGCAGGCGAAAGGTCTGTTTTTAAATCATGTTAAATAACACCCAGTAAAACCTTACAGCAGTGCGCAATTTCTTTTAACACAAAATGTAGAATTAACGTGTACAGATAAGTCTGTATTTCAGCTTGTACTCCTAACTCCTGTGAAGACAATAAAGAGACTTGTCCTCATTAGAGTTTTATCTTACGAGGTTCAGCTTAGAGTACAACTCTTTCTTCTTTAATTACATTAAGATATGAAATGTTAATTAAACTGAGTGTCAGAAAGCTTGTGTGTGAGCCTTTGCAAGACTGGGACAAGTTGTGCTGAGATAAAATCCAGGAAATCACAGGCAAGATATCCTTATGTGGATTTTGGAGTGAGTCTCAAACTCTCATCTACTGAACACCTGTTTTTGGTTCTGTTCTCAACCTCGTGATGAATTCCTAGAGACAGGATCTGCCCCTCTCCTCCCTGAAGACCTAAGATGGCTGTGGACACCCAGGGTCACAGGATTATCAATAGTTACAGCAAGAGATGGAAAAACCTCTAATGAATCTCAGCAAGTGACCTTCTGTTTTCCAAACCTTGCACAGGATTTAGTGTAGTTGTAGCTTTATGATGGCAAGGGTCTCCATCACTTGTGTTGGGAGCTCATTTCACCTTCTCATTTCTTTCCATTTCTCAGAAACTTTTTGCAAAAAGCCTTCTTTGTTCATGTCTAGATACAGTGTGTTAAGGAAGCTGCTCTCTATATCTGTCCAAACACTTCACCACAGAAGTGTTATTTTCATCAATAAAGGAAAGCTCATTTTATTGTAGGCAGCAACTCTTCCTAAACTCCTTTACTAAGCACCTATACAGAAGTAAATGCAATGGGTAAAGTCTGGAAAAACATTTCAGTGATGTCAGAACTCACTTTTCATTTATTTTTAAATGCCTCACAATCTAGTCTTCAGAAATCATGCTTTCTTGAGAGGATGCTTTGTTCATTAAAGCACTTGCCAAAGCAAATTTTTGGCTGTCAGCCCTGATTATTCTTGTTACAAAACTAAAGTGACTTTGAGTGGAAGCAACCAGCAAACATCAAATTAATTGAAAATTGATTATATATACTGTGTATTGATAAAACATATAACGTGCTGATAAGTCATACAACGTGAAATGTGTATGCAGCTCCTCCAAGAAATTAATTTTAATTACTTTTAGCAAATTGTTATCTCAGTTTCCTGTGCAAATAAGCATTATTTTAAATTGTACGTCAGACAGAAGAACTGTATGCGAAGACAAAAGCAGATTTGTATGCTCTGTCTCTAAAATAGCTGGTAGGCATAAAAAGAACTACTTGAGTTGAAGTAACAAAAACCTTAGCAGGAAAGCTGGCAAGAGATACAGGTGTTCAGCTGGGAGCTAAGTATACTTCATAATGCCACAGTGCTGCTTACTTCCCTTTATATCCGAACTAAGCTGCATCCCTACATGTTATGTATTGCTATCATCTGGTATTCAGGATGCAAATGTGTAAGAATCACTTTTGCAGCTCCACTTCTTTTAAAAGATATAAGTACTTTTTCCATACATTGTATGTAAGTATATGTATAAAACAGTTACGAATCTGCTATACATAGGATATTTAGGTCTCTGGGCATTTTATAAATGTCACTTAGGGCAATGATGTACAACCAAAGGAACTATTTCAACACAAGAGTTACTGTGATGAGGGGCTCTAAAGCCAATCCAAACCCAAAATCTCAGATCCAAATGTTCCAGACTTTGTGGATGAACAGAATGAGACTTTTCGTGGCTTAGTCTCATGACACTAGGCCAAGACATGTGTGGTCCCATTTGTTTAGAAAAACAATATTTTTTTATTTTCTGCAGGAAAGAATAGCTTTCTTGCAGAATCTCAAGCTATTCAGGCAAATTCATGGCAGTGAAATCATGTAAGATGTGTCTGATTCGGTTACTCAATTTTTTTATTTACTTGCCCAAAGCTATCTCTTTTAAAGTTAATTTTGCATGTAGTCTTGGAGATATATTTTAGGGCTGAAAGCACATTTCAATATGCTTAAGTTAAAGAAGTCAAAATCTTTTTGAAACTATTTTAATTGGGTGTCAATGCTTCCCAAATTGATGGACATCACTGTAGTATGAGCATATGGAAGGGATTTTGATTTTTGCTTCTTCACAGGGATGATGAGAGGCACTGGAACACTGCTAATCACTACAGACTCTTCATGGCCATAAGCAGAACCTCAGCTATTGCATAAACAGCTTCAGTGGAGTAGCTGGGAACAGGCTGATATGCTCTGGCTGAGAATAGGGCTAAAGAAACATTAAAAAATGGAAATTCAAAAGCTAACTGTTAAACAGCAGCAACAACAATCTAAATTTTTTGTTTTCTTTTCAGGAGCAAACACGGCAAAAATCAACTATATTCCTTATGCATATGAAGAGCAGCAGCATGGCCAGATACGGCTTATCATCAGTACTGGATGTTCTTATTAGCTTCTAATCTGTCTTTATTTGATTTGACAGCACAGTTCAGGAAGTCTGTATAATGGAGGAGCTGGAGAGCTATTTCTGATTCCCACTTCCCCACCGTGCCATTTACCTTGCAACCTTCACAAGTGATGCAGCGATAATGATATCCGGTGGCTTTGTCCCCACATACTACACATAGCTCATCCTTGTCTAAGTAACTGGGTATATACCCTGCAAAGAAAAAGAGGATGTTGTATGTAAACTCCATATAAAATTATATGACACATTTGATATAAGAAGATTGTATTAAAATCCACCACAGATCTTGTCTACTAGTGCCATACTTCTGAATTTCTTGAATAAAAGCTCGTAATATATTACAGACTTAATTAAACACAGTCTGTAAGATCTTCTACTCTTCAGACTGATTCAGTGTCTACTGGTCAAGAGGGAAAAGTTGGAACATAATTTCTCTCTCCTGAGTGAAATATGATGTCAGAAAATATTCATTACTTCAAAACATATGATGTGAAATAATAAAATAGCAGTTAAGACATACAATATATTTCTGTTCTATAGATCAGAAAAAACCTCAAGATATTTGTACACTGCAGATGAGATCCCAGGTTCCGGTGTGACAGGGGGACTTGATAGTAAGAAATATTTACTGAGAGATGGTTTGTTTCAAAGCAGAGAGGTACTAGCAATTTATAGCCCAAGCTGTATTGATCACGCCTGACCTGGACGTGTTCCACAGAAACACTGCACGGCCTGAATTTAAAGCAAAATATATGGACATTCAAATACATGTGTGTGTGTGTGTGTTTGTACATGTATGTGTTAGAATGAAATTTTCTCTTCTGAAGTGGTTTACCAGATCCAGCCAGTGAAAATACTCCTGCAGTGAAAAAAATTGGCAATGCTTGATTCTTTTCCCATAAGGACATTTGTTTTGAAAACACAAACATATTTTCAATTTGAGCAAAAAACCCAAACAACTCAGATGGCAAGCAAAAAGTAATTGTAACCACAGACAACTTTTAAACAGGGTAAAATATAAACCTTTCAAAATCAGTGTTTCCATGACTCATAACTAATGGACTTATGGTTTGGAACTTTACCTTCTGAAAAATCTCACTGTGAAGGTGTAACATAGAGATGTCAGATTCCCTCTGAGGGGAGAGAGGAAAGTGCACCTATATGTATAACTGTGTAAGATTAGTGGAGTGTAGTAAACATTTCACAGAATCCCACAATGGCTGAGGTTGAAAGTCACTTCTGGAGGTCGACTGCTCCAACTACCCTTCTCAAAACCCAGAGCCACCTGTCCAGGGCCATGCCCAGACAGCTTTTGAGTATCTCCAGGCATCGAGACTCCACAATCTTTCTGGGCAACCTGTGCAAGTGCTCTGCTCTGTCACCTTCATAGTGAAAAGAAAACACTATTTTATGATTCTCAGAAGGTATTCCCTGTATTTCTATTTGTGCTCATTGCCTCTTGTTCTGTCACTGGGAACTGAGAGGAGTCTGGCCCTGTCTTCTACAGTATGAGGGATCAGGTATTCACACACAGTCATATGCCACCTTGAGCCTTCTCTGCTCCAGGCTGAACAGTCTCAGCTTTCTCAGTTACTCCTCACAGAAGAGATGCCCCAGTTCATCACCTCTGTGGCCCTTTGCTGGGCTTGCTCCAAGAAGTCTGTGTTTTTCTTCTATTGGGGAGCCCAGAACTGGACCCAACACTGCAGATGCGCTTCACTAGAACTGAACAGAAGGAAATGCTCACATCCCTCAAGCTGCTGGTGATGTTTTTCCTAATGCAGACCAGATGCCATTTACCTCCCTTGCTTCAAGGACACAATCCTGCCCTATTTGCAACTTACTGCCCACCAGGAACCCCCAAGTACTTCAGTGCAAAGCACTCACCTGCCAGTTGGGCCTGCACTGCTACGTTTATTATTCCTCCTCTAGTGCAGAATTTGATGCCTTTGGTCAACTTCAAGAGACTCCTCTCATCTTCTTTCCCTAGCCTGCCTAGGTTGCTCTGGATGGCAGCACACCCATCTGGTGTTCCAGCCACTCCTCCCAGTTTTGCACCAACTGCCAGCTGTCTGAGTGGAATTTATGAGTGCAATGAAGGAGAGCCCTTTGGATGCAGCAGCCTATAACACTATCCCTTGCCACTGGCTTGCTGAATCGATCTGTAGCATCACACAAAAGGCCAGACATAAAGTTTACTGTCTTTATGCAGCCCTCACAGCAGTACGGGTTGGTACAGCCTGGGCACTTTGGACACCAGTCCCTCGGAGGGCAACCAGCAGCAAGACTGAGGGCAGCAGAGAAGGTTGTTGCAGGATGCTGCAAGAGGGGTGGCCATCATCCTCCTGCAACTAACATGCCAGAGAGTCAGCTCAGTAACAGACAGTTTAAATTCAAGTGCCTTCCTAAGGCTATGCTTCCAGAGGTTCTCCAGAAAGGAAAGCCCAAATCAGAGACAAAACACTTCAAGTTAACTGAGCTTAAAATGCTTCAACTTTATGGAGGCTGGAGAGTCAATGAGGAGACAGTAAAGAAGGCAAAAAGTATTTGTATGGCCTAGTCTGAGTGTAATAGTGAGAACCTCAAATTATAGAGGAACACATATCCCTCTTTAAAACGAAGAAGCAGTAGTACTCAGAAGCCATTTCTGGATATGGGCATCTCAGGTCTGCCAATACTGACATCTGAAAGGGGAGTGGGGGAATGAGCTGAGATCTTAATGTATCAAGCCAGTCTACAAGACAGCAAAAGACCAGATTTATATTCAGGCTACATTTCTCCATGATGAACAAGTTATGCTTGGATAGACTGGTGGCCATGTGACATTGAAGGACAGGACACAGCAGGGTTTCAACTCTAATTACATCACTGACTCCTAATAGGCACTGTGCCAGTGGGGGATTAGCAGAAGCTATTATCTCCATCCTGCCCCCTCTCTGCTCACACCTGCCTCTGCACATGCAACACATACATAACACAGAGCTGACAGAGTAGGCAGAAGATGCAGCAAAGGGATGCAGAATTTTCTCCTAAATTTCTT
The DNA here is from genome assembly GCA_013400775.1 of Chaetops frenatus. Taxonomy (NCBI): domain Eukaryota; kingdom Metazoa; phylum Chordata; class Aves; order Passeriformes; family Picathartidae; genus Chaetops; species Chaetops frenatus. The sequence goes on along the minus strand of VZTR01013151.1, from coordinate 10,554 downwards.
ACGAATATCCATGGCTTCTTGTTATTACTGGTTACTGCTATTCATGAAATACAGACTTTGCATAGCCTAAACTACATCCTCTAAAATTCAGTATCCCTGGTTAGCTTCCCCAAGAATTGCTTCTGAATTAAATGCCTTGATATTTCATTAATTATACAAGCTGGTTAGTGCTGCTCATGTAATGGCAGCTTGACCTGCTGGAGAAGCAGGAGACCACCTGTCTAAACCTGTTCCTTAAATACATACAGTAGGTCATGCATGTGACCACTGCTCTCCATCTCCTTCCTGGAGACTTCATGTCTCCTTCATGACTCTATCCAATATAAAAAACAGATTCTAATCTGGCAGAAGACTCAATCTCCTATGGGCACTCCTAGTCAGAAATTGAAAATGGCATTCTTGCATGCAATCACATTCCCAATTTTCTTGCATCAGAAGCATTAAGTACCACCTATTTAAACCACCTAAATATGTTCATTACTTCCACAGGATTGAGCCCATGTCACAAGAGAAGCACACACCTGGAACTCTTCTAGGGATTCAACAGGAAGCATTAGTAGAAAAATCTTATTCCAAGAAATCATTGGCAACAAAAGTGTGCAATACACATATCTTTTCCTTCTATTACAGTTGTCTGTATTTTTAATACTTCTTCTAACAGCTAACGGGGTCAGAAACAGCTAGAGTAGGAAGACTGGACCTTCAGTAGTATTTTTGAAAGATGTAATTCAGACAGATATCACTGCAAAAGGAGTGAGTGGATTTGCATTCAGTTTTTACAAAGACTAATGTCCACTCTAAGTAATTTCTAGTAGTTGCAAATGTCCTGTATGACCTCTATACAAATTCAATACCATTTCATTTGAAAGATGTGCAGATAAACAGACTAAGTATACTTTCACGGCTTCTCAGAGCTAGAAACAGCATTAGCAGGAAGAAATTCAACACTGTTTTTCTAAAGATGGTACCAGCAAGGAAGAAATGAATTGTGAAGATTCTTGGGGAAGCCACAATCCACGGCAGCAGAGTTGTCTGTTAGATGTTTTGAGGAAGGGGAAGAGCAACAGACTTGTCTCACTCTTTGCAGCACTATTAGTAACTTGTCTCTCCTATTAACAAGTGCTTTTGTTTCATGTGTGTGTAATAACACTGAAGCAAAGATAACAATTTGCCTAGGTGGAAAAGCAGATGCTGTCTGGACAGCGTGACCCTGATGCTCTCTTACTACAGAAGAATGTCTGATAAATCTCATAGGAACATCGGGTAGGTTCCTACTTCAGCTGGTCATAATTTATCTTTTATTTTCTGGTCAAAACCTTTTAAGTAAATAACTAAGGAACTCTTCAAGAGCAACACCAACCTCACCAAATTGTACAAAAACAACCAATATTGTTCCTAGTTGTTTCAAGTCTCTGTCTGCTGTATTCAGCATCCTCATGGACTGTCATTTGTTGCATTCTGTATGATCCTCCAAGTTAATTTTCTGTCTAGTATGACTTGACATTGTTTATCCCAATGCCCACCTTGGATCTTTGTTTTGAGTGGAGAATAATAATGAATGACCTTGATCTGCCATGTCTGGTGCTTCCCCTGTAGCCTAAAGTAATGCCTTTGGTCCCCAGACTCCCACCTGCCAGTCTGCCTAATCTTACTGTCTTGGCAAGGCTAAGCACACAGCAGGAGCAGTTGCCTCTCTCTAGAAGAATATGTCATACAATCCATTATAGCCAATCTTGAGAGCAATTTAACTCACAACTGTAGCTTTGTAGAGGTATGGCAGGAAACAATTCCCTTCAAAAGGAAAATGCACAATGAGTGTGCCCCAAGCAGCCATAAGGGCAGGAGGAGGAGATCTGCTAGCCTATGCAGTCATCTGAGGTACTCCTGCATTAATACTGTATGCATGCACTCTTGAATTACCATTTGCAGGAATGATGCCTTAAAGCAGCATATATGACCCTGCACAGTGTAATGGGCTGGAGAAACTCAAATGAGACACTCAGTAGCTATTCCTCCATGCAACAAGGCGAAGAAAAACTACATCAATTATAACAAACTCTGAAAAATGATAGTGTTTCTTTTTCCTCTGTACCTGGTACACATTAACAACAGTAACAACAAGAAGCATATTTTGAGAAAAGTAAAGAACCGATTTCAGTTTTGTTAAAGTACCATTGCACATACTTTATATCTCCAGGTCTGTACAGATAATGTGATATTTGCCTAGGGAATTAATCCACACCTTAAAAAAATCATAAAACCAAACGGTATTTGACTACCAAACAGGGATATAAGTAACACCGATGCAAACAAATTATGCCTGGCTACCAGATGTTCATTGTTAGCTTGTTCCTAATCCACCACAGATTTATAGTTTGCAGGCAGAAAATGCCAATTTTTGCTGTTGCAGAAGGACATTTACATTTCAAGACCATTATTCAGTATTTTGATTTTCACTGTACACTGGCAGAATCATGTATTAAAAATATATTCCCTGAAATCTTTCTCTCCCCCGTCTGGTATGGTTTGCATGACTAGAGACCACTCACTAAAATGAGGAGTTAGGACTTACCAATAAGCTGGTATTCACTTACTAGACACTGCAGTATGAAAATGAAAAAGATGAAATTAATTACTACCTTGAGAATCCCCAACTGTATTAAAACTGAAATTTAAATTTGTACTGCTGTTCTACTGCTTTCATAGTCACCTTGAACTCTTTACAAATTATGAAAAATTACAAGGACCAGCCATACATCATCCTTGACATACTTGTGCAGAAAAAGCTTAAATGGAGTGTTGGTGAAAGCATAGAGACGAGAGAGAAAAAACATACTCCGTTCTTATTTGTGCTATTATCAACATTGATCTGAAAGGTTGGGCTGATACACTGATCCTTGTTTCCCACTTTCTTTAAATTACTCCCAGTGAGAAAAACAGCTTATTTCTCCTTCAAGCTTGGAAGCACTGAGAATGTTGCTGAACAGATTTCCACTTTTCCTGTTAGCTAACTGGTTTGCATGTCCTCAATTTTCATCTTTGCTGACATTCTTTGATTTATGAAATTACTAAAATTTGGCAAAAGATTCTGCAAAGATCGAATCTAAAACATTTTGTAGTCTTTTCTCTCACTGACTGAGTGTATTAGCTCTGCTCCTTAGGCTGAGTCAGAAACCTTATCAAAAACAGCACTTTTGCAGAGAACATGCTGAAAACATTTTAGCCCAAACTGTGTTGTCTCTTAAACTTCTGCAATCAGTACTGTACCTGCAGTCATTACCAGCTACAGGTAGAAAATGCATCACTTGAGGGGTCAGATCATGCCATTTCTCCACTCCTCAAATTAATTAAATGTTTTTAGACACAATATCTCCATACTGCAAGAAAATTATTTGTTTAGAAATCTAAGCTTCACTAAACAAAGCAAAGTATAACTTACTTCACTTTCCCATCCTTCATCTGGTTGTGGAAAGGTTACATTAGAGGAGATAAAAACACATTATATCCATTGACTTTTTATTATGAAAGCAATATAACACCAAATGCATAATGATTTATGCAATGGATAATGCAATTTTTCTTAGTGCTATTTCCTTAGATGGGTGGTCAAGAGCAAAATTAATATTTTTAAGCCTTGACTAATTGTTAACATACTGGGAGCTGCTCTGCTGCAAAGGCCAGGATGACAAACTCTCAGTGTTTCTGTAAATTGATTTTATCCACACATACTCCCTGCATTGATGAAATGATGTTTTGGCATAAACTTCATGTTACTTTTTCTTAGCTATTTAGAAAGTATCCTAATGTTTTCACACTGCTGAGAACTCAGTTTGGGCTAATTCAGTTGCATACTCTAGCACTCACACAGTACATATTCTCAGCTGCACATTAATTGCCTGAGAAAACATCAAGAGAAATAATGATGGCAAATACAATTATAAAAACAACAATAATAATAACAACTTTCAAAGCCCCGTTCTCCCACCATACCAAGAGCCCTTCAAAACACAGCATTAACCTCACTGCTATCTCGCTGGTATCTGGGACGCAAGGTGAGCTGCAGGGATGAGGAGCTGGCTCTGCTACAGCCTAAACTCAAGAAATCCCCCCTGCAAACCCTTGGTTTGGGGGGCAGCCTCTGCTTACTGCTCTCTGCCCCACAGAATCTGAAGCCTAACCTCACAGACACCTGTGGGCATCCTTCATTAACACTGTCCAGGAAATTACCATGCAAAGGAAAGTGAAAGCCAACCCTCATCCCAGTTTTAACTTTGCAGACATTTCTCCCGTGTTGTCCAAATGTAGCCAAAACACTGTGCAGACACCAAGTGTGGGGAGACTGAGCTTTCTGGACTCCTGTAAATATTTCTTTTGTACCTTCCTATCTGCATTATCTCTTCCCTGTCACTGGGTACTCTTCCTCACAGCCTAAGTGGTGTGAGGAGATCCAGGGACATTTTTGTCTGTCTGCCCAGCCTCTGCACAGGGGCAGGGGGCCACAGGCTCCCCCTGAACATCACCTATCCAGCAAGCACTGCTGCAAGCTCACCATGGCTGGCAGCACAGTACGAGGGGAAAATTGTTCCAGTTTACGCTCTCTGGGACAAAACTGAGAAGAGCACCTCGTTCTCACCACGATGAGCCCTGTTCTGCGTATCAGATTTCACAGCATTACGCAGAAAACAAAGTGTATCTGGCTCCCTGTTTCCTAGGGCAGGATCAGGTCCGAAAGAGCTTCCTTAATAAAACAGTAAGCTCCAGCACAAATGTTGTGCTGTCACCTTTTAGCAGCATACACCAGAGCACAAAAGGTAATGGAGCAACAAGTAGATGCAAAGCTAAACCCACATCTCCACCTCTTGATTTTCTGGACTACAATTGTTTTCTTTAAAAGTTAATAATTTCATCAAAATGTCTGACAGATAGTCAAGAAATGATAATTTTAATGTATTCTAATAACTGAAGCAGCTTTCTTATGTATGGCCATGCTTTATAAATGCTTATTTGTTTTCCCTTATTGACATCATTGCTGGGGTCTTTGGTTCTTGTTTTTCAAGTTATTTTCTGAATTCTTTCAAAGTGACATAAAAACAGAGAAGTAATTAAATAGCCCTTCAAAAATTATAAGCTTTTCAGCATACAAAATATTGATTTCTTTTATTTCCCAGAGAGAAAACAAGACTTTAACTATTTACTAACTAGCAGAAGTTCTGATAGGAAAAGAATCCATGTGCTATGGTAAAGTACAACCTGATTTAAATAGCATATTATTGAGATTATGACAAATTTCAGGGGACTAACAAAAATACCAACTGCAGCAATCAAGACTCCTCATGAACACCTGTTTAGGGACTTAATTTTGCTTTAATGGGCTATTAGCAAGGCTTCTCTAACAAACTCACTCGCTCCCCCAATCAATTCTGGATCAATACAGACACACATGCCCTGTGAAAAGCCTTCTGTTCTTAGGACAGGATTAAAAGATTCGTTAGTTTTACGATAGCTTACTTAAAAGATGGAAATTAAAAAAAAAAAAAGAAGAAGAAAAGAGAAGATGCACATGTTCCATGCAGTTTAGATCTCTTCTGCTTAACAAACTCAACATTTGCAAAGGTTTGACAGAAGGGAGGCCACTTTTTATTGATTATCACAGTAATAAGGCTCTAAAGAATCCCAAAACACGTTGCTTAGTCTCTGTGAATGATCAATTAAAAGCCTGCTTGAGAGTCGGCTTCCACAGAAATTCGCCGCCTTTTCTTAGTGAAACTGAGGTGGTAGAAAATAAGGGCATACAAGCTGTTTTTAAAAACAATTCTGTGTTCTTTCACATAAACAAGTTCAAAAACTTTACGCAGGGCAGATGTCGGGTACTGAAATAACTTAAAGCTCTGATCTAGGTGTGTCGAGTATTATTTATAACCTTTAACATTATAAAAAATGTATTCCTTCAGTGACTTTGCAACAGCAAGTCTTTATTTCTTCTAAGTTAATGCTGAGATAAAACTTTAACCAAAAATAAGACATGGGAAAAGTCTACAAAGATTATGAATTTATTAATTAAAACCCAACAACAGATAAATAGCTTTAAAAAGCATTTAAAATGTTGCGCAACACAAAACCATTCATTATCCACAACTACATCTAGCCTATGATTTTAATGTGTTGTTACAGCTTCCAAGAAGGATTTAAAAAATCATTTTATTATGAAACATGATGCTGTTCAAAGTATAAAATTCAGACATTTTTCTATCAATCATAGAGATTTATTGCCTCAAGGGTTAATTAATATTTTCTGCCCAAAGGAAAATATTTCCGTTTTTCATGTAGTTAATAAAAATAAACAGTCTACTTTTCACTACAAAGATACTTCAAAAGTAGTAAATGGTATTTTCTTTATCTTTCTAGTTACATAAGATTCATCTGGATTTTGGAAAACTGCATACATAAAATCTGGTCTGATCAGAAAAAGACATTATTTTGATATAACATACAGTTTATTTTTCTTCCTTAATAATATGATTTTAAAGAAACACAGAGAATGCATACTTTGTATGCGTCAGTTCGGTTACCAAGTTCAAAACAAACAACACTGAAAACATTTCCAAGTGTTTGTTGGTATTTTGGGCTCTTTTAAAATCTCCTTTGCTTACTTGAAAGCAAAAGAATAAATTCTAAAAATTGGCAATGATTTAATCCCTAGGGAGCAGACGCTGCACAGGTCCCACAAACATATTGATTAGATCAACCTTTTGGATGCAAAGTCATCTTTCTTGCATAGATATATTCTTGAATTTTCAGTCTTTTTAGCTCTGCAGAATCTGAAACTCGTGGTTTTCACTTAGAAGCCAGTAACTCAAACGCAATCATTTTCCCATACATATTTACAGTCCTATTTTCAAAATCTTTTGCCTGAGTTGCTGAGCAAACAGAGTTCACATTTAATGAAAACACAGACTTACACTGTATGTAACCAAAACCAGAGCTTTAAGATGCAGAATATATTATGACGACATTTCAGGAGAGAAACTTTGTTATCGAGCTCACTGATGAATAGCAAAGGAACTTAATAGCCCAGGAAAGCAGGAAAAAAAAGCAATATACTTGCAAATGTCTCTTATAGATTAAGAAAAAGTGCTTGGAAATCCTCATCGCTCACTGAAAACCTTACAATCACCTAGCAACCTATGTTACTGCTGCTTTCAATTTTGAACAGGCAGCCTTCACATTCAAAGATGCATCTGAGCCAACTGATGCAACTGTAAGTTTAAAGCAAAACAAAAACAAAAACAGAGATAATTTTTTTTTTTTTGTTATTTAAATAAAATGCCCCTACCTTTCTTCTGAGAGTACGATGGCGACTGCACTTGAGAAAAAGTAGGTTTTTCTTCTGTGAAAAATTCAGGTTGGTTGTACTGATTCAGGGCCATGTCCATGTCAGAGTACTCGCTTTTAAACACGTTTCCAGGGTAACTACAGGTATAAGGCTGATTCACCGCCCAGGCCTGTTCCATATATATGTTGTTACTGTGCAGGACCTGAGCATCACAACTGCTGTAACCCTGATTATCTTCGATATATGTGCAATAATCAGTGGACTGCATGTAGCAATTGCTACCAGCAGCTGGGTGCACTTCACATATTTCTTGCATACAGTAGTTCATTTTGTTAGCCTATCTCAGCTTCTACTTTACGTACACACACTCATGCATACACACGCAGGCATGCATGCACATGGATCGGGAGAGGAGCAATGAATATACACCAACAAAGTCGACTGCAAAGCAGCCCGTTTTACTTCGGAGCAGCACCTGATGTGCTAAAATCCTATTTATATTGGGACGGCTTGTGAACTCCCCTGCCAGTCAAACATATTGGGAAGCAGATTTATGACAGTCAAAGGTCTTAATCTGTGACTGTAAGTTAATTCCAAGGGAAGATGGCAGTCAGGTAGCAATGACCACCAGACAAAGAAGCGACATCCTGACAACCCTCCTGTTCCCCTGATTGTCTCGAATAATCATTTTATAAACCATTTCTAGCCTTTTCCAATATGATTAGAAAACGATTACTAGGGCGAGGACACAGTTATGTCACTGTAGTTGTCAACTTAAGTGTGAAGAATTATAAAGACTGCTTAAGAACTCCCAGAGGGGATACGCTGAAAATCCTAAAATCAATAATCCTGTTTTTCAGCATTAAACCATAGAAAATCCAATAGTGCTGTGCTGATGACCCAAACAGTAGTCTAGTTTTACAAAATTTAGCAACTTAATCTGTCATCAGCTTTATTGATTTTGTTTTACAGAATTACATGCATGAATCTCCCCAGCCTTCCACACATAACACAACCCTCCCCACTGCCTGGTTATGCATTTACGGGAAAGCAGCTTTTTTAAACTTCAATGATTTCAAGGAGTAATTTCTATTGAGTTCAACAGGTGGGAAACTTCAAAATAATATAATCAGCAAAAAGAACACTGCTTTAATATTACCAATAAGCTAATTGCTTTGCTATTCTGCTTTGTTATCTCTTTTGTTTCAGTAATGAAGTACTTTTACAAGAGCCTCTTTTCTGATAATAGAGGAAAGGAAGGAAGATTTTTTGCTCATTTTGTCTCACCTATGAACCATGAACATGTCAATGCCACTACAACAAAAACTGTATGATATTTTAATTGCTTAATGCACCCCAAACTTCAATATGGTTAATATGCCTTCTTTAATCAGCCATTCTTTTTTGATCAAAAAAAATAAAAAAAA
>VZTR01013150.1:53799-66670 GCA_013400775.1 Chaetops frenatus | reverse complement strand
GGACACGGGCAGGGACACGGACAGGGACATCGGAAGGGACATGAGCGGTGCCCGGCGAGGCAGCAGGAATTCAGAGGCGAGTGAGTGGAGCCTCAGCCGTGCTGCTGAGCAGTGCCCGGGGGAGGGTGACATCCAGGTTCCTTTTGCCTGACAGAGGCACCGGGGCTCCTTCCATGGTGGCTTGGGTGGTGCGGTGGCTCCCAGGCATCCCCGTCCCGCCGAGCTCTGCGAGCCGTAATTCAGCTCCTCGGTTTTAAAGTGCCGGCCTAAGCGAATTCTAAGGGGTTTTTGTGTGTGTTGCTGGTTGGTTGGTTGTTTTTTTCTCCTCCGAAGTTTGGCAGTGAGTGAGAGCCCTCTCCCTTCTGAATCAGCAAGAGTTCATCAGAATTCTTAATTGGAACGCAATGGCAGGCAGGGCTGGAGTAGCAGAAATCAATGTAAATGGATTAAAAGAAAAGGACCAAGTTACTGACTGTAAAAGAGGAGCCAGGATTTTCCAGAGTGATTGGTGAACAGTGCAGTGAGAGGTTTCCAAATATAATTCATTATTACAATGGTAATTTAATTGATCATCAACAGGTAGACTGTAGCCATGCTGTAGGTACACTAAGAGAAATTGTGGGTTGTGGCATAAGATAATGCAGAAAAAATTGAGCAGGACTTAGCCATGTGAATGTCAGCTGCAGAAATGCCTATCTAGGCAGTAATTACAATTAAGGTTTCATTAAATGGCGTTGGTGCAGACTGACACCGTTGCCATGATGTGCCAATGATGCTGTGAGGACACTGGCCCGAGCAGGGGAACACTGCACAGACAAGCAGGAGGGATTTTATTCAAAATCCCTTGAAAACACAGAGTTTTTGTGTTTGTGAGCTGCACAGCACTGAGCTTTTACTCCCGTCTCCTTGTGTGGTGCCACTGGTGCAGGTTTTGGTGCCCTGTGAGCAAGCCTAGCTTGAGCTCAGCCTGGCTGGGTCTGGTTTGTCCCTGGATCCTGTGCTCCAAACCGGGACAGGACTAAATCTGTGCTGTGCCCTCTCAGAGCCCCACTCCCTTCCATGTAAGCCCCTACTCACACAGTCTGAGCTAGGCTGGGAAGCCAAAAACTTCCTTAACTCGCTGCCAATGCCATTGAAGGGCTGCTGCTTCTGCCCCTCATTTTAGTGCTCTTCCTTTTAATCAAATATTCCAAGGGAGAGAGTCATGCCTAAGGTTAAACTGCTGCCATATAAACTCTGGTTCAACATAATTTTGATCCCAGTGAGGCTGCTGATATATACTTTTAAATAAAATCAAACTTCAGAAACACATTAATTGGTCTCAGTGGTTAGGTTAAATAGTTAAATACATGCATACATATCATTCTGCCAGGGCTGAGTCATTAGTTCAGTGAAAAGCAGAAATGATGGCTCTATTGGAATCAGGAGACTAAACCCTATTTCCATTAATGCTAACTGTTTTATTAATACATGCATGTGTCGGCATTAAGTCATAAATTTAAATGGTCTGTCCCTTCTTGATTTAAAGTAATTATCTCACACATCTTGGCTGCTGAATGAATAACTCTGTTACTCCTTTCATCTTTTATCAACTAAGTGTTTATTATTTTTTTTTTTTGTGTGTGTGTAGACGTTGCGAGGCAAACAGAAGAAACAGAGCTTGTGCAAAGTTGGCTGGCATTTGAACCAAAAATAAAAATATTTTCACTGCCCAAGACAAATACTTTTAACTATGCCAGCCCCCAAACTAGGATTCCCAGACCTTTTTAGTCACAGACCAGCCTGCATCTCATGTGAACTTTGTACATTCACTTATAGAGATGACTGGAAAACTTTGGAGGAAGCAACAGGTATAAATTGCAACCTTTATATTGCTGGAGGAAAATGGCATTCAAAAAGTTTATCCCTAATGTTTTGGAAAGAGTTTAAATTGATAAAGGGAGATCCTGAGACAAATGCAGGACTTTGAATGGCATTTAGAAATTAAGAATGGTTTCATGAGAATAGAAAACACAGCTGAAATGTTGGGATTCAATTCTAGGATTTAATCTCATCCCCTTCAGAGCAGTGCTCCCTTCAGAGACCTGACCACACACTGCTGCAGTGAAATATTCCTCAGCATCACTCAGTTCATGGTAGATCACCATTCCAGGCAAGTTTATAGTGCATTTCTTCCTTTCAGGGCCCTTCCTGGCCGGGCAGGAATGGCTGTGAGCTGTTTCCCAGGAAGGAGCAGTATTAGAGCAGCTGAATTCTGCCAGGTTAATTCAGCACATCCAGGGCACGGATCAAACCCTCCCGTTCCATATTGCCTGAGCCACAGGGATCAGCAGCCTGGTGGAACTGAGAATCACTCAAGCATTTATCCAGTGCACACAGAGAACAGATATTTTTTATGATAATGGCTCCTTCCCATTCTCTCTCAGCATATTTTTCTTGCAATTGAAATTCCAGAGATCTTCAATATTTGACATTAGTGAAAAGTCACTGTTCATTCACAGTTTCAAACCCAATTTCTCCAGATGTAAGAGGTTCCAAAATTTTGAAAAGCAGCTGAATAATAATTTTACTTGGGGCTCTGATTCAAATAGAAAATTTTGTCCAGTGCTGATTGTTGCCTTTTTATTTGTTACTGTTCCAATTATAGCTGGTATAGCTGGGAGAATATGGCTGATTAGTATGCATTTCAATTCTTTTTAGCACGGTGGCAATTTCCATAGCATTTCTTTTTCTAAAGCAAGAAGAAAACAGAGCAGACAGTGGCATTTGCATGCAAACTATTTGTCATTTACATACAAAAGGGCTGATTAGGTAGCAATACGTGTGGCTGTAGGTCAGACTGGATGGTCATAATTGTCCTTTCGCCCTTAAAATTGTGAATTTTGTAATATTTATATGAAAAAAATTATAGTCATAAATTCATTATGTTCATAGTTGAAGTACTGAGTTACAAATCCTCTTAGAGATCTCTGGTTTTCTGTGGAGCTTTGGCTACTGCCTTGGCAGTGAAACTGGTTTTAGCTGATCCCTCCCTCAGTGCTTCCCAAGCCTGTGCTGCAGGTCACAGCCCGCTGCCCTGGACAGACAGGGCTGATTGGGAGGATTCAGAGCTAATTGGGGCATCTGCACGACCTGGGTCACAACAAAGCCTGTCCAACAGCTCAGGCTGATGTCTCTGTGCCCCTGGAGTCCTGCCTGTGCCCTGGGCTTGGCTCAGGGTCTCCCAGGTTCCTGCACCTTCAGCTGGAGCTCACTGACCTTGCTGAGGTGTGGATGAGATTCCTTGACCCTCAGTTTGTCAGACCCTGCTCTAATCTAATCTGACATTCAGTGAACCTTTCACCCCCAGACCTTCCTGCTTTGCAATGCAAACTGTGCTCTGCCCTCCCATACCCTCACCTTTAGCAGGTACAGCAGCCTCTCCTGACCTTCCTGTCTCATTTCTGTATTTCTCCTTTACTCAGCCAGCTCCACTTGAGTTCCAAAGTGGAGACATTCTTCTCAGCTTCCTTGGGTCAGGTAAATGTTGTTCCTCATCCAACCTTTGCCTTCTCCTCTGACTCTTCCTACTCCCTGAACTGAGCCAGGTTTCCATGTCCAGCCTGCAGGGCAATCACACCCCTCACCATGAGCTTGGAGCTGCTGTCCAGTGACCTTCTGCTGACATTATTTCACTGCTTGGATCCAACAGAAAAAGCTCATTTTTCTGTGTGTTTGTCTCAGTAGATGTCAAAGTGCTGGGAGCAGCTAAAATTAATTCTCAGTACGTTCAATGACTTCAATAATTATTTACTTCATGACAAAGAAAACCCCACATTTGAATGAGGCAGCAGAGTGTGACCTGAGAAATACTTGAGCAGTCTCCTGAGAGAGGAGATGGGAACCAGCCCTGCTGCCTCACTAGATATGTGCAATATGCAGCTGTCACATGGAACTAGGACAGGGTGAGCTCCATGGGAAAGGTAGCAGGAGGATTCACCCCAGGCTGCAGTGATGTGCTGTCATTCTGGAGCATCACAAATCACCAAGTGGCTGCTGGCTTGGGCTTTAAAGGAGCAGTCAAAACACATGAGGAAAGTCAAAAGTCAAATTGCTGATTTTTTTTTCTCGTTGCATGGACTTGACATTGAATTCCACCTTATTGTGCCCTTCAGTGTGGATTTGTCCTTTTGGAAGGCACAAGGAGTGTCCACCTTGGTCAATACATGCTCAGAACTTTGTTATTGGGGTTAGCAGCCTTTTAAAATTATTTTTATGAGCAGAAGAGTTTAAGCTGTTTATCTGATGTTTGCACTTTCCTGGTTAAATTCAGAGTGATCTAAAGCACAGAAATGGTGCTGGAGTCCATGGGGTTGTTCATTGACACTGGAATTATTGACCAACACCCTTGATGTGGCATTTCCAGGAGTTTTGGTGGTTACACTGAGTTTGTGTTTGAGTTCAGATGGAGTTGTGCATCCCAGGGCTCAGCCAGGCTTTGGTCCTATCAGTGTCAGGGATGCTCTCAATGCACCATCAGATGGGTGAATTGCACTAATATTTGTTTGATTATCCAATCAAGTTGAACACAAAATGAGTTGGGCTGAAATAACCAAGCCTGCAGAGGAAGTGCCAGCTCTGACATTTACCAAGATTTGACAGATGCTCATTTTTGTGACCTTGACTTTTTCATGCTGAGCTGGAGGTCGAGGAGAGTGCTCTGGAATTTCTGCCTTCCTGGATCCTGAGGGCTCCACCAGACTCTGCACATCTCCCAGCAGTGATGGACTGGGTGCAATTCTGTGTTTTGGTCACAGAACTGTGAAATTCTGCTCCTGACTATCCCCACAACCAGTCTGGGGAACAGCTCAGTCTTTATGATGTTTCCCTTCAGAAATGAGTGACCAGCAAGTCATTTTTTGGAAATTACATTTCTTGTACGCTATAGGAGAGCTAACAGAACTCTGGACTTTTAACTTCTATTTCCTTTTTTTTTTTTTTTTTTTTTTTTTTTCACGAAAAATTGACAGAATGTCATTGATACTTTGTTAAGAAGATAATGTAAATTAAATTGATCATGTGTACAAAAGACTTTTCCATTGGTATTTAGTCATTTTGCCTACTGGAGGAGAGAAGGAGAATGTTTTTGCCTGGAGGTATCTCCCATCTGGAAATCACATCCATTTTTACTAGAAATGAAATAATTCAAAATGAACTGGAGTAAAGCTTGTGTTCTAACTGTAGAGTAGACTGTATTTAACCCATGAGTGCCTTGGGCATTTTATTACTCGGAGCTAATGAATGCTAATTGCTCGTTGAATTTGAGATCAGCAGCTCCTCCTTTAATGCTTTTAACTGGTGTTGCCAGGAGTGTTTGCTCAAAGAGGAAGGTTTCTCATTTCACATGTTAGTTATGTGCAGCTCCTTTGGCTTTATGGAAAATGCATAGAATTGTGTCTACATCAACTTCTTGTCTCATTCTTTCCAATTCATTATACACATTTCCCCTCTGGGCTTTACAAAAGGCCCCCAAGTCTTATTTTCCAACAAATCAGAAACATCCCAACTTTTTAATAACTTATCAAGCATTTTAATGTAAATACATGAATTTCCATCTGCATCTTCATGCCCCCAAATAATTTGCCTGTTATCTAGGGGAAGGCAGGCATGCTTATTATGCTTTCTGCAGCCTGTCTGCCTGTGAATTGAGATGTCACTCTGCATGACAGGGATCCTTTCCACAGCTGTGCTGTGAAGGACAGATGCCTTTCTGCCGTGAATGAGACCAGAAAAAGTCCTGTTGCAGAACTGTTTTTGCCACATCTCAGTAGTCTGGTGAGGTCATTTCCATAATCCATGGAAGTGCTGCTAAATTTAGGGGTGTATCCATGGCTGTGTTGTTGGAGCTGTGTAGGGAACTGAGTGAGAGATTGCTATATATTAATTATGCCTTCTAATTATGTCCTTTTAGTAACCTCCTCATGTCCCAAAAGAATCTTAGAATGAATGAAGAGGAGCCTAATTCCTCATTTATGTGGAGGAATTCTCTCAGTAATCATATTCAGAATGGCAAATCAGCTGAGAGCACAGTGTCTGCATTGACTTTAGTTTCTGTTTTTCTGCAGGCAGCACGGCCAGGGCTTTGACTTGGTCATGGCACAGATGAATTCAGCCAGGTGCTTGCATTTGAGGACAGGGAAGGCTTAAATCTACTTGGTTCTCCTTTTGAGGAGTGTTCTTTTACCTGACTAAAGGAGTTTGTGCCCGCTCACATTTCTTTTGGGGGAAATAGTTGGGAAGTGTGGAGGTGATGAGAACTCTTGTTCTGCCAAGGCAAACCCCTTTGCTTCTCAGCAGGATTTTTATGTCTCAGTGTCCTGCCATCTAAAGAGCAACCCCCAAAGATGAGTGTTAAGGCAGGCGGGCTTGACTGGGAAACAATTTCAGTTTGTTTAGAAGGTTTAGAGGCTCAGCCTTTCCATGAGCGTCCCCTCAAGCGTGTGGCACAGGGATCCTCCTGGACCCAGCACGCCTCCTGTGCTCCTGCTGGAGCAGCATTCCCAAATGGTGCTCTGGGGCTCCCTTGGGAATGCCAGAGCATTGCCTGCAGTCTGCTGCTGCTGCTGCCAGAAGGGTTAAACCCCATGTGGGCCCTTTATCAGTGTGGAGCTGCAAACAGCCACGTTCCACATCAAAAAGGGACTGCGGCGACTCCTTGATCAAAGCTCAGGTAATTTAATTATTTGCCTTCATGAATCAAGGGGTCCTTGAAGAAGCTCGGGATGCCTGGATATTAAAATATGGGAATTTTATTGTTTCACTCCTTCTAATGTTCCAACATCAAAAATAGTCTGTCCCTATAAACAAAGCAGTGGGAACTCAAAGAATTCAAGCAAAAGCCAATGTGGAGAGACTCAGTTTTCTAAGGTCTTTGTGAGCTGGAACTGAAGATGGTTCCTGTGGGGTGAGATATTTACCAGTGTGATTCTTTGTTTTATGTAAGAATACCTCTGTCCCTCTCAGAAATGCTCAGCTCCTGCTCCTGTACAGTCACTTAGTTGCGGTGGTTTTCTCTGTTTCTCAGTTTTGGGCGATGTTTGGCATTTTGGGTCGCAAATCTCTCTGTGCCAAGCCCGGGGTGGCTCTCTGACAGCGACACGCTTTGAGATTCTAATTAGCGCTGTGCAATTAGACCGGGCACCCTCGTGCGGGGGCGGCGGCTCCCGCAGCATCCCGGCCAAAAGCCGGGATAAATTCCGGGGGGCGGGGGTGGGGGAGGGGAGGGGAGGGAATCTGGCGGCTGAGGGAGCGGAGCTCAGTCCGAGCGCTCCCGGTGCCTCTCACAGCGGCAGCGGCAGCGGCAGCAGCCAGAGTTCCCTCTCAGTGAAGCCAAAATGGACCGGCCTTTTTAAAACCCCAACCAGGGCAGAGAAACCTGTGCTGTGCTGGCACCAGAACGGATCCTCCGCCCGCAAAACCAAGTGTTGCTTTATTTCTAGGAGAGAGGAGTTCCTTTGTATCTTTCCCTTTTCTTTTTATTTTTTGCAATTCTCTTTTCTTGATCTGCCAAATTTCCTTCCGCCGCTGGGGCCTGACCCCTCTTTTCCCCTTGTTGACGGAGCAAAGGTAAAACACTAGAATTTCTTGTGGTAAGTGGCAGCCTCGGTGTGTGTGTGTGTGTGTGTTTGTGTGTGTTTGTGTGTTTGTGTGTTTGTGTGTGTGTGTGTGTTTGTGTGTGTTTGTGTGTTTATGTGTTTGTGTGTGTGTTTGTGTGTTTGTGTGCTACGTCATTTCTGCACAAAAGCTCTCTCCTTGCCTGTGCTGCCCTGGCTTTGGATGTGGCTTTGGATGCATTTTCTTCACAACCTGCACCAGTCCTGTGTGTGCAGTGAGAGGCCTCCGTGTCTCAGCAGGAGCAAAAAATAAATTAGTGGGAGACAAATCAGCGGAGAGAGGGAACAAATGCAGTCACTACGTGCGGCGACAAACGTTTCTGGGAACGATATAGAAGTTATCAAAAATAGAAAATAAAACAGTGGCTCGTTCCTCCTGCTCGTATCTACCTGTGAGGGAAGAGCCACAAATTTCTAATGCTGCAGGTCCTCTTGCAAAAGAAAGACTTTTCTTTAAAAATGCCATGGAAATGTTTTAGAGAAAGGGCTGAAAAATGCAAAATATTATAAAAAAACTACTTAATTACTTTATACAACACAGTGAATAATTAAGATTGCAATGCAGTATTCTGCAGCTCACTGGTGAGGAGCTCTACAGAGTTGTTTAAAATGGTGAGAGATGCTTGGAGAGCTGTTCCTCTGCTCAGTGTAAAGAAGGTGTAACCTTCACCTATTGATTACCTGTTCAGCTCTGTGCGTGTTCCTTACAGATCACAGAATTTAATCAACTGTGCTCCCTTTTAGAGACATCCCAAATTCCTACAGCAAAACCCAGGCAACTGTAATTGGAAGAGCGTTTTGTTTGAAATTTTTAAAACTGTTGAGTCCCATCTTTCAGTTTCTTTAATTTGGACAGGGAACTTTTAAGCCTGAAGGACCTTGCTTTTAATTTCCATGAACTGAACAAGGCCGGTTTATTACCAGGTGAAAATCTCATTCCTTATTTTCTGAGAAGTCAGCCACAGAAAGGTGATTATTTCGCCCAAGGGCAAGTTGCTTGGTTAGGATTTCCAATAGATTTCCAAGCCAGCCAGGCAGGATGGCCACAAAATGCTTTCAGGCCAGGTTGGATGGGGTTTGGAGCACCCTGATCTTGTGGAAGGTGTCCCTGCCCATGATTTTTAGGATCATTTCCGCCCCAAACCATTCTGTGATCCTGTATGGGAACATTCACCCTTCCAGGGTGTCAGTCCCAGAGTTCCTGTGAGCTCCTGAGGCAAACAGGAGCTTCTGGCAGCCCCAGTGAGTGCCCCAGAGCCCTGAGGTTCCATGGGCAGTGCATGGTGCAGTGGCAGAGCTCGTGGCCATGCCATTACCAGAGGAGGAGGAATTGATTAGCAATAACACACTTCATTAACGCTGCACTTTCTCAATCATTGTAATTGTGGCTCTTCCCCTAAAACATCGAGTGGAGCAGGTTTTGTTTCAACCAAATCAATCTAATGTGTTAGAATTTACATAATTTCCTCTCATTTCGTTTATGGAGCAGCAGGAATTTTAATTTGCATTGTCTGTATAGTCTATAATCAAAGTGTTAAGAGCACAAGGTTTATTCATTATGTATGGCATGTGGTGACACATTTACATAATGGGCAACATCTTGCTGAGATATTCCTTCTTTCCCCACACCCACCTTGGCAATTTTGGCTATAACTGATTTTCTGTAAACCTGCTACATCAATTACACAAGACTTTGAGTTCCTTGGAATATTTATTGAGGAGAAGTATCCCTATAAAAATTAAAAAGTGGATAAAATGCCATACTGAGAGATGAGAAGGGTTAAGGGAAAGCCTTGAAGACTGGTCTGTGTTTCCTGATTTAGGGGAGAAAGTTGATATAAACCATTGCTGGTGCAGAGTGAAGATGAACTTTCAGAGGTTGAATGAAAAGGTTCCTTTTATGTTTGTTTAGTGGCAATTACTACACAGACTCTTTCCAATGAAAATTTTCAGGACTAAGTTAGGGACTAAAAAGCCATTAAGCAATTAAAGTGCTGTCAATGAAAACCTCCATCACCAACTGCTGTTTGCCAAGGCCAACATTTCCTTTATGAAAATGAAGTGTTTAGTGTTTAGCACAATTTAATTTTTTTAATAGTAAATTATTATATTTTAACAAATAGAGAAAAAAAAAAAGGTAGGAGCTAAAAATGTTGCCTAAATGAGGGATGTAATGCATCCTTTGGTTTGGATGCCCAGACCCTCTGTGGAGCATCTCAGAACATAAGGTTTTTCATTTAGATCTTCAATTGCTAAGTGCTGGATGTGGCACAGTTTCATTCTCCCTTTTGCTGCCCAAGGATAGTCACACTAAAATGTAGGAATTTACACTTATTCTTATTTTATCCAGCTATCTTACAATCCAACAGTATAAACAAATATCTTCTATGTACTAACATGAACAGAAATTCAGGTAGTACAAGATTTATCTACCTTTGATCAAAGCAAAGCTCCTGCCAGAAATGCAAAACATCTTTAGAGGTTGACAGCCACGCTCTTTGAAAGAGAGCACATGGACAGGTGTTTTAGCCCTTTAAGGAAACATTCATACAGATAATTTTATTAACACATCCTTCAATCCCTCATCTGAGGTGAAGAGTTTAAAACTCCCAAAGTGCATTGTATTATTTTAGCCCCTGCTAAGAAAAGGGGCTGTGGGTGTAATACATGCATGATGACTTGTGTTTGCAAGTTATGTAAGGAGAGCAGCAGACACAAATCTGACATTTGTGAATCTTTCAATCTCTGCTTGGAACTGGAGTGAAACTTTGACAAGACTGCTGACACCCAAAGTCTGCCAAAAGGCTTTGAAACAGAGTTCTGTCACTGTGGATGCAACAACTGCAGACAGGAAAAGGAGAGGGAGCACTCAGAGTTCACATTACCCAAGTTTTCAGCTGAATGCCTAGAGAGAAGGTTGCTCAGTTGGTTTAGAGAGGGGCAAAAGACAAATGTAAAGCCACTTAGCTTCTGAGAGAAAGGAAATCCCAGGGAAGGGGAGGCTCATTCTGCACTGGGCTCACCACCAGAAGGTCCTATTAAGGTGATTAAGCTGTGACACTCTCAAGCCCTAACAGTGGACACTTTTTCCCCAGCTTTGCACAGAAGTTGCTGTGTGTGCTGCACAGCCTTTACAAATGCCATCTATCTCCTGCTGCTCCCCAGCTCCTCTGGCAAGACCTCTCTTTTCTACTTCCCATCTTTTTTTCTTCTTTACTTATTTTCCTACTATTTCTCCACATCCATTAGATCCTGTTTAAAAATCTGAACGGATCTGGAGAGGTTTACAGAGAAAGACACATAGAAAAGGCAAGTGAGTGTTGGTTGTCTATTTGCCCAGCCACATTTTCAGGGATAAATTATGTGTGTGCTCAGGATTCACATCCTTAGAGTGCTCCTGGGTGAGCTGCAGGGTGGGGGGTGAGGGAATATGTACAGTTTTTGAGTTATTTGCCCTCTGTACACAGTGGGGACCACTGCAGGTGCCCCAAACTGATCCTGGGAACCTTGTAGAATATTCTTGTCAAATTGAAATCTCTCTTGAGCCACATCAGGTTCTGGAATCTGCTCAAGCATCAGCACATCTTGCTGGTGATGAAGCACCAGCTGCAAAAACACGGGTTGGAAATGTCCCCAGAGGTGCTGCCAGGCACCTGCAGGGAGCCAGCCTGCCCAGGTGAGAATGGCTGCTCCTGAAAGGCCAAGGAAAAACAAGGAAAAGTGGAAAGGTGTGAAGATACATTAGGGGCAACCCCAGTTCATCCCACCCGAGGATGTGCCCTCTCTGGGAAGTGCAGCTGGAGGGTGGGGGAGCCATGAGCAAATACCTGTATTTGTATTAACACAGGGAATTAAACCTGCGGGAACGAGGAGCAGCACAGGGAATTAAACCTGGGGGAACCAGGAGCAGCTCTGTATTTGTACTAACACAGGGAATTAAACCAGCCAGGTCAGCTTGGGTAATCTCAGTCTGTAGCAGCACCTCCAAGCTGGCTCTGTCCTGCTGCTTTCTAGGGGAATGAACCCTGCAGAGGTCTGAACAGTGCACCCAGCCTGCCACTGCCATGAGAATAAAATGCAATAGTCAGGGCAATGCATCTTAGCCCAGCTCAGCAGCTCCCTGGCTGCTGCAGGTGCTGTCGCTCCCAGCCCGCTGCCTGCAATTTCAGATACAGCTTTCCCTGTCCATGGCTTCAGCAGCTGCCATGTAGATCAAGCTCCAGCCCAAATCTCTGTCTGTGGCACTCTTTGTGAATAAGAAAAATGTGTTCTACAAGTCAGTGTGAGAGATGAAAGCGAGATCAGATAAAGTTAAAGTGTTTTACAAGTTTAGCGAGTTGTCTCTTGAAATGGCTACAGAACTTGGGCAGACAGTAAAATCAAATGTGCATTAATCAGTTGAAATAGCAGCTATTTGTAGCAAAGGCTGTTATGTACAATTAAACAGAAGCACTTTTATTTCTGTAAAAGGCTATAGCTAATCTAATTAGAGAAGTGCCCAAGATTAGGGTGATTAAAAGACCAACCACACCTCCTTTCTAACCCTGGGAGGGAGAGTTTGGCATCCAGGCAGGAGAACAAAGGGATGGCTCATCTTGATTCAGGTGCTGTGGTTTGGACAGGACTTGGGTCACTCACTGGGGTTGTTTTTCAATTTGTACTCTTCTTCTTTTGGAACATGGAATGGGACTTTTTTTTTTTTTTTTTTTTGGAAATAGTATCAACCAGGGCTTTTATATTGCAAACGTTCCTCTTCCAGAACCCGTGCTTGATTTCTCAAGCTCTCTTCTCACTGTGCTTTAGGTTTTTCATCTTCTAGTGCACATCTGGAGTTTCTACACCCCAAGCTGCATGCTGCTTACATGTGATGGTGCTTTAGGGGCTGCACCTTTCCAATGTCCTTCTTTGCCTGCCTGAGCTATAGTCTAGAAATTCCTGGTGTTCCTCTTTTATTCAGTAGTGCATTGAGGCAATTTCTTTGATAATTTACATGATAAGACAGAAGTGAAAGTAGAAACCCCTTGTTTTAAGTGCCATTATTTATAGGGTGCTTGGAAACTGTTAAAAATATTGGTGTTGCCAGCTTTCAAAGGAAATAGATCTGCTGCAAGTAGACGAAGCATTCCACTAATTGTTCTTTGTCCTCTTGATCCTGTTTCAATCCAGATACTATACAAAAAAAAAAAAAAAAAATCCAGTGGGTTTAGACCTATTAAAAC
>VZTR01013150.1:9322-53724 GCA_013400775.1 Chaetops frenatus | reverse complement strand
AAAAAAAAAAAAAAAAAAAAAAAAAAAAAAAAATCCAGTAGGTTTAGACCTATTAAAACCTATTTAATGGGTTTTTGGAAACTTAATTTTAAATCAGGGAAAGATCAGCAATATGACACTGCTGGCTCGAGAGGAAAAATGAGATGTCTTGTACCTGAAATAAGTGCTACAAGTCTTTGTGAGGCCATGGCTGTATTTTTGCCCCTGCATGGTTAGATTTTATAAATATCCTGCCGTGTTCAGGTGTGTTCTCATCTGCCCATCAGCAGTGCAGGGCTGTGCTCCCCTTCCATGTGACAAGCAGCCAGCAGCTGCTAATGACAGCTCTGGGATTTTTGGCACTTTCCTTACAGGGCACTGGCTCCTTGCTCACAGGGTAATTATCTCCGTGGCACTGAGCACAGCCTGTGCATCACTGCTCCTTCCTGAAATTTCCCAAGAATTTCTTACCATTTTTGGGGGAAAGGGCATTTGACTCCAAATATGACTCATTCATTATTACCAACACCGGTTCCTTGCTTCTCTTTTCTGAGAAGCTTTGAGGGAATTTTGGGTGTGTTACAGCACTGGGACAGGGGATGATAAGCAACTTTGTATATTCCTGGTTATCAAAGGAATCCTGGCACACATTTGTGTGGAAAGAAAGCGTCAGAACTTCTGAGGGTGGTTGGTAGGGTTAAATGCAGGCAAAGGGAAAGATCACGTTTATTTCATGTAAAGTTTTACCCTGCAGAAGCTCTTTATGGGCCCCATCATGAGAGCTGAAATATAAGATAGACTGAGCAGTGCCAGAGGCAAGAAGAACATGGATCCTCTCTGCTCCATATGCACTCTGTCAAATAAAAGACAGACATAAAATTAATTCTTTTTTGTCAATGTTCACCCCAGTGTTGCTTCATCTTTTCAGTGCCTGGATCTTTTAGCCTATGTCTCTACTGCCTGTTTTTCAATATCCTCATACCATGGATTCCCTTTGCATCCTCTTGGTCTCCTTGAGCTCCATGAGGTTTTTCCTGCTGTGCTGCCTCAGGTCTGAGGGCTCACAGTGCCACATGCTTTGAGTTTTCCACCTCACTTCAGGTTTTCCAGCACATTCACTGCAGGGATCTACAAGGATCCCCCTTTTGCTCTCCTTTTGTTGTTGGGTTTGCATTTCTTTTCTTTTTTTTTTTTTTTTTTNNNNTTTCCTTTTTTTTTTTTAAACTGTGATTCTAATTATTTCAAGCATAATTACATACTTCAAATTTTTGAGAGTGCTAAATGTTGTGCAAAACACTAAATCAGCCAGTTAATGTCCCCAGAAGCAAATGGTGTCAGCAGGCTTTTGAAGAGGCTGTGGAAACACCACTGGAATGGGGACCTTTGAGTGAAGGAATACCAAAACTTTTCTTAAGAGATTCTGATAAAAGAAAATAAAGAGTGGAATTTGTTTGTTATAATTACCCTCTGCAGATTTATTTGCCTTTTTTTTTTTGGCTCAGAGAAGACAAATTCTATTTGCAGTGCTTTTTCTGTATAAAATATCCCCTGTGCTCTTTCAAATTAAATATTGCACATTTGTTATATTCTCATATATTGGTGAACATTGGATTAATGGACCTCTAGTGGAATCCTTAGTCTTGTCCTTACTGTTTAAAAATATATTTTGTAAAAATTCTTCAAAGTGCATCAATTCACAAGACACTCCCTGGATTTCATTTATTCTTTTCCAGCTACTTCGACATGACTGTTTCAGTTCCGATTTCTTGTTTCCTCATTTTAAATAGAGGAGATGTAAATATTTTATTCCTGTAGTAAAGTGTTCCTTGAGGAGGTGTGAGGGTACCACAGAATGAGACAAAATTCAGATAAAACTCTGTAATA
Organism: Chaetops frenatus; assembly: GCA_013400775.1. Taxonomy (NCBI): domain Eukaryota; kingdom Metazoa; phylum Chordata; class Aves; order Passeriformes; family Picathartidae; genus Chaetops; species Chaetops frenatus. The sequence goes on along the minus strand of VZTR01013150.1, from coordinate 51,861 downwards.
ATATCCCAAGGAACTGTTAAGGTTTTCAAAAGAAAGAACATCAAATTAACACAGGGTAGTAATTTCTTTCAAGTCTTTTCTTCAGACACTACAGTATAGAATTTCAGTATTTATTTTTCCTATTCTTGACCTGTTATTATTTCCTCTGGCTTCTTTTAAGATAATGCTGTCAGGTATCTATTTCACTCACAAATCCAATAGTTGCAATCCAATCCTTTATGCAGAAAAGAAAACACATTTACTACCTTGAAGTGATGGTTTCTCAGATGCTAAAACAGGGAAAAATCATAAAGCGACAGACTTGCTGTAATTTTAGCTACTTATTTCCTGGAAGAAAAAAATCCTTGAATTTTTAATTCAGAGGAAAATTCATTCCATCCCTTAGTATTCTTAGTAAATGACTCATGTAACAGTTTTCAGGCACCAGCAAATCTGTCTTGGGGTAAGACATAAGATTGAACTTGAGAGGAACTGCTGACGCCCACAGGGTGTCAGTTGGACTCAGCTGACACCACTTGCCAAATTTATTTCTTTGTCTGCCTCTTGTTTCTCTGTAGGAGAATATGTGGATATCTTGGAAGTCGTATGGAGCATGGAAATGAGGGTGCAGTTAGTGGCAGAGCCTTTGCTTGGTGTAACAGCAGTAGTAGCTCTGTTCAGCAGGATGGGAACAGGGAAAATCCACCAGGACAGACTCGTGGAGCTATGGAATAGATGTGGATTTTACAGGTTAGGGGTCTGAAACCATTTCTTTTCTAAATATTAATATTTGCAATTAGTTTTAGGTCAGGACAGTGGCAGGCAACAAAATTCTCTTCAAATGTAGGTGTTATCTCTTAAGGAAATGTACTCTCACCAAACCTTCTGCTCCAAGTTTTTTTTTTTTTTTTTTTTTTTTTTTTTTTTTTTTTTTTTTTTTTTTTTTTTTTTTTTTTTTTTTTTTTTTTTTTTTTTTTTTGTGGTTCAAACTTTAAAAAGAAAAAAAAATTGTGGTGAAGAAGATATGTTTTGGGTCCTGTTCTGCAGCAGAAAGTGTTTGCTGATAGAGTTCTGCCAGGGTATCTGTATCAACAACGCTCCTTATTTTAAGCACAGCATGTGCTGGCAAAGAAATGCTTTTATCAGTTCGTGGATACAACTCATATGGCAGAAATGACTCGGGTTCTGCCAGCTGAAAAACTTCTCAGCTTTTTGTCTTACACTGTTGTCAGTCAGGAGGGGCTGAGGCATCTCTGATGTAGGCTGGACCCAAATTTTCAGGGAGCCAGAGAAAGTGAGACATTGCTAATTTAGACATCCCTACAGTTTCTGCTATATTTTTTTAAATTATTTCTAGAGTTACAATTTTAAAGAAACACTGTTATCACCACCACAGAGAGGCGTCAGTGCAAAGGGATTTAAGGTCTTGTAAAAACTGACAGAAAAGATTGATAGACTGTATGGTTAATGTCATATTTCTTAATCTAGAGAAATCTGAGTAAAAAATGTGGGGTTCCTTTCCTACCACTGTGGATTCTTTCAGTGGCTTATTTTATGGCCTTTATCCAGGCCATTCATCTCTTTACACCATCCCAGGTGGCTGTGCCCATCTCTTGGAATATGTTTGCACATGGTTTTAGAAATCTAGAGGCTTTAGGGAGACAGGTCCTTCTGTCAAACCAGGAAGAGTTTCTAATCTCAGTAATCTAAAATGGATGAAGACTTTTCTTACATAAAAGCCATGTGCAAAACCAAAAGCCCAGTGACCAGCAGTGCTCTTCAGTTCAGAGCACTGCAGGAACTACAGCTCACCAGCTTCATCAATATTAGATTAGCAAAATTAAGCACTTTTTATCTTGGAAATGCCAGTAATCCATCGCTGGTGAGCAATGCGTCATTCATGCAGGGTGGGATCCAATCCTCAGTGCAAAGCACCATTTCCATTTCCCTCTGTATGAGCCTCGAAGTGCAGAACACACTTAATCCAGGCCTGTGGTGTTTTCCTGGAGATGGGACTGTTCATGGAGAGGTAGGACAAAAAATAAGCAAAGGAACTTTCTCAGACCTCTGTGCCAGGTGTGCCTGGCTCTGCCCACAGCAGTGACACCAGGGTACAGCTACACCCCTTTGCTTCCTGGCCACCAAGAGATCTCCCAGCAGCACACGTGGCTCTCCAGCCTCTCCCAGGTGTGCAGAAAACCTTTCATTATTGCTGATGACTGAGGGAACTGCCAGGACCGGGTTCTGCCTCTTTCAGCCTCCTGGTTTGTCTTCAGGTCTCAGCTGTGATGGGTGCTCTGGGTTAGGATGGGCTCGAGCTGCTGGGCAGAGATGAGGCATTGAGGGAGATGCTCAAGGGGACAAAAGATGCAAGGGGTGGGAGACACAAATGCCAGGAGTGTTTTCCTTTCCTGTCCCTTTGTGGGGTCATTTCCCTTTCAACATTTATGGTTTGTAAGCAATGAGACTGTGAGTTTATACCGTGGAGATAGAGTACAAATACAGGGTGAGAATCACCTGGTACCAGATTTTTCTTTGCTGGTAGGTTGAGAAAAGTGCTTGATACACATGTAATTTATATACTACTATATAGTATCTATAGAGCATATACATATATATATACACACACTATATTTATTATGTATGTATACTAATATATAATTTTTGGGTAATATTGTCTTTACCATGATTTTCTTTACCATGATTTTCTATTCTGTCTGTTCATTCTTCTTTAGATTAAATAGAAATGGGGTTCAGTTTTGGATTCTGCTTTGTGTGTATAGTAGAGAGTTCTGACCCAATGTTTTGTGTTCTTTTTTTTTTTTTTTTTTTTTTTTTTTTTTTTTTACTGCTCTGTATTTCATAGAGTGCTTTGGATTTTCTTAGTTGTGTCACCTTCTCTACATGAAAAGTCACATAAATTAAGAAAAATGTGTTCTTTGCTTTTGGGATTTAGGATCTAGAAAGTGAGTTAGGCCAAAACAGAAGAGTTACCAGTGCAGATGCACAGGAGATACTTAAGGCTGTGAAAATTTAAAAAAAACATGTAAATTTTCAGGCATTTAAACCTTGCTGAGTTTGGGGTGAAAGGCAGGGGATGCCTTGGCACAGCAGCTGCACTGAGGAGATCCTGGCAATGGCATTTTGGGCATCCAGAAAAAGCTGAGCTCTTCCTAAGGATGCTGTGAACCCCATCCTGCCTTCCCTCCAGCTGGACCTGGCTCATCCTGAGCCCTTCTTAAACAGGGAGCAGTGACAGGGTATTTTATCTCCAGCTAAAAATCTGACCTGAAATTGGTACTGAAAATGTATTTAATGTGAGGCAGTAAAAAAGTTAATATCAATTTATTGAATTGGAGTTCTTCCTCCCCAAGAGCAGGAGGAATTTACTCTTTAGCTGAGTGCAGTTTATTTGGAGAGATACTAAATGGTGAAGAAGGAGGGGAGTGCTCCAATAGCAGCCTGGGCTGCTCACACCTTACCAGGAGTGCAGAATAATACACCAGCAAGGCTTCAGCTCCCAGTAATCCTTCTAACAACTGAACTTGCTCAACTTGTCTCCTTTTCCCCAGTCTTGTGGGGCTAAAATCTGGGTATAAAGCAGAACTCATCTGACTGTCTCTCATGGTGTTTGTGGTTTCAGTGCACCTAAGCCATTTATATGGTTGGATAATAAAAATAATGCTTGGGCTGATATATCTTGTTAGGCTTCATATCAGTGGAAGTAATCTTGACCAAACCTGCATTTCAGCCTGAGTGGGGGAACTACAAAACCTCACTTTGCAGTTTGTGATTGAGGCAGCTATCATGTTTGCTAATTGGAGCTAATGATTGTGTAAATTGGGATACAATTAGTTTGGATTTGACAGCAGAAGTGTTGGGCATTCAACTGGATGGAGCTAATGAGAAATTCTAACTGTGATTATTATGGTTTATCCAAACAGATGCTCCTACCTTGCCATAAAATCGTGGTCATGTGTTCTCCTTTCCTCAGGATTTATGTGTTAAAATTAAACAGGTGGATGTGACAGGAGCCAGGGAATGGCTTCCCAGGGCCCCAGGGCAGGCTGAGATGGGATCTTGGGCAGGAATTGTTCCCTGGCAGGGTGGGCAGGCCCTGGCACAGGGTGCCCAGAGAAGCTGTGGCTGCCCCTGGATCCCTGGCAGTGGCCAAGGCCAGCTTGGCCATTGGGGCTGGGAGCAGCCTGGGACAGTGGGAGCTGGCCCTGACCATGGCAGGGGGTGGGATGAGATGATCTCTGTCTCTTCCAACCCAAACCATTCAGTGACTCTATGATTCTAAGAAAAATATGTTGATTTGGTGTAATTAAGAACACACAGTAAATTTTTTTAGGTTATTTTAATAACGCTACTTAATTTTGCTACAAGAATTCATTTAATGAAGGTCATCCTGCTTTTCCACTTGCAGTATGTCCATGCAATAATTACATACTAATATCATAATTGAAAATTATTTAATTTCAGCAAAACACTCAGCAAAGACTCGTGTATGTCATCAACCTTCCTCACCTCACCTGACCACTTGCACAAGGTTGCTGACGTGCACTGTTAGTGAAATTGTGTTTATTTGGGGATTCTTTGTGGGCTGCTTGATGCATTTTGAGCTGGGCTGATGTGATGTACAAGTGATGTGTGATAACCTTCAGTTTCCTAAATGGATGTGTAGTTCTTGGAGTTTGGATCCTGACAGGAGCATTAACAATGACAACTTGAAATGCTGCTGTGAATAGTTACACAAAATATGCTGTTTCAGCGAATGGACTTGGTGATCTGAATTCAGGGAAGCATTTGCAGATACAGGATCTGAAAGGGTGTTAATTTGATCAAAATGTTTTAATCTCAAAATGAATATTTATAGTAGTTTGGCAATATTTGCATAGCTTTTATAATGGCTCATGGGTGTATCAGACTATCTCCAATTTCTTATCATGGAAAAAGAATGAATTAGTTGGGGTAGGCACCTAAATGCAGAGGGGCTTTTCTGTATTTAAAAAAAAAAATACCCCTCTGCTTTCAGGGGGTTGGAGGGTGGTTCCACCCAGTACAGCTGGTGGCTGAAGTTGTGTCCAGGTGTCCAAGGCACAGCTGCTCCTCTCTGTAAGGCAGAGCAGTGAAATCCACAGTTCTGCTTTTAGTCATAAAATCACAGAATCTGTAAGATTGGAAAAGTCCTTTAAGATCACCAAAGCAGCACCATCATGTTCACCACTTTGGGAAAACCCTCAGTATCCCCCCCAGACACTCTCACTCCTGTAGGATCCCCCACTCAGCCTCTCTGCTCACACTGTTATTTTTACATTTGTTTATGTTGTCTCCAGATCCAGAACTGAATCCATCTCTTTTCTTTCTACTCAAAAACCTGTCAATGGACTCAAGAACCTGAGCCTTTTTTCCTCACACTGAGGCACTTAAAATAGTTCCATTGTTTCCCTCACCCAAAGTGGAAAATGGACTTGTGGGTCTTGCCCTCTATCATGAAGTTGGATAAATGAGAATTTAACACCAGGTGCTTGTAGAAAAAAAATAATTGTAAAAATATCTTCAGATTTCCCAGCTTTTTGAGTAAAGCTGTCCACCCTTGCCATTGAGGGCATCAGAAAGTTTGTAGCTAAGCCTTCCTGGTGGTTTTTAAATACGTAAAACTTATTTTTAACCTTTTATTTATTGTTGCAAGCTGATGCTTTCAGGTCTCTGATGCCATTTTCTCCCTGACATCTAAATGAGTCATACAGTCCCTTTTATTCACTGTTTTGTTGTTTTTCCTGTGCTGCTGATACATCTTTTGATCCACCTGGCTCACAGATTCTTAAGCTTGGAATTCAGCTGCAAGGTTGAGCACTGCAGCCTTGGACTGTTTGTTTTCACCTTCTAATTTTTATTTATTTAATCACATGAGCATGTAATTAATATTTTCCAGTTATTTCCATTGAGGTCACCAGATTCTTCATGCCCTTCAATATCCTCTGTAGTCAGGATCTTTCATCATTGTCCAATTCAGCTTTTAAGTATAAATCTCTCCTAAGTTTTAACATTTATTATGTGGTGACAAAAAATCTGTGATTTTTTGATTTTGTTTTCTCTGGAATTACTGGAATTTTCCCAGAGTAACCTTCATTTTCCTGGTTGTGATCACTGCTGATAACTGGATTCTGAAATTCAGATTTTACCTTTCCTTAATGCCTCATGCATTTTATTATTGAAGAGTTTAGAATAAAAGGTAATTTTGGATAAAGGTTAAACATAAGCAGGCAACTTTCATGAAATGTCAACTTAATTTTGGCAAGATTATAAAAACTTTTTTTTTTTTTTTTTTTGCAAAGCTCTACAAGGTGGGACGTGCTCTGTTTCTTAAGGGCTGCAGAGTCTGCAGCATTTTGGACAGTGACCCCTCTAACCAAATTTGGATGACAGTTTGGTTGAGATTATGAAAGCTGGATAAAAGTAACTTGACCTTGAAGTTTTATTCATGTCATTTTTATGTCCACCCCAATTTGAAATGACAGGAGTTTGTCCTCTGACTCATTTTAAATTTCAGATTGTTTAACGTTTTCCCAGTCTAAAACTGAGTTAAAATAAGATCTATAAGGAACTTTTCTTCACTTGACTGACAGCACAGGCAATGCACCTAAACCCTGCCTGCTGTCAGCTGATGCACCCCCAAGGAAGTGCTGCCTCTCTCTTTTAAACTTCCTCATCCACAGGTTCTAATCATTTGTGCAATTTGTTTGGTAAAATTAGACATTTTTTTCCTTTTCTCTCATAATTCCTATAAAATTTCTGTATCCATCTCAGTCATTCATACTGGAATTTCTTACAAATGTTCTCAGCAAAGTAATCTTGGGCTCCTTCTGAGGCTCCAAAATGTTAAAAACCAGAGGGGTTCGACCATTCCTGGCTCATGCTAGTTCATATGTTAGATATTAATTAGATATTAATTAGCGGGACATTTTAGGAAGACCATAATTTCTGGATCTGTTCTTCATTTTAAAAACCATGTCTGCTCTGTAATTTGGGGGAAAAAAATAAACAGAGAGTGGCTCTTGCATCCTTGCTTTCTGTGGGAGATTTTCATTTCAGCTGCTTAAAGTGCTCTTTTTCAATATTGCTGTACAATTAATAAACAAAATCGTGGATTATTTAATACCATGGAAGAAAAAAGAGCGGCAGGAGCTCTTTTGGTTGTGAGCTGCAATCACAGAATCCCAGAATGGGTTGGGAGGGACCTTAAAGGTCATCCCAGCCCCACCCCTGCCATGGTCAGGGCCAGCTCCCACTGTCCCAGGCTGCTCCCAGCCCCAATGGCCAAGCTGGCCTTGGGCACTGCCAGGGATCCAGGGGCAGCCACAGCTTCTCTGGGCACCTTCCCAGGGAGGAAGGGGAGAATTTCTTTCTTATCTCTTCTCTGAACCTGCCCTCCTTGAGCTTCGTGGTGCAGGGAAGCAGCAGTGGAGGAAAAAAAAGGCTGCACCTTGCCTTGGTCCTTCCTTGCCACTGCAGCTGGGTCAGGTGTGTTCCCAGCGTGGTTTCTGGAAGTTTAATGTTGTGCTGCCCTTTTTGCATTATTTGAGACAAACCTCAGCTCAGCTCCTGATGTGCAGTGTATTATTTTTGACCAGCAGGACCTAAGGAGTGTCAGCCAGGAGCCTTTGTGCCTTTGCTTGCAGCTGACTGAGGGCAAGGGTAGCTGAAGAATCAGACAAAACCTTGCAAATCCCATTTTTCTGCCTTGCAAATCTCATGCACTGCCACTGAAATATGCTGAAAACCCAATTAATTTCATCCTGTGGCTCAAAATGCAAAGGTTCTGTGTCCTTTAATTGTGGAAGATAACCTTCATTTCAGTGCTCAAATTACCTCTTCTCTTTTTTCCCCTCTTTAAATCTGAATACCCATAAAATCTGTTTGATCAAGATCAGATCAAGATGTTATTTTTGTGGAGGGCAGTAGAAAACACTGTGAAGTATCTCAGCATTTCTCAATACCAGCTCAGTGGGTAAGCTGCTGTTGCTTTAAAAATATAATGTGAAAACTATAATGAGAAAAAGTTTGGATTTGGACCAAAAAATTTAAAACCTTTATGGTGGATTAAACTGTTTTGCAACTAAATACTGCTTTTCTCTGAAGCAACCCATTCCCTCACGCAGCTAAATACTGCCATATGTTTAAATTCTTGCAGGCCTCCTAAGGCTGACCCAGAAGAAATGTCAACAAATGTTTGTGAGTCCTTGTGGCCTTGTAACATTTCCTTTAAAAAGTGAAGAATGGAACAGCAGGAGCTGTAACACTCCCCCAGAACAGACATATGAAGGCATATGGCTGACATGGGAGCCTGCTGCCTCTTCCAAGATTGCTGGCTTCATTCTTAAGGATCGATTTTTTTAATTTTTTTTTTTTTTTTTTTATTTTCAATTTTTAAAAAATTTTTTTATTCCTCAAGACAGCTAAACTTGTCTTTCTGTTTCACGAGTTGCTCTGTTCTGCTCAGAGCTGAGTTTGGGATGCCTGGGGTCCTGCACAGCCCCTGCTGTGCCAGGGGAGAGCCCACAGGTTGTTCCTAAAAGTGGCAGATGGGGAAATCCAGGGATGGTGAGATGTTGGGAATGTCCCAAAGGATCTTCAGGCAGCTCTGTTCACACAGGAGCTTGGGTAGCAGGGAAAGTTTTCTCTGGTTTGAGCACAAACCCAGCGCTGGTTCTGGTTTTGACAATTAAAATAAATGACATCTGCTGAATAGTTGCACTTGACTTTCATTGCAGATGTGGGTTTATTACTACTTAAATAGAGGGTTAGAGTTTGCTGATGTGAGGGAAGGTCTTCCAATGCACAGGATCTCAAGTGTTTTCCAAGTCAAAGTGATTTAATTGTACAAAACCATTAGACTTGTGGTAGAATTTGTGTTCAAATAAATCTTTGGTGCTTTGGATCACTTTTCTTCTTCCCTGTAAATGTCCTTTCCTTCAACTATTATTTTTAATTAATTGAAATATTCTTGTGCTGTACTGTGGTAACTCCAATCCTGGAAGTCTCCAGGGCACAAAGCAACCAGAAGGGTAAAACAGCTCCACAGCTCCCCTTCCTACTGCCTGTGTTTCATCTTCCTGATAATGTGCATTTTTCCTCCTGTTCCTAAGGCCCTTGAGAACATCTGTGTCCATAAGTCCAGCTCTGGGGGTTTATGTGTTTTAGAGGCTGAGCTGCCCCAGGCCAGCTGGGGTGAAATTGTGGATTATCACAGAGATAAGGAAGGGCAGTGTGTGCCTGTGCCTTGGGTACTCACCCAGATTTATCTCTCTGATGAAACACCAGACTTTGCTCTGAAACTTGGGACTTTTGGTCATTTTTGTCTCATCCATTGTCCCATATTTGTGATGTGCAGTGCTTTAAACCATGAAATCTTGACCTTTTGGGTTACAGGAGTGTGTGTTTCTCAATACCACAAGATATTTCTTCCCAAAGTATTTTGGAAGGTAATTTATGTATGTAACTGCTCATAAAATTACACTGTCTTGATGTGGGAGACTGGTGAGATTCATTTTCTCCGATGTGGCTGGGGCAGTTCCTCTGCCCTGAAAATATGAGTATAACTCCAGCATTTGAATAAAATACAAACTATAAAAGGAAAAATCCAACATTTGGTGGAGTTTCTGTGGTTTATTGCTCATGCTCTCTTTTTCTCTGAGCACTGCAGTTACAGTAATAAGAAAACAATAATGTAAAAACAATGAACATCTTGCATGAGATTGACAGAATGAATAATTAGATTTCTTTTTTTGAAAGGGAGTGGGGGAGCTTATTATTGCCTTTTGAAACCTCTCAAATGAATTTTGTGAAGTGTTCAGCCATAATTTAGCATGCAGAACGCTGCCTGTGAGAAAGGGCTGCAGTGTAATTATCATTTCTGTGACTGGAGAGCCAGCGAGGTGTTGAAACTGAGTTGTCCACACTCTCAGGTAAAGCCCTTAGGGGGCTTGTTTCCCCATAACTGAGGCTGACACTCTCTGAAAACTAAATAACAGGTTTGTTTAGCCATGTTGAGCTGTCAAGCACTCCTAAGTCTCACCAACTCGAAGCTGATAGCACAGACACGAGTGTGTGTTTATGCTCTCCAAGTGGAGAGCTCACCAAATTGAACATTAAGTGTGCAGACAGCCCCAGCTTGGCTCAGCTCCACAGCACACATATGGAAAAAGGTTGGCTCCCTGAAGGAATAATTAAATGGCCACCTCATTGTGGGTTTGGAGCATCTCAGTGTTGGTTGTGAGTGTAACTGAGCTCACCTTGCCGGGGCCCTTCCCAGATCCAGGCGTTAATTACTGTCTGCAGCTGAGGAGCAGAGGCTGTGTTGGCACGGCCTGGTGTTGGCACAGCCCGGTGTTTGTTGGCAGAGGGCACCTCAGCCCAGCCTGGCCACACCGAGCGGATTATCCCGTGCCAGGGCTGGGGGAGCGGCGCTGCTCCCCCTCTCGCTGCCTGGGCCCGCCGGGCTCTGCAAACCACAGCTCTTCAGCTGCAGCTCGGGCAGGGAAAGCTCCCATCTGCCAGCAGCCAGAGCTGCCCAAGGCCACCCAGAAGGTTTCAGTTGTGGCCTCAGATATTCTTCCATCCCGGTCCAATTCGGCCAAAAAGGAAAAATGTTACTGCTGGATGGATATTACTGAACTTATCTATTTTAGATAAGCTTTTGGCAAACTGGCTTTTCTGTGCTTTTGGGGAGAGTCACATTTCTCCAGAGGTGGTGAAGTGACTCCTTTCATTATCATAAAGTTATATTTGATTTTTTATTAGGAATTAGAGTCATGGAACCATAGAATCATTGAGGCTGGAAAATCCCTCCCAGCCCATGGAGCCCAAGCTGTGCCCAGTGCCCACCTTGTCCCCAGCCCAGAGCTCTCAGTGCCACCTCCAGCCCTTCCTGGGACACCTCCAGGGATGGGCACTGCAAAGCTCCCTGGGCAGCCCCTGCCAAGGCCTGAGCCCCCTTTCCATGGAGAAATTCCTGCTGCTGACCAAGCTGAGCCTCCCCTGGCCCAGCCTGAGGCCGTTCCCTCTCCTCCTGTCCCTGTTCCCTGGCAGCAGAGCCCGACCCCCCCTCACTGCCCCTCCTGGCAGGGAGTTGTGCAGAGCCACAAGGTCCCCCCTGAGCCTCCTTTGCTCCAGGCTGAACCCCTTTCCCAGCTCCCTGTGAGGTTATTTCTGTGCAGTCTCCCTTTTCCTCTAGGGATGTTAACACTGGACACTCCTTGCTCAGTCCCCAAAAAGCCGCTGACACTCAGAGAGCAGCTGTGCTTCTGAAATCTGGTGAAATAGTGAAGAAGGTTCTCAACTTTCAGCCAGTGAGGGTTCGTTGCTTTGTTAGTGTTGATTTGTTTTGTTTAGGTTTGGTTTGNTTTTTTTTTTTTTTTTTTTTTTTTTTTTTTTTTTTTTTTTTAAATATGACCCTTATCTTTTCCTAAAAACATTCCCTTGTTGGTTGAATATGAGGTTACCGGATGATTGCCAGTGCTACTCTGGAGCTCATTTATTGTTATTTAAAGAACTGCCTACAGCACCTAAGACTGTCTCCATCAGGCCATATCACTGACAGATACCAGCAGGAAGTCTCCCCTAATTGTGCAGTTTCTCTGGAATATGCAGAACACTTGCTCAGTTATTATTTGGTTGTATGTATTTCTACTTCCCAATCATTGTTTGGAAGAAACTTCCTAATGCACTTGCTTGTAGCTTTTAATAATTACACCACAGAAAATGAAAGCCTTGGTGCTGTTTGGGCAGCATAATGAAGAGCAGAAAAATGTTAAATATTAGTATTATTAACTATTCTGGTTCATTTTGGCTGCGAAGTTCATTATGAACACTTCATTACCTGCTGCAGCTGAAATACAGATATGTGCTTAAATTACAGCTCCAAGAATAGATAGGAAGGCAGGTTAGCAAATAAAAAAGTAACTCCATAAAATATATATGTGTATTGTAATTTCTGGAGCGATATCCTGAAATGATAGGTGGTGGAAAATCCTATCATCCTTGCCATAAATATTGCTGAAATTCTGCAAAGCTGTATTAGTTGGGAGTAGAAACTGCACAGCAGGCATCATGAAATGCTCCTTGTCCTTCCTCATCTCCCAAGTCCTCACTCACTGATATTTAGCTGTGTGTTTATTGGCCATTTCTTTAAAATTATATACATATATATAAGATACATAAAAATGTAAAAATGTTTGTATTTGTATATTATATCTACACATGCATATATTACATACACACAAATATATTAAATTATGACAGTATTGAGACATCAGTTGCTCAGTATTGTTCAGTCCTGAAAGCTGAAATACACCAGTTAAAGAGGATTTAGAGGGGTTTATTTTTGGAATCAGTAATGTTTATCTTGTCTGTCTGCATTTCTTTAGGCTTTCTTTTGTCAACATTTAAAGACTGCTTCATGGACAAATTAATGTGTTTGACATTGCCTTGTCCTTGATGGAAAAGCCAAGTGTGTAATGTCCTTTGAGGAAACACAAAAGGAAATGAGGAAAGACAGAGACAGAATGGCTTCTGGGTGACCTAAAATGAATTTACAATCCATTTTTCCTTCCTGCCACCCTCCCCAGATCTAGACAAGCCATGACCTCTGTGGGGGGAATGGAGCAGGAATAGGCAAAGGGATGTATTTGGTCCAGAAATAAGACTGAATTAAACTTTTTTTAAAAGCCTTGCAAATGTTTGAAGAGTCATTTCAGGTTTTGCAATAGGCTCCCCAGAATGAATCATGAATCTTCCTGGGCTGACAGAGATATTCAGTGAGTTGAATGAGGCACACAGAAATTCAGAAACATCAGATCTCTGTGGTGGCTTTGAACAACTCCTCTTTTCTTTATTTATTAATAAAAGGAAGAAGGTAGGGAAAAATGTCCCTGAGACCAAAGAATTCTGTCTCTCTTGAGTCTCTTGGACAGATTCTGAGCTATTCTCCTTTATGGTATCTCTGATGTCCCAGAATTATTCTTCCTTGGGCGTCTCCAGTGGACCTGGAACCAGCAGGATGATTTTGTAGAACATTTATATAAAGATTTTTCCAAAGGTTAGTTGAATTTATTTTCTGTGCTGAGTGTCCCCTACAGCTTGACTAATGGGGGCATTCAGCATATACTTCAGTGGCTCCCAATTTTTAGGTTTCTTTTAGGTCACTAGAAGAGATTGATAAAAGAGAGCAGAAGAAAGCCAGAGGAAAGAAATAGAGAACAGCCTCCTGAAAGATAATAGAAATAGAGCACCAAATGCTAGTGAAGACAGCCTCTGCTATGGATTTTCTCTAGAGGAAAGGATCTGGCCATTCATGTTTAGTGGAAGAAAAACACCAAAGAATAGGAAAATGGCAAGGGGGAGAAGCAAACCAGAAAAAAAAACCCCAAAAACTGTAGGGCAAATTTTCACATAAAAATCTTTCTGTGCTGACAAGCTCCCAGTCCGTGGTGTCTGACATCTGCTGAGGGTGGAAGCTGAGCTCCAGTGTGACTCAGAAGGCTTCAGAGCAGCTCTGTGTGCCTCCTGCATTGGCAGGAACTGATTTGGTATGCTCTGCATGTAGAATATGCTTTTCCAAGAGAGGATATACACCAGCCTTTTCCTGGTAGCTGCTCAAGAACAAAGGTTTGAGATAATCTGCTAGACAACAAAAATGAAAAGTCAAGTTTTAGAGTACAAATGAAGTGCTTTTCCCCACATGTAAGTAATTTGAATTACATACAGTGTGGTATATAGAAATATTTGTCTAAAGCAGGGAAAAGTTGTATAATTTTAAATTCATATTTATTTACGTGCATATACATCTAAATAAGTGTGTATGCACAAAATGTCTGTAGTGGCTTGCTGTGGATCCAAAATTCTTCCAAATTTAGATTTTAGAGGAAACTCAGGGAAGTTGGAAACATTGAAACAGAGGGCTTGATTTATGATATTTAAAATGACAGAACACACCTGCCTGCAGGCCTCCCAATCCTCTTGCATTGCTGGTACCTGGATAGGACAGGGCTGCAGCAGCATGAGGATAATGAATACAGACTGCATCCTCCAGGGCCCCTCGTCTGCCTCCAGGCCCTGCTGACCCAAAAGCAAGAAAAAGCTGATGAAGTCATATTGCACTGGGTGAGCACAGGGCTGGCCACTCATGTGATTTGCTGAGACTTTTTGGAGGGGGGGTAATTTGTTCCTTGTGAGCCCACAGGAACCTTTTCAGTCCTGCTGGGTGATTTGGGCTCGGATGGGTGAGGTGTGGGCTTCAGTCTGCAGTCAGTTCACGTCCTGCCAGGCACTGAGGTGTGGTTTTGTCTCTCACGAGGGCACTGAGCTCTTCTGCTCCCGAGTTTCCCTCGTGCCCTGGGTTGTGCTCTCCCAGCTGGGGGCTGGGGCTGCTGGCTGGGTTTTGGGGAGCAGGGTTTGGCAGAGCTGCTCTGCTCTCCCCAGCTCCCTGCCTGTGCCACCGCCAGCAGCACCCAGCAGTGTGGATGGAGAAGGGATGGGAACACCACGGGAAATATTTGGGGAGAGTATAAAGTCAGAATGGTTCATAAGGAAGAGAAATGGGCTTTTAACCTGCTTGGAACAGAACCTTGTTTGTGTGAAACCTTCTCTGCAGCTCTTGTGTTCTGCCCTTCTCTCCTGTGCCCTGCACAAGGCATCCCCCTCGAGTGGAGAGCTCCTTTCCCTCTGGATGGAACTGCAGCCTAATACGACTTCTAGAGTCAAAATCTGTTTTCCAGCCTCATTTTACGTCAGATTTCTTGGCTTGAGGACAGCTCCTCCAGGACTGAGCCCTGTGTGTGGACACAGGATTTAACACTTCCTACCTTGGAAGGAGAAGGCCACAAAAATACCCCCGGGTGCTGCAGGGCAGAGAGAGGGAAACGTGTGCTGCTGTTCCTGCTGCTCAGCACGAGGGACAGCCCTGGCTGCTGCAGGGCTCCGGGTGCCCGGGAGTGAGCACCGAGCAGGGAAACCACCACCCCCAGCTCTGAAATCAGAGTTACTCACCCTGGCCTGCCAGCAGAGCCTGGGGCTGGCTGTGTGTGGGGAAGGCAGATCTTACAGACTGCTGGTTTATCCTCCCAGATGCAGCCCTTGCCCTTTGATTTGTTCCATCCCTTTGCACCTGAGCATCTTCCAGCACAGGACAGGGAGTTCCTAAAGTGTCCCTGTCCACACAGAGACCTTGGCTGTGCTGCTGATGTCAGCTGTGGGCACTGGTAAAGTGACAGCCTTAATAACCCAAATGAACACTGAATTTGGAGCTGCTTTCAGCAATGCAGTGGGACCAGGTGACCTCCAGAGCCCCTTCCCACCTGAATCATCCTGGGCTGCTCTGTTGGGTGCTGCCTGTGGGGCTCCCATTTCTTGGCACAGCTGCCTGGAGCAAGTGGGAAAAGACAGATTCTCCTGCAAGGTGATTCCAAGCATGAGCTTATTTAGCTGCTGAGATAATGGCTTGCAGGAGCAATTTATACCCAGCCAAGGACACTCATCCTGCTGAAGGCCCCCAGACCCGTGTTCTCCAGCAGGATTAAATAATCCCTGTTGTACACTGAGGCTTAAACCTCAGTGCAGATTCATTTTTTATACCTAAACAGAGATTACTCTCTATGAAAATATGTGTGGTGCTGTGCCATGTAGTAGGGACCAGAATAAAACCCAGAGAGCTGGCAGGAAGCAGATTCTGTTGAAGCTGTGTTCCTGAAATGCAAATTGCAGAAATGATCAGAATAACTCCATGCAAATTATATTTATATAGATGATCCAGCTTCGGGAGAGAGGGGAGTTTGGGCAGTGCCTAGCACAGAACAGCAAACACCAAAAAACAGCATCGGGGAAGTCAAGTTGAAACTTTATTTTAAGACAGAACTTATACCTACATCTTTAGAACAGTTAATTATTCACTGAGAGAGAAGTGAGAGAAGAAATGGGGAAGCTCTGCACCCAAACAGCAGAGCTCCTCAGCTGGGGTGTGGGAGCTCTGAATTCCAGCCTCTTTCCTCTGCTTTTTATATGGATTAGTGCATTTTTCCGGGGTGGAATGTTTTATAGTGTGCCTTTGCTCACTTTCAGCAGTGGCTCCAAGGTTAAGTGATGTGTGGCAGGGTCAGACTCTGGATTCATGACAGAACCATGGAAAGCTCACATATTCCTGAACTTTTGTGACTGTGAGCTCAAACCTGCATTTTTTTTATTATAAGTTCTGTTAGCTTCCTTTATTTTTCTTTTTTTCTTTTTCTTTTTTTTTTCTTTTGTATTTTACCACTATTGCTTTTGTTTATTGCTTACATTCTCAATATTTAATACGGGCAAGATTTTTAATATGCAGGTTATGAATACCTGGATTTTTTGCAGTCCTGTAATAATTAATCACAGGGGGGAAAAAAGCCCTTCAGCCACTCAGTCCATTTGCCTGGGCTGTGTAAGAACCTTCTTTCTATATTGGATTTGAATACACAGTTTATTATCAATAACCAGTCAAGATGTTTTGACTTTTTCAGGTTTTAATTCAGCCATATAGATGTCTCTGGCACTTTGAATGTGGTCAGCACAGTTTGCTTGAGCAATAATTTAGATTATTAGGGTTTTTCTTTAATCATTGTGTGTGGTGTCAGTTGTCTTTCCATAGGCACTTTCTCCAGTAAATTGTAATCAAATAACCATTTATGTGGAAACCTGAGGCAATGGAGTTCTGACTGTGTTGGAAATGCTTTTTGAAGCGTTGTATGTATGGAATATTTTAGTCTCTTTCCTTCATTCCTGTGATATTTACCAGAATTTTCATTGGGCTTAAAAAGAGTTGCAAAAATCTGGCACCATTTCATTTCAGAAACTCATCCCTGATGCTTTTGGATCTCTCAGTAAGTGGGACCTAAACATATGTACTTAGAAATCCACAGTTTAAATCCTTTTATGATTGTGAGCAATTTGTCTCTATTTCATTAAACTCTCAGATATGTTCCCAAGTTTATTTCTGTAACTGCTCTTCTTGAAATATTTAATTTTAGGGGCACAGTGGATACAATTTTTCTCCAATTTGAGATCTTTGTGGATTTCTAATATTTTTCATCTCTTCTGATGAGTGCAATGTACCTGGGTGTTTTTTAGAGGGACAAATGTGTGTGCGGTGTATCAGGAAAAGAGAAAATGAAAATAAACAGAGCTTTGGGGTTGTTTTGGGTTTCCTCAGCACAAATCTCATATTTTGCGTGCGCCTCGATTGTATTGGTTTATTCACTTTGCCAAACGGCCCACAAAGCTGTGAATATTTATTTAGTGCTGTTCCTAATCGTTTTTCTAATAGGGAATTATTTGGGTACAATGAGAGACATTTGTAAATGAAGCAGATAAGGCCTTTGGCAGACAAGGAGTGTTTTGTCCAACACAAGAATTCTATTGTCCCCCGCTTTAGTTGTCAAGTGCCTGGGGAGCCCAGGATTTATGATGATGTTACAATGGCCCTTTCAGAGGGGCCTCTAAGAAGCTGTGAGATTCCGTTCCTCTGCTTTTCAGACTCCCAAATCTTTTTATCGTGCGAGGACAATGCCGGATTCAGCTGCTGCCTCGGCCCGTTTCACATCAGGCATTGTGCAATAATTACCACAGTGACAATGGGCTGGGGGCTCCTTCCCCTCTCCCCAGCCACATTTCCAAACTGCTCCAGTTGGCACTTTGCATAAACCCACGGCTTCTTTTGCCCCAAAAAGTCTTGTTAGGCCGTGTGGTTTAAAGAGCCACTGTGGCAAATCTGTTTGGAGCGCTGGAACTGTTAAGTGAAATTTTTTTTTTTTTTTTAGATTTCTTGTAACTGTAATTGGACTTTGGAACAGCCTTCTGTAAATACTGCAGTTGGGGGTTTTTGGCTTTTTGCCCTTTTGTAAGTGTTATAAAGTTATTACAACTACTGAAGGCATGTTCAGCTGCAGAGAAAATCAGAAAATAAAAACGTTATCCAGTAAATAATAGGTATCTGATAAATGAAATGGTAATAGGCAATAAATAGGTATCTGATACCAAAATATCCATTAGTCAGCTAAACTGCTCTGTTTGCAGCCACAAAGATGGAAATAGTCTCAAATGTGTGTTTAATGAAAATTGGTATCTGGAGAAATTTCTCCTTGCTTGATGTTCATATGAAGATTTTGTTACTTCCAATAACGGTTAGTGCTACAAAAAGATATCGGTTTGTAACCCCTGCTATGTGTTGAAATGCAGTGTGACTGAAGGATGGAGGCTGTAATTAGCAGGGAAATGATTATTTATTATTTATGATCTAATATTCTTTAAGCTCCTTCCAGCCCAGCCCACTCTGTGGTTCCATGATTGGTCCCTGTGCTGGTGGCCAGGTGGATGCACAGGGAGAAGTTAATGGAGCTGCAGCTCAGGTGGGGACTGGCAGCATCAAATCAAATCTCTGAGGCTTTTAAAAGGAAAAGAAGATCTTAAAAAGTTAGATGGCAGAGGTATTTCAGAGGATATTCTGAGAAGTCCTTATCCAGGCAACTTCAAATGTCTTGGGCATAAAGGAGTCTCGAGCTGCAAAGGCATCCATAAAGATGTTGTTTTCCGTAAAGATGTTGAACAAATTATCAAAATGAGGGAGTTTATTCAGTTTCAGTCATTCATATGAATTGTGAATTAGTTCAGAAGGGTCCTTTATGAAAAAAAAAAACAAACTTTCAAAATGAATATATTTCCAAGTGCCACAGGTACTCCGTAGCATGAATGTGTGGAGTACTTTTACAAACCAAGTGCTTTTATATTAGTGATTCAGTCCTCTCACAGATCATCACTCCACAGAGCTTAACCCTAGCAAAATCCATTGTCTAGGAATGTGTAGCAGTATTATATAATTATTAATATGATTATAGCACATGTATCCCAAGTTTTTAAAAGGCACTCAATGTGTTTGCAGTTGTGAGGGGCCACACGTCACTTTATTTCTTCCTTTGATGGAGAAGAGTGAAATGTATTTGTGAAATATTGAGTATAAAATAGTCAATACCTGTTTCCTTTTCAGCACTTGTGCTGGGAACTCTGAAATCCAACCTTTGCTGTTTGCAATTAAAATTTGATTCATTTAATGGGGGTGAAAGTGGGTATAAAATGAAGGATTGATAGAGATGAGGCATCTTTAACAGTTAAACACTGCAGAAAATTACTGACTTGGATCTATCAGCCCAAATTACAGAGGCTATTTTTTAAGAATTAGTTCTAGAACTTTTCAGTTAATTATTTTGGAGGTCCTGGGGAATCTAGCCTGATTTTCTTGGCTGCAATGGATCTCAGTCCTGGAATTCAGTTAGGGTTATTTAAATGTCTACCGAGGTCTCAAACGAACCTCAGTAATGCAGTATGTGCACCAGTAGGTGACAACAGATCACACTGAGAATTTCCTTTGCATCCAGCCTCATTAATTATATTTTATCTATCTTTTACTTGTGTGGGGACATTGTCAGAAACACCTGGCATGATGGGGGACTGCTCTGTGAAACTGTGACCATCCTTAACTTACCAATTTAAATTCTAGATGTGTCTCACCTCACGAGAAATGATTCAGCAGGTTTCTTTTTGTTTCTGCTCCCTTTGTCCAGACTGGCTCAACTTCCTGCCCCATTTATGAAAGAATTGTAACCACTGAAACAGCTGTAGATGAACTTCTTACAGGCAGAGGCATGTGGGGGATTTTTTGCTTCAGATGTTTTATCTTGGATATTTTTTTCACTACTGTAGTGGCAGTTCTACTTCCTAAAATAATCTACTCCCTTTTCCATCATAATGATAAACCCACTAATTTTCTAATATGCCTTTAGAGCACTTAGAAATGTTCAAAGCACATCTTGCTGCTTAATGGCATCTGCAGCTGCTCCTTTTCTCACTACAGTGTGTCTTGTCTTGGATAAAGTTGCCAGAACGGATTTTTTCCATAGATGACAAAAAAGAGATGTGAAAGAATTTTGATATGGCCTCAAGCATTTTAGCAGTGGTAGCACCGTAGAAAAAGGGAGTCTGTTAAATATTCCAGGTTGGGTGGGGCTTGGAGCTCCCTGGGATGGTGGGAGGTGTCTCTGCCTATGGCAGAGGTGGCACTGGATTATCTCTGAGATCCTTTCCAAACCTGGCCATTCTGTGATTCTAAGGTAAAGGCTCTTTATTCATTCTCTTTTTGAAATTATAAGTTGTATTTACTTGCTTGTCTTTAGATTGCTGCTGTAGTTTCCAGGCCAGACTTCAGTTTCCTTTCATTATGGTCCCGCAAGTGTTTGGAGTTAAAATTGCCCTTTTTCCTCCTTTGCAGCCAGAGCTGAAGTAGTGGCTGAGTGGCAGCAGAGGGCTGACAGCGTGTCCCAGCTCCTGGAGTGGCATTTCAAATGTCTGGAATATGCTACATCAGCTGGCAGCAGGTTTCCAGTGGCTGAAGGTGAGTCCTGCATCCAGCCCTGTGATGTCCTGAGGGATGTCAGGGGTCCGAGGATGGGACCTCGTTTCTGTAGTGGCTGCAATGTTTGTGCAATACAGGGAACATTTCTGCAGGGACTGATCCCTCAGAGAGTTTAACCAGAGCTCCTGGTGTCACTCAGCTGATGCTGTAGGACCCAGACCATCCTTCTCTCTCTGTACTGCAGTTTGATGAGGGACAGGTTTTGAATCCTTTTTGTTTAATTTCTTGTTTAAAACTTCAGAGAATCGCTTGAAAATTCACAGCAGAGCAGCATTGAAGAGCAGCAATGTAAGGATTTTTCTGATATTCGGGTTTACAGCTGGAAGAGATCAGTCAAAAAGGTTGATACTTTCCTTATTCTAGTGAGTGAGTGATTGATTCCATGTTTGGACTCTTTCTCTGATATTTTGTGCAATACCTTTGAGCTCAATATAACTGCTCAGACTTGGGTTGGGAAAGGAATTTCGTGGTGACCCCTTAGGATTCAGAGAAGGTGGAAAGTGTGGAAGTAGAGCAGTGTGGGAAACTCTAGGCCTAGAAATAGTTGGACCTGCAGCTCTGATGCCTTCAATTTTTGAAATCCTCTGTGACTTCAAGTAGTGCTATTGCTGTGATTCCAAAGAGGTGAGAATTGCCCACTTACAGGAGCGTCCATTGTTTAAGTTTAACACAGAAACAGATTAAGTGTAATAGATAATAAATATGTAAACACTGCCATATTTACAGAATCAAAGGCACAAACCCACCTGAATTGTGTGGGACAAAAATTACAATGCCAGGATATTAAAGCTCTTTGTCTTGCTGACTCATTCACAGTTTTTACATTCAATTCACTCAGGTCCTGCTTGACAGATGCTTCATTTCTGTGAAAATGTCCTTGAATGCCAATTATCTTATTTCTGGCAGCCAAATGGACCAACACTTCATCATCCTGATGGGATGTGTGTGTGGTGTCCTCAGATGTGGAGAGGGGTTTGCAGCAGCCTGGCTGGGTGACACCAGCAGCACTGGGTTTAATTCAGCTCCTCTGTTCTGAGCCAGGGCAGAGCTCAGCATGGGGGGCTCCAGTCCTGTCTGAACACAAAAAACACATTCGGCAAACAGTGCTCAGTTCTTGTTCAGATCCAGTTTCTCAACAGGACTATTTGAAAGAGAGTTTGGTTTGAAGACTTCCTGACCCGGTTTCAAATGCATGCCTGGGTATCAAGAAGACATAGAGCAAATATCTGAAATTAGTTCTGTGTGTCTCTGTTCCATGCACAGTTACGCGAATTTTCTCACCACTGTTTCACTGCTTTTGGCATTTTCTAATATCTCAATTCATGGTTTAGTTCAGGCCCCTTTTTTACTCTGCTTATTCTTGACTTCAGAGCTGCTTCCAAAAATACATTTAGATTTAGAAATTAAAGGACTGTGAGGAATAAGCTTAAAGGAAAATGTGAAAGCGCATCACTCTCACTACTTTGTGAGATAAGTGAATTTTAACTGGGTCTCTACCCCAGTTTTATCTGACAAAGTGTTGTGTCTTTTTTTTCCGTAGACTTCTTTACATTTCAGAGTTAAAGCAAATAATTTGTGAAAGAAAGCTTCCTGCAGAGAGACTGTGGGATGTTCCTTCTGCTTGGAGTGTGAAGTGTCTCCCTGCAAAAGAGGAGGAACAAGAGTTGCTTTTGTTGATTATCATGTAAACCTGTGACTCCATATGCTTCCTAAATTCTCTTCCCTTCTTTTGAAGGATCTTTCTTAAATTACTTCCAGCTGTGCCTGTTCAGGAATGCAAATTTCCTGTTACAGTATCTGGATAATGACAAGAGTTGAGGAGGTAAAATATTCATGTTTAACTATTGTTCATGGAACAAAGAGCAGGGACAGACAGCAAGGCCCTGCTGAGCTCCTGGGGGCTGTGACAGAGCCCTGGCTCAGTCGGCACAGAAGGTGACCAGGAGCTTCAGGAGGTGGGAATATCCTGACTGGACATTTCCTTCCTGTGCTGCTGGGATTTTCTATACTGAGGTTCAAGAGAGAGGGAGGGTAACCACAACAGATACACTTCCCTCTGATTATACAATTCTGTAAAGCATCCTACATGAATAAACAGTCCTCAGCACCCCAAAAAGGAATACACACAGAATCCTAAAATCACAGAATCACAGAATGGTTTGGGTTAAAAAAGCCCATCCAGCCCCACCCCTGCCATGGTCAGGGGCAGCTCCCACTGTCCCAGGCTGCTCCCAGCCCCAATGGCCAAGCTGGCCTTGGGCACTGCCAGGGATCCAGGGGCAGCCACAGCTTCTCTGGGCACTCTGTGCCAGGGCCTGCCCACCCTGCCAGGGAACAATTCCTGCCCAAGATCTGACCTGAATTTGCCCTCTGGCCCTGGGATGCCCTTGCCCCTTGTCCTGGCACTGCAGTTCCTGATGCAGGGCCCCTCTCCAGGTTCCCTGCAGCCCTTCCAGATCCTGGAAGGCTGTGCTGAGTTCATCAGATGGGATGAGAAACTGAAGTTCCCTTCCTGAATGTATAAGTTAGTGCTGTATAATGCATCTTTGCCTCTTTCATATGTGAGGTTTAATGCTTATGTAGAAGGACTATAATGGGGAAACCAGGCTGTTCCTGATGACAGAGCAGATCTTAGAAGGAAATGCCTCTGTAGTTTTATCTCTGCACAGATGCCACCTGGAAAGAAAATCAATTTTCACTTAGAATCCCCCTGTCCAGCATGTTGAACCCAGCCTACATGCCAGAGCAGAGTTCCTCCTCCAGCTGCCTGTTTTATCCTGTCTCACACCTCTCACTTTCCTTCTCTACAAATACCCACTTCTGTAGGTTTTTGAGACCTGAATTTTGAATCCTCAGTGTCAACCCACAGAACAGACTCAGTGTACCTGCAGGATTAGCTCATTACATGTGTTTTAGGGTGATATCAGTAATCTAAATGAAATGGGCTCAAATGTGAGGGCAAAAGATTTAATTTCAGTAGGATGACACTCCAAAGAACAGGGAATCCTTGTGTGGCTCTCAAAGAAAGGCCTGAGAGTGAACTGTTAAGAGGAATAAGTGTCATTTCACATAGTCTGTGCAATAAGATGGAGTCTGAATTGATGACTTCTGCCTTCTTGGTTCTCTTCAAGGCTTGCTTGAGCTGAAAAACTTTTGGAAATATTGTTAGGATAATTATAGGACATATTCTGGTCAAACAGATACCAAAGAAGAATTATTATTTTGTTAGAAATTACAAAGAATTAAGAGACACCAAATGGGGAAACACATTGATGCTCTCCTGTCTCTCATGGTCTCAGTACCTCCTAACACGGACATTTCAGATTTTCCTATCTGTTTTTTAATAGAAAATTATTTCCATGAAGTACTGCTGCCTTGAAAGCATCTTGAATTTTGTTTTTGGAAACAATTAAGTTTTACCTGAGATGAAATTCAGTTTTTGGTGGCAAAAAGTTTGTTCCAGGTTGAATCCTGAAACAACTGAATCATCGAGACTCATCCCTGCATTTCCCAGGGGAAATGGGAATCCCAGCCCTGTCTGGGCTGCAAGGTGGAGCTCTGGAGCAGGGTCTGGAGCAGCCTGGCTGGGCTAAGGAATGGGGAAACTCCTGAAATTCCCCCCAGGAATGAGATTCCCTAAGGAATCTGCACTGCACAGGCTGCAGAGGTTGGGCAGCAGAGGGGAAAGGGTGTTGAAAGATTGAGCCATTGACTGAAAAACTCCCCAAAGCTCCAATCACCTGTGGGGCAAAATAACCTCGAATACTTGGAAATTGTGCTCTGAGAAAATGAGCTTCTGGCAAAAGGTCTGCAGTAACTTCAAAGGTGAAAAGTGGGAACTAAAAGCTAAATAAAGAGTCCTTCTGAAACAATTTTAATGGGAATTTATGGAGACACTCTTGTCAGTTTTAACAATAAATACATAAATATAGAGTTTATACATTTAAATAATTTAATATATATATGCACATACAAAACTATATAAATTGTTCACTTTGGGCTTAAATAATAATGAAGATGAGAAGGATAATAATAGCACATTTTAAATTTGCACTTTAGAGTCTCCAAGAAAAAATAGACACAGCCAGGTCTAGAAGAAATAAACCCAAGAGAAAACGAAATATTAGATATGTCTTTCACATATATATTACATATGAAAAGATAGTTTTGCTCTCAGCCTTCCAAGGTTCCACATGCAATAAAAGCTATTTGAGTTCTACTCAGACGTTAGTTTGCTCTCTCAAAAATGGATATGTTTGGTATGCCATAAAATAAATCAAAGTTTAGTGTATTTAATTGTTTTGAGGCATTTAACCCAGCCAATTACTGCATTGTTAGTCACAGTTGAAGAAAAAACTTCTTAGAAATGTATCATTCAGGAACACTTGCTGATACAACATGCAACAGATGCAATTTATGTGGCTTTCCTCATCTGTGGAAACACTAATAAAGACACACAAGTACTGGTTGGGAAAATCCAGTGTAATGCAAAGGTTTTTGCCTCTCCATTCCTGACAACCTGCATTTGCAACCACTCAGTTACTTTTATTTTAAATGGCTTTTCAATTACATTCTGCTGCTGTAGGGGAAAGCTTTTTGACAAAGGCATGACATAAACCATTTCTATTGCAGCTCCATCATAGTTCCCACAGCTAAACTAGACTGGACAGTTCATTAAAAAGAAAAATTAATAGTACAAGGTTGTAGGGAAACAATAACAGATTATGACTGGCCTGTGGCAGCCCACTGAATTCATGTAGTGGAATAAAAATGATTCCCTTGTCTCATAAATGAAGGTTTGTTCCAAGGTTTTAGGTGAAGCTTCCGTTTCTGTTCCTTTACAGGAAGAAGAAGTCCATTTTCTGGTCTATAAAAGCAATACTTGTAATCACTGCAGAAGAGTGATGTGGACTTTTGGGGATAGAAGGCATCCATTTGCTAATCATTGAATACATACTAATAAACATAATATTAAAGAGAATGACGTAGAACAGAACACACTAAACAGCCACATGAAAGCAAAAAGGTCACCCTTTCTGGGCTGGTCAGGGGCAGGAGGGACAAGATGGGGATGGAGTCAGGATTTGATCCTATTTTTTCTTGTCTAAGGCAGTAACTGCTCTAGACCAGGCTGGATTTGCTGAATTCAATGTGCCTGGTTCGTGATACCGTGGCAGTCCTCTCAGGTTTGCTGCTGCTACCTGTGTAACACCACGTGTGATTTATCTCTTCCTTAAGGCTGTTCTTAAAGGTGAAACCAAGTCCTAGAGCCTTCTTCGAGATGTGAGTGCATATTTTCCCCAATTTCCTGAGGGTTCCATGGCTCAGATTCTCTGTATTATTCTGGTAGGTGTGGCAAGCAGACCTGCTCAGACTTTAATGCTGGAATCTGAGTTTCATTACATCGATGCTGTAAATTCCTGTCTCAGAAGGTATTTCAAAGAATTTGGGCTCTGGGATGCATTACCCATTTCTTTTGGCCAGTAGCCACAGCCTCCTAATGGATTCAATGGGATAACAGGAGAGGCCAGGAAAGGGGAAGCCTGAGCCAACATAACATTTGGAATCAAAAGCAGGACTGACCCTGAAGGGTATTTTCTGGTTCTGTTTATGAACATGATTTTCTTTTAGAAACAACAGCCTAAAATACTGAATATTCACGGTCATGGGGTCTGATTCCCTGTATTTTACAGCTTTATCCCTGCTTTTACAGGAGAACATGGGTGTTTGGCCTCCAATTCTTCCTTCCCTCCCCCCAAAATAGAAAAGCAGATTATGTAACCTGCACAGCCTGGCCACTGTGAGAGGCCTCCTGGCCATCCTGGCTGGGGTTCGTGCCATCAGCTATATTTTGTGAACCAGGGCTGCACTGAAGCAAAAATAACCAACCAACCCAAAGGCTCTGCCTTGACCTCTTGAGCTGTCCTCATCCTTTCTTACTGTGAGCTGCAGCATGCTGGGGAGAAGATATTCCCTATTTTCCCAGGGCATGTGCTTCCACAAACATTTATCACTCACTAATGAGCTGTTCATCCCAGGGCTGGGGGCCAGCTGCAGCCTTTGCTGCTCTGCTGTCCTGCCTGAGAGCCCAAAGGTGCCACTGGTGTCTCCTGTCCCCCTCTGCTGTGTGTGGGACCAGGGAGAGAACAGCCCCATCCCTGGAACTGGCTCCCCCCAAGGACAGCTCTGTGCTGTTTCCCAGCAAAGCCCCTGACCCCCTGGTTATCACCCCTCTGCTGCTCCCAGCGTCAGCAGAATGACACAGAAGTTGTGTGGTCAACAAATGGAACGACCACTTTTCTCCTTGTAGGTCTGTAGTGATCTGATTTGCTCTATATTTAACAAATACAGAGATAGTTAAATTTTTAAGTGGGAAAACTTTTAAACAAAGTATAGAATGGTAATGGCATTTTAATAACTGTCAAAAGCACTCTCCCAAGCAGGGGCTGGTGCTCTGTTGGGTTGGGGTTAGGGTTATCCAGGTTGCCTCTGCTCCCTGTGTGCTTTTCCCTCTTTCAGCACACTGTGTTTCCTCTGCACAGCTCACACAAGGCTGACACACTGCCCTTTGTCCAGCTGAGTGCTGTGGCTGGGAGCAGTTACCTGAGTTACAGCCAGCTTTCAGCCCAGGGCACATCAGTTTATTCTGCTGCAGCTTGTTGAGCTCGTCCAACCCAAAAGAACAGAAATTAAAAGACAAGAAAGTTCTTTTAGCTTCTAAATTCTAAAGAGTCTAATGAGAGAATGATCAGTTCAGGCACTCTGAGCTCTTACCCAAGTTATGTGCAGTTAAAAGTGGAGCTTCCCAGTCCCTGCCTTTCCCTGGTGTCCCACTCTCCACCAGCCTCCTCAGGCAGAGGTCTTGGAGCAGGAAGGGGATGGAAGGCCCTTATCCCAGAGAGTGCAGGGGTGGATCCTTTCCCTTCATTCAGAGCCATTGTTATTTTTCTGTGCCGTTTTTCCAGAGCCATTTGTGTGTTTGCCAACCCGCTCCTCAGCCTGCACTTTCCCCACTGCCCTGCAGCTGCAGGTGCCAGCCCGTGTTGCTGTGAAAGGTGATTTTCTGTGTGTTGAGCAGCACCCTCTGCTCCCTGTGCTGTCTCTGAGCTTTTGCAGTGGCTCCATGGCCAGGAGCTGAGCCCTGGGGAGCAGTTTCCAGCCCCACCACCCTCCTGTCGATGACTTTCAGGTCTCCTCTCTCCCTCTGTGCTGTCTCCCTGCTGCACAGGTAGCTCACCCTGTGTGGACCAGGGCATTGTTATTTTTACCCCTTCATTTCCAACATACGCATAAACCCACTGTATCACAGCCCGGAGTCATCCTGAGCTATGCAAAAAACCCCAGCAAATCAGGTAATGGCCCCTTGGTCCCAGATAACCAAATAAATTAACCAAACCCAAGGCCCAGGCAGGCCAAAGGTGTTGCTGATGCTGCCTGAGAACCCAGCTGGGTCCTGCTGCCTGTGCTGGCAGCTCAGCCCAGCTTGGGCCTGTCACAAGCAATGGTGACACTGTCCCAAGGCCTCACAAGGACCTGCAATTTTAACAGGTTCATGTTAACGTGTGGAAAATTATTTTTTTACACTATTTATTTAAGACCCATTATTAAATAAGCATTTGGTAAACATCCCTATTAGCAATCTCATTCTTACACCCTCATTCCTGTCACGTTTTATAGCTGGGTTTAGTTAAAGCTGTGTTTACAAACATAATACAAGTGCCTGTGTGTGACCTTCATAATTATAATATGGATTTGCCATTCCTTGGGTCTGATTCGAAGCCCACTCACTGAAGCCAGAAGGGGTTCACAAAATTTGCACAAAGAGTTTAAAAAAAAAAAAAAAAATCATGTTAAGTTTTTTATAGCAATGTTTACCCTGTCAGCCATCCATTGGAACAAGAAATATGTCTGTCTGCTCAGAAAGATGTTCCCTGTTCTTGGATCAATCCCCAGATCCAGTTTCTCCAGCTGGTGCCTGTCTGGTGCTTTATTCCCTCTGACCACTGGATTTCCAGGAAGCTATTTTTTATTGTTCTTTTGCTCACCCTTGAGAGTTTTTAAGTTGAAAAGAGTCTTTGGCTTCAAAGTGGTGAAAAACCAGAGGGTTAGCTTTGTAGACAAGCACTGTGTCACTGTCCTTGGATGCGGTATGGTAAAGACTCCATAAAGAAATTCAGATACTGATCCATGTGGGTTACTCTTATACAATATTATCTCATATACCAGAGAGATTTAAATGAAAAGGAGGATGGGAGTTTCAGCATCACACATACAGAAAAACATAGCCTGGAATGAAAACAAAAGTTTAAATGGAAAGCTCCAGGTTCCTTGCAATATGAACAAACCCAGCAAGCACCAGTTTTTAAATTCTGTGAAGCCTGAGGCACCAGACTAAACCAGAGAACAAGGTGAGGGTTAGCTCAGCTTGTTCTGGGGGTTAAATCAGTGCTGCTTATAGATATATGGCAACTTCCCCCAAATAAAGGGGAATCCTTAGCAAAGTTAAAAGAACTTAATCTGGGAAAAAAAACCCCAAAACCTCATGGGATACTCAACATGCTGCACCTAACAATTTTAGCCTGACTTGGAGCCAAAGCCAAAGTACAGCTGGAACATAAAGTTATGTATTTGGAAACTCTGTGGAGCTGTGAAAGCCTCGTTTGCCTCTATCAGGGCTGATCCAATTCCCAGAGCAGGGAAGGGAGGGAGGCACTGGAGCTGATGGATTGCCACACACAGAACCTCCTTAACTGCAGCAGCCCAGTCTCCAAAGGCTCCCACACGATGGATTTATGGACTGCTCCATTTTGCACCCTCCACTGCCTCATCAGTCCTGGGCTCTCCATCCCCTTCATCTTGTTCACCATCCACTTGCTTTAACACTGTAATTTGGCTTTCCAGTTCTCACCGGCCCTCCTGGGTTCAATACATAGAATTTAAAAGCTTTCTATTGACACAACTTCCATTTTCTTTCTCTCTGCATTCCCAGGACTGTCAGCAGTCATTTCAGCTTGGTGCTTATTTCAGCTGGGAAGTCGACATTGCCTTTACAAAAACTAAAAAGGTCTAAAGTTTTTAAGTATTCCATCCTTCTTCCAATAAATGTAGCAGGCACCAGTGTTTCTAGAAAGATTATGTTTGGTGACAGACTCTCTCATCTCTCTTTAACCTAATAGTTCCTTTTCCAGAAAAAAATATAATTACTCCAAGAGCAATTTATTTAATTACTGTTATGGGAGACTTCAAAGGAAATTGGTTGGATTGAAACAGTTATATCACCCTGGCAACATTTTGAAAAGAACATTTTGGTAGAAAATATGCTGAATGTGAGGGCATGTTTAATGTGGAGAAAAAAATGCCTAATCCTGTTCTGGTGAATGGAGCTTTTAGTATTCTTTGTATGTTTATATGCACATGGGTTTCTTTTGTTTTTTTTTTTTTTAATTGTTAGGTTTTGGATTTATTTCACTTATATAAGTGTAATTTTTCCCCTCTACTTGTCTCATATTAAAGTCATTTCATCAAAAAATTAAACTGTTCTCAATCCAACAGTTCTACCAAATGATAGGTTTTCTTCTTCTTTTTCCCAAACTCATTTTTAAGGGCACTTCAGGGATTTTCATTAATGAGAAAATTGTTATTGTGTGGAAGGTGAAGCTTTACCTGACTGGACATAGGTTCATTCACACTCCAGTACTTTTATAGTGTCCTGTGGGTTAAAAAAACCATTGCTGGTGCAAGATGCAGAAATGAGCTTGGTGTTCCAGGACGTGCAGAGACACCCACCACAGCTGATTATTGCACTCCTAAGGCCAAGAATTGCCCTTTGCACCAGGGAAAGGGTGGCAAAAGGTATTTATAGCCTCAATACCCCTAATGCACTTCCAAAATACATCTAATAAAGGTGATTCATAGGTTCAACCATGAATATCATTAATCTAATTTTTTTAATGCCCACTTTTGGGCCAATTTCCCAGGACAAGTTCTCTGTGAAACATCAGTTCAAGGTACTGAAAACTTGCCTCTTCTGCATGATAACAACGGCTCCAAACATCATTCCAGCTGTAGCAAGGCACTGCCTTAAATCTGTTGTTGTCACTGGCTCTGTCACAGGAACAGAAATGAAATGTTTTGGCAGCATCATCTGTAATTACAGGTCAGAAATAGTGCCAAGCCAGGTCTGGGATGTGTTTGTGGTTCATGTCATCAGTTAGAAAGATGTGATGAACAGGTTTAACTCAAAATGAGTTATGCTCATGAAAAAAAATGCTGAATCATTTGCCCTTTTAATGGATCAGTTGAATGAAAAACAAATTTTAATTGCAAGCTGACAGCAGCCTGTCTTTTTTGTGCTATTTTTATGCCTCTTTTTGTGCTATTATTGTATTTATTTGTATGCTTAGTCTCTCATTGCATCATCCTAGCACCTGTTGCTGGATATTTGGGTTTGCAATATAAAGCTGGCAATTATGTCTTAGTCCTTACAGTCTATGAACACTAAAAATCCAGATGATTCCTGATTTCTGCTCAGAGCAGATCAGGAAACCAAAAGGAAGTTGTTTTAATGAAGGTGGTGTTTTCTTTGTGTTTGTGTATTTGGGGTTTTTTGGGGTTTTTTTGGGGTTAAATGGAAATATTCTATGGTGCCTAATTGCAGCAAGGCATCTCAGAAAAGACTCATGCAAATATTGTGTTAATTATAATCTTGTGCTTGAATGGGTTGCAAATAATAATATAAATGTAAAGATTGGGTCTTTTCAGCTGTAGCCTCCCATTAGGTATTTAAAAAGTGATGGTCTCCTTTATCAGTGCCATTGAGGCTGCTTTAGGAATGTGTTTGAATATTCTGAGGTTGTTATCTCATGCTTTCCAGCCAAAATTGGTCTCCTCACAGACAATCTCTGCCTAGGCAAAAATTAATTATTGATTCAATTTTTCATTCAGAAATCTCAAAGTGGCTTTTATGCTCTTTATGGAGGAAATTTGCACTAAACTGGAATAGTTAAACAAGCTATCAAAAAAAGAACCTTGCATGGGCACGGCTGAAGGATCTGAGCTCTTCCTTCTGCAGCTCCAAGAAAGCTGGGGGAGAAGGAAAGGAGAAGGCTTTAGATTGGTAATTTGGCTCTCACCTTGCTCTCTTTAGCAAATGTATTTGTAAAGGAGACTTTCAGCAATTCCCTAAATTGTGGAGTTTTATAAAGATGAATGTTCCAGGGGCTGTAATGTGAAGCTCTCTGAACAAATCACTGTGTGGAAGCCTTTCATCAGGAACTTTCCTGCTTGAGGGAGACCAAACTGAAGGGGACATGGGCATTGAGGAGTCCAGCAGGATTAAATTCAAAGTGGAAGAATGTTTTGTAGAGGAACACAGTGGCCACACAAAGACCACCCAGGGTGCTTTAATAGTCTGGCATTTGGGCAGCACTGCTGAAGCTGCCTCTGGAAATGAAGCTGTAAGTGCAGAACCACAGGCTGAATTTAGATTTCTGCTCGTGTGGGGGCTGCCAGCCCGTCAGCAAGAGGTTATAGATCCAGGCAGAAATGGATTGCTGGCTGGAATTCTGTCTGCCTTGCTTTGGGAGCTGACTAGACCTGCCTGTAATCATTAGTTTTTGATAGGTTTTCACTCTTTAATCTTGGCTTTCTGTCTCATTTCAGCACAAACGAGAGAGACCATCGGTCACAGCACAAGTGCTATTCAGACATTCATATGTATCAACTCTTAGGGGAAAAAAATATTCAGGGTTGGCTTAGCATGGAAGTACAGCATTAGTACTTGCAAGTCAGTTGACTTTAGCTGGCACTTGTGTCCTCCTCAGGGTGTCACTGATAGCCACTTACACAGCACCAAAATGACTGAGGCTACCATGGGCCAGGCTGCAGCCTCACTGGCCTTGGAGCTTCCAGGGAATTATGAGAATTCCAGTCGGTCTGAGAAGCACAAGAACACAATTACTATTTAAAATAAACTCTACCAAGAGCTTAGTCATTACTTGAAATGACTCTATCAATCACCATGTTCTTTAATAAGACTACCTTTCTTATGCTGGTTGTTTTCCTGTAGAGTTTATGCTTAAAACCAGACAGCCTCTGTCACATTTATCTTAAGTGGATCTCCCCAGGGCAGCAAGTAAATGTAAAACTCTGTTTACAGCCATTTTTCATTTCCCAAGCCTTTTAATATCACTCTCTCAGGCTTATTTCTGTGTCATTCACTCCATAATGTGCTAAGTTGTCTTCCTGTTTTCCCCTGCTTTATATGAGGTACAGCAAGCAGCAATCTCACCCTTCCCCAACAAGTACAAATTAAATGAAAGCTTGGGGAAAATGCCTTCCTTCCATGATGAATTCAGAGGTGGATGCTGACAGATAGCACCTTGTACTGCTCAGGAGGTTAATTCTGTTCCTCTTCCCTGCACAATGATTTCTGCTTTCAAAGGACCATCATTTCATGGCTTTGTCTATGGTTTCATAATACTGAGTCTCGAAGCTGCTACAGGAAAATGTGGCTACATTTCAAAAACTCTTCTTTGGAGCATCTGGGGATTATTGGCTTTAAACATCTCAGTAATCCAATACAGTGCTATAAAACATAATTTAAAAATGCAAAGGATTAAGATTTCCTTTCACAGGATTCTACAGAACTCAGAATAGGATTCTACAAAACTTGCTTAGCATTTTTGAAGCAACTTCTATTGTCAAGATGAAAATCACCAGTTTTGTAAAGATTTCACTTCTGTATTTAGTATATACAAATCTTGCCATGACCTAGAATTCCTGTGTGGTAGGATACCTCTAGAATCTTGGCTGTTTGCTCAACAAATATAAAGTTATATATAAAGTTATATGTAGACTCATGTCTGCAGAGCTGCAGCCTCAGATTCTAATCCTTGGCACTGCAGTGTAAAACACAGACCATGAACTGGGGGAGTGTGAGGTTCTCATTATTCAGTGCAATAACAAAGAGAATTTTTTTCCCCCAAGTATCTTTAAATATGAAGAATTTCCTTTTCTGGGCTAAATACTTTTGTCTCATAAGACTAATTATGTTTTGGGAATGGCACAGAAAACTTTATATCAATTTGCATTCAGATGAGGGTTGCTTGCTGTTATCTCTGAGGCCTGGAATGTGCTTCAGCAGGAAGGGGCTCACAGGCTGCTGGTCTGCTTTGGAATCCCACAATGGGAAAAATGAGATTTACCAGTTACAAATACAGCAGGAATATATAGAGATCAGAGCTCTTGTCATCTAAACAAAAGGTTTTACCTGAGACTAGTGCACATTGGCCTTTATTAAAAAATTCGAGAATGGTTTGGGCTGAAAGAGACCTTAAAATTCATCTCATCCCATCCCCTGCCATGGTCAGGGACAGGTCCCACTGTCCCAGGCTGCTCCCAGCCCCAATGGCCAAGCTGGCCTTGGCCACTGCCAGGGATCCAGGGGCAGCCACAGCTTCTCTGGGCACCCTGTGCCAGGGCCTGCCCACCCTCACAGGGAACAATTTTTTTCCTAAAATCTGCTCTAAACCTTCTCTCCATCAGTTGTCCTGTCATTCCATGCTCCTGGTGCCTGATTCCCACTAAATACAGATATACAAGGCCAGACTCTGGGGTTGTTCACAAGCATGGAGTCAGTTAGATGGAGATGGAGTCCTTCAGTTTTTAATTCTCCTATTTCACATGTGAGGAGTGGTTTCACATGGTCCAGGCACTGAGAGAGGGAACTGTGCTGGTGCTGTGTCCCAGTGCTGCCCTGGGAGAAGGGGTTCACTTGAGGAAGCAAAACTCCAGCTCCCAAAGGGATGATTTCCTGACTGGAAAGACACAGAAAACCCTAAGCTGCTGGGGCTCAGCTGAAAGCTGATCTCGTCTCATCTCCCAGGTCAGCTGTTCTTCTAAAGTGGGCCTTGTAAATTTTGACACACCATCGTTGCACCTCCCTTAATTTTGCTTATCATAGAAGGGTAGTTCTGTCAAGGGTAATTCAGCCCAGTTCTAGTTACAGTGAAAAAATGCAATAATCCTAATTTGAGTCTTGTCCAAATTTAACACATCTAGAATTTAAAATTTCAGCCATTTTCAGAACTAAGGGATTTATTTGAATTGGCTTTGCCATATATGTCATTCAAACTGAATATGCTCCAAAGCAGATCTCGATAACATAATATTATTTTGTGTCAATAAAATGAGAGGCCCTCTTTTGCACAAGTAAGTTGTGAAGTTCAAGCTAAAAACCATTCAAAGATTGGTCTGATAATGCAGAACAGTTTAAAAATCAAAAAGTAACTGAGAGAATTAAGTTAAATGTGTGAGGTACTGATTCCTGGTGTTTTCCCTTGTTCCATAACCAGTAAGTAAGGAACAGGCCATTAGTTTACTTTTTTATGTCATTTTCTTGAAATGACTCAAGGAAGAGAACAACATTTTGTTAAAGAGCAAAACCATCAAATTAAATGTTAGATGTGGGAGACTGACTGGTTAGGGCTGAATAGCTTTCTACAACAAGAACTGGTTATCCTTCAAAAATCTTTTCTTATTAATGTACACTAAATTTCTTGGAA
This sequence comes from Chaetops frenatus, assembly GCA_013400775.1. NCBI lineage: Eukaryota > Metazoa > Chordata > Aves > Passeriformes > Picathartidae > Chaetops > Chaetops frenatus. The sequence goes on along the minus strand of VZTR01013150.1, from coordinate 16,830 downwards.
ATTGGCAGGCATCAGGGGTTTGCATGGAGCAATCTGCAGGAGGATAAAGATCCATGGCAAGCTGAACTCACACACCCAGCAATGCACAGGAGGAATGAAGCCCTTGTGCACAGAACTCTTCCACATCCCTCACCTCGTGTTGATGCCTTGTTGGGACTACCTAAAAACAGAGGCCAGACAAAATAAAGAGAATAAAAAGCAGTTATATTTATTGAAGGGCCTTCAGGTACATTGAGGGCAGACAAAGCTCCCCCAGGGATTACACCCAAAAATGGACCACGGGTCACAGGTTTTCACACTTTTATAAGTTTGGTGCATTTGCATATCAGGGGTTAATGCTCCAATTTCAGCTTCAGGTAATGAAGTCATTTACCCCAAGTTTGCTCCCCCACAACTCACTTTTGTTTCCATTTCTCAGGGACTGGGACAGTGAGGTGTCCTTGATTGCCAGGCCTGGAGAGGAATTGTTGTGTCTGACCCAGGGAAAGCAGCAGCTGACACTGAATATGGAGTCTAGAGTTATACACTAAAGAATTGCAGGGTTACAAATACATGACAAATATAAAAGCTAAAATCCTAAGGCATCAGTGTGTTTATTAAAAACTCCCAAAGCAGTTACAGTTGTAATATGCCCTAAAAATTAACCAGTGGCACTTGGCTGATTACTGAATCTGTAGATCTGTTCCCCACCTGCTTTCCATGAGAGCTGCTGGTTTTCCATGACCCTGTGGAGATTGCAGAGTCCAGGGAAGGGACACACCCTGTGCTGAGCACTGAGGTTCATCTATGCAGTGGGAGCCTTGGGACTGCTCAGAACAGCCCCATTCCCAAAGCAGGACCCTGTCCAGGTTCCAGGCAGCTTTGCAGGGCTGATCCCATGGGGAAAGGTCCCTGCCCAGCTGGGGACATCACCTGGGCACTGCAGGTCCCTCCCTGCCTCCCAGGGCTCCTCCAGTTGTGTCCCACCTCCATCTCTCTGCCCAAAACTCGGGCACTCTCAGCTCCAGAACTAATATGATCCAATATTTATTCTGTCATTAAAAAGCTATTCATTTCCTTGTCTGATGATAAAATTATGGTAAAATAAATCATTCATCTTTTCAGTTAATTCTAATTACAGCTAAAGTCTCATTTAGACTGGGAGTTTGCTATATTTACTTGATACTTTTGCAAAACATTTCAGAACATAATCATCCATTATTATATTGCAACACTGTGATCTTGGCTGCTTTCTGCCAAGTGTATTCCTGAGAACAATTGCTACTTTAATGCATCATCCAGAAGTTATGGCCTAGACAAATAAAAAAAAATTGTTTAGTCTATTATAATTTGGCATATGGTCATTTAATAGCACACAGGAAATCATCATGAACGCTGGGGATTATTGCTGCTATAAAAATAATGAAAGGAATTTAAAGTTGGCTAGACTTCACTTCCGCCACTGCTCTTGTCATTGAAATCATCTCTGCTGCCTCTTCATTTTTTGCTGTTAATGCCTTGGAGCAGCCATTCAGATCTGTGTGGAGCTGTGTGGAGCACACTGACTTTGCAGAGTAGCTGCTTGCACTGTGGTTTCCACAATGGACATGGATATATTATTTTTCAGGTGTTAGGATGTGTTCTTAATTGAATTCTTAAATGAACAGCATATTTCCATTAGGAATATTGATGAGTGTTATTTTCTAACAGTCAAAGAACACACTTTCCTTATGTTAAAATTGAAACCAGGGAGGTTTGCATTAACAACTACAAGTACACAGCACGGCCATGCTGTCTGTGCTGCCAGAAATGCCCAGCAGGCCTGTTCTCAGTTATTTAGGGACACATTTAATTTCCATGCAGACATTCTGGTGTACACCTCCCCATGCAGGTTGCTTTTCAGAGTGTGGATTAGACTTTTTAAATATTTCTCAGTCCTGCATACCTCAACTGATCAACTTATATTCAGGGATTTCACCGTGTTGTGTGCCTGGCTGGTGAGGTCAGAGCTTGTGTGGTGGCTGATTAACTCTTGTTTATGTTTTATCCTTGATAAGCCTATTTTTCAGTACCAAAATTGCCAACATTTTATTTGTATACAGTTAAAATACATTAATGGAATTTGTGCTTTTGAGTACAAACTTGCCTTGGTTCAACCTGAGCAGCCTGAAACTTCCTCCCCAGGGAATGGGCACAGCCCCGAGGCTGCCAGAGCTCCAGGAGGGTTTGGGCAGCACTGCCAGGGATGCTCAGGGTGGGATTGTTGGGGGGTCTGGGCAGGGCCAGGAGCTGGGGCAATGATCCCTGTGGGTCCCTTCCCACTGAGGATACTTTATGTTGCCATGAAACTTGGAATCCACTACTCTCAAGGAAGTGGGAAGCAGCTTTTCTTACAGATTTGTTAGGAAAATTTGGGATTTCAAAATGGTACGTTGCACAATTCTTAACAATAATGGCAAAAAATCAGGATATTTCTTGTGGATTAACCCCAGCCAGCAATCAAGCACCACACAGGCACTGCTCACTCCCTGCCCCTCCCCAGGGATAGGGGAGAGATTTGGGAGAGTAAAAGTGAGAAAACTCATAGATTGAGATAAAGACACTTTGAAAGGACAGAAAAGGAAGAAAATAATGATAACAATAATGAGGAAAGAATTAGAATATACAAAACAAGTGAGTCACGTTGCAGTTGCTCACCACTCACAATTTCTGCCCAGCCAGCTCCTGAGAGACGCCCAGCCAGCTCCCCCTGTTCCTGTGCTGAGCATGGTGTGGAAAGGTCTGGAATGTCCCTCTGGCCAGTTTGGGTCAGTTTGGGTCAATTATCCCAGCTGTGCCCACCCCCAGTCCTTTGTGGCTCCCCTGCAGCCTCCTGGAAGCTGCAGTCCTTGACTCAGTGCAAACACTGCTCAGCACCAACTCAAACTTCAGGGAGTTATCAGCATCATTCTCCTCCTAAATCCAAAACACAGCCCTGCAGCAGCTACCAGGAGGAAAATTAACTCTATCCCAGCCAAAAGCAGCACAGTGCTGCAGTTCAGTCAACTGCCCACTGAGACTGGCTTTGCTGTAGTTGGGCAGAAATACACAAATGCCTCAAAAATTGTGATTTTTTTTTTTCATAAAAGGCTGCAACCATTCCTAGCGAATGAGTCTGACAAATCTGTGCCTGAATCCAAGTGCTGCACACAGAATTTTCAGACACTCACTGGAGCAGCAGCCCAGCAGCTGCAACAATTGCCATCCTCACATCTGTATCAGGATTATGAGGTACTTTCCCCCAAGAGAAAAAGGAATTGCTTTATAAATTGTTTAGCTGTTTTTCCATGTTTCCTGCTTGAAGTAGAAAGAAACTGTAGGCTTTCAGCAGCTGAGTTTATGTTGAAATGTTTGAAATGTTTTAAGTAGATTGTTTGGAAAATAAAGGAAGGAAAAAAGAGATTTGTGTTTTATTTTGATAATGCTACTGCTTCATTTTTAATGAAGTTTCTTTTAGCTTCAACTTAACATCATCTTGCCCACCTTGTCTTTTAGAATACAAGTAGTTAATAAAAATCCAAACTGTAGCTGGTTTGAATTTAAGTAATTTCACAGCCTTCAGTGGAAGCCTGTTGATTTATACTATTTTAGGTTTTCTGAGGATAGGAGTCAGAGGTTTTACTGCTGGAGCGAGCACGATGTGAGTGAGTAGAGGATGAGCTCCAGGAGGGGAGAAGGGCCATGAGGAGGCCAGGGACCCTTCATTGCAGCTCCAGCTGTACTGGAGCCCATCTTACCTGGGGGTCTGTCCCTAAAGAACTGCTGCCAACACTGAGCCCTTTCCCTTTGTAACCCAAACCAGGAACCATTGCCACAAACAGCTTTAGGGATTTGCTTTTAGCCCAAGAGGGACCAGGCCCAGCCAGGACACCCCAAACCCCCCTGGCCTGGGCTGAGCCCCAGCCTGGGCAGCAGGGCAGGGGGGATTCTGCCCCTCTGCCCCCTCAGCGGAGAGCCCACCTGCAGAGCTGCCCCAGGCCTGGCCCCAGCACAGCAAGGAGCTGCAGCTGCTGCAGAGAGGCCAGAGGAGGCTCCAGGATGAGCAGAGGGATGGAGCAGCTCTGCTGGGAGGAAAGGCTGCCACAGCTGCCATTGTTCAGCCTGCAGAGGAGAAGCTTTGGCCTGAGCTCAGTGGGGCCTTGCAGGGCCTGAAGGAGCTGCAGCAAAGATGGAGAGAGACAATTGCCAAGGGCTGCAGGGCCAGGAGCCAGGGAATGGCTTCCCAGGGCCCCAGGGCAGGCTGAGATGGGATCTTGGGCAGGAATTGCTCCCTGGCAGGGTGGGCAGGCCCTGGCACAGGGTGCCCAGAGAAGCTGTGGCTGCCCCTGGATCCCTGGCAGTGGCCAAGGCCAGCTTGGCCATTGGGGCTGGGAGCAGCCTGGGACAGTGGGAGCTGGCCCTGACCATGGCAGGGGTGGGGCTGGATGAGTTTTAAAGTCCATTCCAGCTCAAACCATGCTGAGATTCTGGGATTCTCTCAAGTGGTGGATGAGAGAGAATAGTTTTCTTTAGCTTGAAGGCATGGAGCCTTATTGCTTCATCTCTGCCCATGGACATGTAGAGGATAAAACAAAAGATAGCAAACAGTTTTTGCTTTTAATCCTTATTAGTAAATTAAACATGGATCTGTGATTAACATTTTATTTCCAGCACTTCACACTTGAATAGCTGATAATAAGCAGTGTGTGTATCAGCTTGGCTCTGCCATTCTGGTTAAGCAGCTTTATAAAGTGTTTACTGATTTATATAACAGTATTGAGGAGTTGGGGAAGAGTGGGGGGATTTGTTTACTTATCTCTGTAGCTGAGCTCATTCTGTGATGCTAATGATCAATGACTATCGGTGAATTTAATTTTCAAATGTACCCCAAATCTATTAACATAAGCAGTTTATTTACATATTTTTTTCCACAGCAGGTTTAGAAATGCACAGCTGTCCAGGAATATCTTTCTAATTCATGTTCGGAGTATGTAGGCTCCTTTTAACATTTCAGGAGCCCAATCCCCTCTAACTGCTGCACATGAGTGAGCCCTCCAGCACATATCCCATAACTTTTATTTTTTTTCTATGCAAAGCTGAGTGGAAAAAGTGTCCAAAATAGGTGAAATCTCAGTTTTCATGCCCTTTAAGCCTTACAGTTTTTACCCCTCAGCAAGATAGTGACATGAAATAGAAACCACAGACACAATGCTCCATACACACACAGTGTCAAAATAAAAGCATTTTCCTGAGCAAAATCATAGGGATTGTTTTCCTTTTCATGTCTTCCATGCTGATGTGAGTAATCTGTAATGTGTCATCATGTCACAAGAGGAAAAAGTTAAATGGATACAACAAATCTATTTAATAAATATGCTTGGGAAAGCCAGGCTATGTTTGCATCTGTGTGTGAGAATGTCATTTTACTCATTATGCTAGAGCTAGTTTGGTGCTGTAATTGAGAGGATTTTAGTTTTCAGTAAAATAAAATTGAAAGCTGATCTTTTTTGGGGAAATAAACTCAAATATTTCATTTCTTATTCATGAACCCCTGTCAGCCAATGTATTTTTATGTAACTGTAAAAGGGATGTGGAAGAAGGACATGACTGCTCAGGATGAGAGAAAGACAACCTCAAACGAGTGGGTTTGGGACCAGTGAGATGTTTATCTGTGGCTGGAGTTACAGAATGTGCTGTAGCTACACGTTTTTGCCTATATTCACATTTTCTCTGCTGAAAATACCATTAAGATCCCCTTGTTTCTCACAAAAAAATAATTTTGTTTTCCATCTGATGGTAGTGCATATTTATACGTTTGCCTGTATAAATATAACATCAAGATGTTTTATCTGTATCTTGCAGAAGAATAAAGTGAATCACACCAAAACTAAACCAAACAGTCCAGGGACCTGGTAAAATTTGTTGCTGTGTAAAGATTCAAGGAGAATATGTTGGAAACCCCAGGGATAAGTGGAAGTGGCCTTTGTGATGGATTGAGGGCTGCTTAGTTCAGGTTTGACTGCGTTATGCCATTTCTCCTTCAAATATTGATTCTGACCTAGAGTTTAAGAAGTATTGGAAAGCAGGGGATCAATGTAATCCTGCTAATTTAGCACCCAGTGAAAGTGGAAATAAAGAGTTAAATCAATTGTTATGCTATCAGAAATATCTGAATGCATTTTTGTTGGTTTGTGGCAATTATTGTGGCCAGCCCAGAGCAGCACACTGGCAATCAGTGCTAATGGTGCCCTGATCCTCAGAGGTGCTTCCAGGGTCTGAATCCAAACTGAAGCTCCTTGGAGCTCTGCTGGCCCCAGCTCCTGCCCAGGAAAAAACCAGAGGTGGTTATGTTCAGCATGAGGATGCATTGGTCAGGGAAGGGCTGGTGGAGAAATATTGCATTCCTGATAATTCTTGGGATCTCCCTCATATCTGGACCTCTGGCTTAGCAGCTTATATCTAAGGCTTATATCTGAGCTGCAAAGAGGGATTAGGTATAAATTAGGTATTTCTACTGTTACCTTGCATCTTGGGCTAAATCCATTTGGAAGGATCATGAGAGAATGTGATTCCCTCTTTTTCAACTTCCAGCCACTGAGGGGCCAAACCAGCCAGCCAGGAGATTCTGCAAGGTGGCAGATCCACATAGCAAACCCCCAAAGCTGCTCATCACAGAATCACAGGGTTGGCAGAGACCATTAAGATCATCAAGTCCAACCCATGCCCTGACACCTCAACTAAACCATGGCACCGAGTGCCACATCCAATCTTTTTTAAACACGTCCAGGGATGGTGACTCCCCCACCTCCCCCAGATTCCAGTACTTTATCACTATTTCAGTAACAAACCTTTTCCTAGCATCCAACTTCACTTTTCCTTGGTGCAGCTTAAGACTGTGTCCTCTCAGGATTTATTATCAGTTATTGATATATTTATTTTAATCTTCTTATCTTGACATTTACCAAGGAGGTCCTGGTTTTGTTTTGCTGAATAAAAAAACTACTACGTCCTCAAAGAACTGACAATTTTTTTTTCTAATGTCCTTTCTTCCAGGAGCTGAGTTGGGAATCTGCAGAGCATTAAGGTGATGTGTTTCATGTGTGGTGGCATCCTATGTGTACAACAGCTGGTGTGAAACTCCTCGGTGGCCCCAGACTTTCTGACTTCCAAGGTGGAAGGGGTAGAATCTCGGATACTCCTGTGCCTACTCAATAACCAAAAATGAAGGAGGACCGTTGTTTACACGCTGCCCTGCTCTGCCTGGGGGTGCTGTGCTACAGCCACGCCCTGGCCACGGAGGGGCTCAACCACACCCGGCCCTCGCTGCACGGGCACCACGAGAAGGGCAAGGAGGGGCAAGTCCTGCATCGTTCCAAAAGAGGCTGGGTGTGGAACCAGTTCTTTGTTATAGAGGAGTACACGGGACCGGACCCTGTGCTGGTAGGAAGGGTAAGAAAGAATTTCTTTTTCAGACATTGATTAATATTCTTAATTTTTTTTTTTTTCCCTGT
>VZTR01013140.1:0-10685 GCA_013400775.1 Chaetops frenatus | reverse complement strand
TGCTGCTGCTGCTGCTGGGCTCGGCGCGGGCCGCGGCCGCAGGTGGGTGCGGGGCCGGGGCTGCTGGCGGGGTCCGGCCGTTCGCAGGGTTCGGTGCATGCGGGGTTCGGTCCCTGTGGGTTCGGTGCATGCGGGCTCCGGGGGCCGCGGGCGCGGTGTCGCCGGGCCGGGCCCGGGCCGGTGCTTCCCCTCCCCGGGTTTCCGGGCCCGCAGCGGCCGCAGCTCCCGGAGCCGGGCCGGGGCTCAGGCCCTGCCCGGGGATCGGTGGGTTCTGTCCCGGGTTTGGCCTGCCCAGCCCGGGAGTGGTGCTGCCAAAGCCCCGCTGTGGGCTGGGCTGGAACCTGGGTCAGTTCTGGAGCCTGGGTCAGTGCTGGAGCCGGGGATCCGTGCGGTGCTGGCGGTGTGGCTGAGGTTTGGCACCGGTTCATTCATTAAAGGCCGTCTCAGTGTGTGCATGGACGCGAGTTTGGGTTTAGGTTTGGTGGAAATGCGCTGCCCAAGCGGGGGCGGGTTTGCTCTGCCCGCTGGGTCTGGGCTGGAGCTCAGTAATCGCAGCTCCAGGTGTGTCCAAGGGGAGCCTCTCTGGAGCCAGGCTGGGAGAGCTGGGGGTGCTCACCTGGAGAAAGGAAAGCTCCAGGGAGAGCTCAGAGCCCCTTGCAGGGCCTGAAGGGGCTCCAGGAGAGCTGGAGAGAGACTGGGGACAAGGGCTGGAGGGACAGGAGCCAGGGAATGGCTTCCCAGTGCCAGAGGGCAGGGCTGGATGGGATTTTGGGCAGGAATTGTTCCCTGGGAGGGTGGGCAGGCCCTGGCCCAGGGTGCCCAGATTTGCTGTGGCTGCCCCTGGATCCCTGGCAGTGCCCAAGGCCAGGTTGGACACTGGGGCTGGGAGCAGCCTGGGACAGTGGGAGGTGTCCCTGCCCATGGCAGGGGTGAGATGAGATAATATTTAAGGTCCCTCCCAACCCAAACCGTTCCACAATTGAATGAGTTTTGGGTTCTCCATGAATTGAACGTGTTCCACGTCCTGGTGGTGGCCAAGGCCTGGCTGACCAGCCTGGCACTGGTGAGCCCTGTGGGGCTCTCTGGCTGTTCCTGGACTGAGGCAAACCAGGGCAGGGCCTCCTGCAGTCAGCATTGCCCAGGTCCATCCCATCAGCAGCCGTGGGACTTCCCAGGGAGCTCTTGGAATCCCAGAATGGATTGGGAAGGACCTTGTAGCTGGTCTCATTGCACCCCCTGCCACGGACAGGAACCTCCCACTAACCCAGGTTACAAGATGAGAAGCCACTGTGGTGCACTGGAACAGCAAAAGTCCACACAAAATCCCCCAAACCACAGATTCCTGTTTTGCTAGTGCAGCAGAAAGGTTGTCTGGGGCTGATGCAGGTGGGAAGGGATTGGGAATCCCTGAGGAGCAGCAGGAGCTGGGACATGGGTGGGTCACCCCAGCCAAGGTGCTTTCACTGGTTGTGATTGTGGCTTCACACTCTGCTGTGTGAAAGCTCTGACTTGTGGTGTGAAGAGTCAGGAAGTGTCTGCACAGCAGGAAAAAACAATCTGAGCCTTCTCAGGCTGCTGCTCTGAAAGAACCAGCCCAGTGAAAACCCCTTCTAGGTGGGGGGGGAAGGATAGGACCTCTCTGTCTTTCCCTGGCTGGGGGAGTTTGGGTTTTTGAGGGTGCTTGGGCGTGTGGGTGCTGTGTTTGAAGTGTTCATTATGTTATTTTGGAGATCAGTAGGAAGCTGAGTGTGTGGTTTCAGCAGTTGCAGTCACTGCCCAGGGAGGGAGGGATCTGACAGAAATTCAGATTTTTCTCGGTGTTGAGAAAGCAGCTCCTCAGCCTCGTGGCAGCCTCGTGGCAGCTCTCAGCTGCAGGGGCAGAGGGATGAGGAGCCCTGCAGTGTCCCTGACAAGCTCTGCAGTGTCTCTGAGGCTGCCAGGGGAAATGGTTCATTTCTGAATGCAAAATAAACAGTGTGCAGTCATGGGATCTCGGACTGGCTTGGGTGGGGAGGGACCTTAAATCCCACCCAGAGCCACCCCTGCCATGGGCAGGGACAGCTCCCACTGTCCCAATGTCCAACCTGGCCTTGGCCACTGCCAGGGATCCAGGGGCAGCCACAGCAAATCTGGGCACCCTGTGCCAGGGCCTGCCCACCCTCCCAGGGAACAATTCCTGCCCAAGATCCCATCTCCCCCTGTGCTCTTTTATTTCTTTATTTTCAAGCTGTGGTGGGAATTGCTGCCTGTGGTGTTTGGTTCTGAGAGCTTCCAGGGATTCTGTAGAGGGTGTGTGACAGAGCTCTGAGGGCACAGATGGTGTGAGATACCTCACCACGTGCCAGACCAGCAGTGAGGGTGCAAGAAAGGACCCGTGTGACTGGAAAGTGAAAACTTCTCACGACTGAAGAAAAGGCTCCTTAGGGGCCTTTGAAACACCTGGGAGGTGAATGGTTTAGGAAGCTGTGAGGAGTCTCCCAACAGATTTGCAAAGCTGAACGAGCCACTTGTGGTCTGAGGCAGTGTGAAAGTTCTGAGAGCACTGCTGGAGAGCTGAGGCTAAGAAATTAATTACAGGCCTAATTAAACCTTTGAGAGAAATACAGATTGGCTTGAGTCAGGAGGGACATTTAAGGTCACCCTGTTCCACCCCCTGCCCCAGGCAGGGACTCCTTACACTGAGGTTGCTCCAGCCTGGCCTTGGACACTTCCAGGAATGGGGCAGCCACAGCTTTTCTTGGACAGCTAGAGCTCTCCTCATTATTTGGTATTCTGGGCTTCGTGTTTAATGCAACTTGATGGAGAAATCAAAAAACCACAAACTTTTTACCATGAGCCCAAATTCCCAAGGAAGCCTGGGCCAGAATTTGCTTCAAGTTCTTGATCTTCTGATCTCGTTGATGTAAAAATTAGCAAGCTGTGTCTTAGGAGTCCCTGTTCTTCAGAACAAAATAGAAACTGTTGTGATGTGGGCTATCTTGTCATGGTTGTGTTTGTCAGGCAGGGCTGGATGGGGCTTGGAGCAGCCTGGGACAGTGGGAGGTGTCCCTGCCCATGGTGGGGTGGCACTGGGAGATCTGGGAAGTCCCTTCCAACCCAGACCATTCCGTGTTTCTCCTGGTGTAGGGGAATCCCTCCACATCAAAACACATCAAGGGCAGAAGGAAAACCCTTCTCCCTGCTGGGACAGGCCCTGGTGAAGCTGCTGCCCAGCAGGGCGGGTCCCTGGAGGGTCCAGGATGGGTCTGGAGAGAGCCCTGAGCAGCCAGGGCTGCTGGAGCTGCCCTGCCTGGAGCCTTGGCTTTGTCCTCCCGAGGGTTTGGTTGTGCTGCTGTTCCTCCCTGTCTGCAGCTCCCTTCTCCTCAGCCCTTCTTCCTCTTTGTCTCCATTTCCCTCCTGGCTCTTTGCCCGTGCCTTGGCTGCCCTCCCTCCCTCCCTGCCTGCCCTGGGTGGGTCTGGCCCTTTCTGGCTGTGTTCCAGCCCCAGCAGCTTCCTCCTCCTCATCCTTCTCGTCCTCCTCATCCTCACCCTCCTCCTCCTCCCAAGAACTCCCTGACAGGAGGGACAGGGAAAGGAGGAGAGGAAATGGCCTCAAATTGCACCAGGGGAGGCTCAGAAATCAGAAATTAGAAACAATTTTTTCCTCACAGAGTGGCCAGGCCTTGGAATGAGCTGCCCAGGGAGGTTTGGAGTCACTGTCACTGACTGGGAGTGTCCCAGAGGTGTCTGGATGTGGCCCTTGGGGACAGGGTTTGGGGTGATGCTGGTGCTGCTGGGGTGACACTGGATGATCCTGAAGGGCTCTTCCAGCCTTGGTGATTCTGGAATTCTGGGACCTTCCTTCATGGCTTCATGTGGGGCTGGCTGGGGTTTACGGTTTTGTGCTGGGCTTGGTACTTTGTGTTCTGTTACTCATGGAATGAGTAAAAGCAGGGAGTTGGAATTCATAGAAACAGAAAATCCCAGACTGGTTTGGGCACAGAAGGGACCTCAAAGCCCACCCAGTGCCAGCCCTGCCATGGGCAGGGACAGCTCCCACTGTCCCAATGTCCAAGCTGGCCTTGGGCACTGCCAGGGATCCAGGGGCAGCCACAGCAAATCTGGGCACCCTGTGCCAGGGCCTCACCAGCTGAGTGTGCCAGAGTCCCTGGAAACGGAAGGAAGAGGAGGGGGAATGGTTTTGCCTGCAAAGCAGTGAAAACATAATATGTGGTGATGGAATTTGGAGACTGACATTTGGTTACTGTGCTCTTGAATGTTTCAATAATTATTTTTACTCCTCTGTCTTCCCTTAGAACCTTCTTCCCATTTACCAGCACCAAAAAATGTGGAGATTTATTCCTACAACTTCCAGAGTTTGCTGAGGTGGTCTCCTGTTCTAGTGGAGAATGGCTCGGTGTTATACACAGCCCATTACAAAACGTGAGTAAATACCTCTAAAACCAACTCATTTAGTCCTAATCCAGGGTGACAACTGGTTTTAAAAACCCCAGAAACCCTGAAAATGAATAAACACAGAATGAAAGAATGGTTTTCATCACAGAGGTTTTTATTTATCTCCAAGAGCAGCCTCTGGTGACTGCCAGGCCCATGATGTGTCCTCTGAGCTGAGCAGAGCTTGAAGCCCTGAGGACACACAGAAATACTGCACAGTTCTATGTGAATTTTCTGTTCTCTGAAGAATTTTAACCTTTCCTGATTCTCTCTGGCCAATTAAAATTTCCCCAGATCCCGAGGAGCTGGGAGGACCAGGGAATTAAAGCCTTGTGAAGCCATAATTGTGTAACACCTTCTTCTCTCCCCAAAACCAGGTGGATGTTCCAGGTGACTGCTCTGCCGTGCCTGGGGTTTATTGTGGTTTTTTGTGCTCTGCAGAGGCTTCTACCAGGAGTGGAGTGGGATGGGCTGTGCCCAGACCCCCCAGACCCAGTGTGGGTTCCCCCCTGAGATCCAGAGGAGACGCTGGACCATCCTGCTGCGCCTGAGGGCTGAGCTGGGCCCCCTCACCTCGGCCTGGGTGTACACCCCTCCCTTCGTGGCTGAGACCAACAGTGAGTGCCCTTGGGGAGCCTCCCCCAGAGGGGATTTTTTGGGAAAGACTCAGCTGCCTGTGTGGGTTTCCTTGGTTCTGTTGTGTGGAGCCCCCAGGGGGAGGGTTGAGCTGTTCTGTCCTGAGGCCTCGGCAGGGTTTGGGTCTGCTCTGCTCTCTCAGGTGTCACCAGAGGAACCCCTGGGCTGGTGGAGCCTTCAAAGAGCCACCAACGGGCTTCTGCTGGAGGGTTTTCCATGTTCTCATTTCCCCACTTAGCTCTGCCCACACACACACAGAGACTCTGGGGTTTGGGGCAGTCTGAGGTAAAACCACCTTTCTGCTGGACAGATCCCTTCTCTGGTAAATATAAATGGTCCTGCTAAATATAAATGGTCCTGCTAAATATAAATGGTCCTGATAAATAGAAATTTTCCTGATCAGTATAAATGGTTCAGATAAGTATAAATTGTTTACACTACAGTGTAGAAGTGTCAAGGTCACACTTTAAATCACAGAATGGTTTGGGTGGGGAAGGATTTTAAACCTCAATCCAGTGCCAGCCCTGCCATGGGCAGGGACAGCTCCCACTGTCCCAATGTCCAGCCTGGCCTTGGGCACTGCCAGGGATCCAGGGGCAGCCACAGCAAATCTGGTGTGAGCAGGTGTGATGGTGTTGGTGTTCTAAGATCTTTGCCTTGCTGTGCCTGGTTTTAGGATTAGGAAAAAAGCCAGTGTTCTGTTTAAAAAGTACCTTTGAAATGGGAACTAAGCAGAGGAAGGGATTTTTGGGCTCTTTAGTTCCTGCTGAGGGGCAGTGATGGCCCAGGCTCCAGAGTCTGATACTTCCCCTGGATTATTCCTGGTCTGGTACTTCTAAATCCTGGATTTTCTGTGGCAGCAGAGTGAGGGAATTCCTGAATCCTGCACTGAACACTGATAAATCCACAGCTTGTGGTGCAAGATTGGGAGTGGGATCCTGGTGGGGCTGGGACAGCACGGAGCTGGTGGGAATGTGGGACAGAGCAGAGGCTTCAGCTGGGAGAGGAGGAACATTCTGGGACTGTTCTTGTGTCTCTGCCCTGGAGATCCGTTCCTAAAAACCAACCCATGGGCTCCTCCTTCAGTGCTTGGATCAGAGTCACTGGATGTGAGGCACAGTGAGGGTTTGGTGCCTGCAGGGGATGATTTTTGCTGTCCATGAGTACTTCTGACAGCACTCTCATGGGTTTTTTCATGATTTACACCTTGGAGCACTTCACAAGAGGAGGTCACCGTGCCCATCCTGATGGGCACATGGAGACAGCAAAGCAAGGAGAGGAAAATGGGTTATTCCTCTTCCAATCTAGGGGGCAAACAGTGGGGTTTTAGAGAACATGGAATGTGTGGCAGGCTGATCAAAGGAAAATAACAGTAATGATTTTATGGCCAGACAAACCCAGACACTTCTGAGCATTAACTGTTGGTTAATATTTACTGAATTTCCATGGAAAGTTAAGCAAATACTGTAAGTGCATCAAGGTGATGAGGAAATATTTTCCGTTTCTTGAGCAAAAGCTGTCAATATTTGGGGTGTTTGCTGAGAGTGCCCAGGGAAGGGAACAGAGCTGGGAAGGAGCTGGAGAACTCCTGAGGGAGCTGGGAAAGGGGTTCAGGCTGGAGAAAAGGAGGCTCAGGGGGGACCTTGTGGCTCTGCACAACTCCCTGCCAGGAGGGGCAGTGAGGGGGGGTCGGGCTCTGCTGCCAGGGAACAGGGACAGGAGGAGAGGGAAGGGCCTCAGGCTGGGCCAGGGGAGGCTCAGCTTGGACAGCAGCAGGAATTTCCCCATGGAAAGGGAGCTCAGGCCTTGGCAGGGGCTGCCCAGGGAGCTTTGCAGTGCCCATCCCTGCAGGTGCCCAAGGAAGGGCTGGAGGTGGCACTCAGTGCTCTGGGCTGGGGACAAGGTGGGCACAGCTGGGACTCCATGGGCTGGGAGGGCTTTTCCAGCCTCAGGGATTTTGGGATTGAGTGGAGCTGGAGCCAGTTGTGCATCCCAGGGTTTCTCTGCTCTCTGTGTTGAATTTCAGCCACTCTGGGCCCCCCCAGGGTGAACAGTGTGAGTGCCAGCCCTGACTCCCTGCTCGTCAGTGTCAGCCCCCCCTTCCCCCCTGAAGCTGGGGACATCCTCCAGTACCTCGTGTCCTACTGGGAGAACACCACGAGTCCTGCAGAAAAAGTAAGAATTTCCTCTGATTTGTTCTTCCTGCCTGGGGGCTGAGGGATGGGAGTCAGTGTAACAGCAGATGGGTCAGAAAATCAGTTTATTTTGTGTCCAGCAAGGGTCACCACGAGGACTCTTGGGAAAAGGGTTCTGGCCTCAGCACAGGGATTGCTGCTCTGCCAAACTTGGAAACTTCTCCCCTCTGTGTGGAGAGGGATTAAATCCCTGTGGAGATCCGGGGAGAGAATTAGTGCCAAAAGTGACTTTTGACTGCAGGGTTTTCTCAGGCAGTTTGAAAAACTCTGGCATCTCCCTCCTCCTTTGCTGTGCTGGGGGCTGCTGTGCCTGATCCTGGGGCAGGGAGAGGAGGAGTTGTGGGAACATGCTGGGATGGGATGAGCTGGGATGAACTGGGATGAGCTGGTCCTGTTCATCCTGAGGCTCAGAGGTTTTGGGATCAAGGTGTGCTCCAGCTGCTGCCTGGGGCTCTGGGAATTGTGCTTGGACAGGCCAGAGGTGCAGGGGAGGCATTGAGTCAGGCTTAGAAAAAACTTCAAAAATACTTTAGAAAAGAGGAGGAAGCCTCCAAATGACGTCAATCTGAAGCCAAACATTGAAAAAACAGAAGCGAGAAAAGAAAAACAAGTATTTAAAACCCCCTTTTGCTTCAAAGTCCTTGGTAAATCCTCTCCACTTCCTTCCTGCCTTGCACCAACGTGTGCTTTTCTGGCACACAGAACACCTTCAGCTGAGAGCAGGAAAGGAGTAAGTGTGGTTTCCTTTTCCCCTCCTCTTCCCTGCATTTTTCTCCCTGCCTCAGCTGCTGCAGAATCTGCATCAAAACTCCCAGGAGAACTGAAATATTCCACTGCTTCTGTTATGTGGGAAAGCCGAGTGAGGAAAAATGAAATTTGGGCTTCTTGAATGAGGAACTTGAATGGGGGAGGGATATTTGTGTTGAAAATTGGTCTGGTTTTTACAGTAGCACCTTTTTTGTGTGTGTGTCTTTTTAACAGAAGCTAAGTGAAAGCAAGACACTATTCCAGATTGGAAATTTAAAGGAATCAACACTTTATTGCTTCAGCATTCAACTGCAACTGAAGATCTTCTCAGGTCACTTGTTACAAGGACAGCAGAGTGCCCCAGAGTGTCACAGAACTGCCCTCTGTGGTATGGAATGGGAATGTGATTTTTTTTATGGAGTGGGATGGGGTGGAACACAACTCCTGGGTCACCACAAACTGATCCCAGTTTGTCAGGAATGCTGAAAGCACCACAGGGAATTCACACTTGGTGTTAGTGGCAAAATAATCAGGAATTTGCAGCCAGGGATGGGGGGTCTGGGTGGCCCCNCCCTGGCAGTGCCCAAGGCCAGGTTGGACATTGGGACAGTGGGAGCTGTCCCTGCCCATGGCAGGGGTGAGATGAGATAATATTTAAGGTCCCTCCCAACCCAAACCATTCCATGATTCCATAAATATGAACCTGCCCATATTGTATTTGGATTTTTTCCCTTCTTTTCCAGAGGCCTCCCGAGCTGGGTACATCATCCCCCTGTTTATCTTGGGCTTATTCGTTGTCAATCTGGTGGCAGCTGCTTTGCTGCTGCTCTGGAAACACCACCAAAAAATCAAATATTGGTCTCAGCCACCCCTGCAGATCCCATCCCACTTTGAGGAGGTACGTGGGGACCCGTGGGGCTTCTCCTGTGGGAGAGAAACTCGTGGGGAGCATCCCCAGAGCAGTTGTTGCTGGACAGGGATAAGCAAGAGCTGTCTGACACTGGGAGAGTTCCTGGCTGTGCCCTGGGACAGGAGCCTGGCTGAGCTTTCCTGCAAAAACCCCAGCCTGGCTGCTCCTGCTTCCTGCTCCTCTTCCCCTGCTCCTCCCAGCCTCAAACTGGGGCTCACTGGGAGCAAAGAAAGGTTTTGTGGAACAAGGACTGCAGCCAGGTCTGAGCAGGAATCAGGTGTGGAAAAGCAAACCTGGATTATTTTTAATTAACAAACTCTGATTGGTTTTTTTTTTGGATGGCTGGAGATGATTTCAAGGGGGTGTTCCTGGGCTGTTCCTCTTTTTTTTTTTTTTTTTTTTTTTAGTAGGTGAAAAACTCAGCCTGGGGCATTTTCCTGCTGGTAACTCTGACATTTCTGTGCTAAACCACGTGGTCCCAGTCCTGCTCTTCTTCCTCTTTTATTCTCACACAGAAGGAGCCCTCCAGCAAAATTTTGATTTAAATCTTCTTATTCAGCATAGAATTCTGGCTTTTTTAAAGCTTTTTATGTGAGTGCAGCTCTTGGAGATGGATTTTTTGGTCTCTGTCAGAGAATCCTGGGAATCCTGTGGTTCTGCAAGTGGATTTTTGTAGCCATGGGGATGAGTGAACCCAGAGTAAATAATTTTCTGTTTTGGTGCTGCCTCAGCTGACATTTCCTAGGGGTCACTTGGCAGGTGAAGGGAATCTCATTTAGGGAAAAAAACATGTGTATGTTGTGTAAAAATGGTAAAAAGATCCTTGTGCAGGTACTAAAATAATAAAAAAAATCCTTGTACAATGATTAAAATAGTAAAAGAAAAACCTCTGCAAGTATATTAAAATAGTAAAATATCCTTGTGCTGGATATTAGAAAATCCTTGTACAGGGTATTGATATACTAAAAAAATCCTTCTGCAGGCTATTAAAACAGTAAAAAAAAGTAGGATATTAAAATAATTAAAAATGCCTTGTAGAAGATATTAAAACAATAAATAATTGTGCAGGGTATTAAAATAATAAAAAAAATTGTACAGGGTATTAAAACAGTAAAAAAACCTGTGTGGGGTATTAAAATAATTAAATCCTTGTACAAGGTATTAAAATAATCTAAAAATAATTGTGCAGGGTATTAAAAGAGTTGAAAAGTCCTTGTAAGTATGTTATAGTAGTAAAATACCCTTGTACAGAGTATTAAAATTGTAAAATATCTTTGTATTAATACAGGGTATTAATAATAAAAGAATTCTTGTACAGGGTATTAAAACAGTAAAAAAATCCGTGTGCAGGGTATTAAAATAATAATCATAAAAATCCTTTTACAGGGAATTAAAACAGCAAAAAAATTATGTGGGGTATTAAAATAATTAAATAATCCTTGTACAAGGTATTTAAATAATTAAAAAATAATTGTGCAGGGTATTAAAAGAATTTAAAAGTCTTTGTAAGTATATTAAAATAGTAAAATATCCTTGTACAGGTTATTAAAACAGTAAAAAAATGTACATGGTATCAAAATAATTTAAAAACCCTTGGACAAGGTATTAAAATAATTAAAAAATAATTGTGAAGGGTATTGATAGGGTAAAAAAAAATCCTTGTGAGTATGTTAAAATAGTAAAATATCCTTTTACAGGGCATTAAAATAGTAATAATAATTTTAAAATCTGTGTACAGGACCTTAAAATACTAATAGTTAAAA
>VZTR01013139.1:29486-40714 GCA_013400775.1 Chaetops frenatus | reverse complement strand
TTTTTTTTTTTTTTTTTTTTTTTTTTTTGTGTCAAGTAAGAAACAGCAACCCCCCGAGGCGAGGCTGGGGGAGCCAACTGGAGGATGGCAAACAGAAGCCAACAGGGACAGAAGCCTGGCCCAGAAGCTGCAGTGACAGGGAGCGTGCTCAGCTCACACTCTGGCTTCGATGCATTCCAGCTGGACCATCTCATCCAGCGGGCAGCCCTCGGCTTGGGCACAGTGGCTCAGGTGGGCACTTGGGCTCTCGGCACCTCTTGCTCTGGGGGTCTGAGGGCAGCCTGCTGCAGTCTGGCAGTGGGGGGACTCGCACTCGTCCGAGGTAATGTCCGGCACGTCGTCCGACTGGCTGTCCGAGCTCTCCAGGTCGCTGCGGATGCTCTCGGGCTGGGCCAGGGTGATGTCCCACGTCTGGCTGGCAACGCAGTCCTTTTGCTCACAGCTTTGGTGTTTGCACGGCTGCTCCTGCTCGCCCTCCTCCTCCTCCTCTTCTTCCTCCTCCTCCTCCTCCTCCTCTTCCTCGTTCTCGGCCATTTGGGTGTGGACGTGCAGGGAGTCCTCTGTGCTGCTGCCGCTGGCCAGCTGGTAGTGGCTGGGTTTGGCTTCAATGTCCACCTGGATCTCCATGTTATTGCACTCCCTGCAGGAACAACCAGCCTGACGTTACTGGGAGAAGCTACTGGGTTCGACTGGGCTGTACTGGGAGGATCACACCTCCCAAACATGAGCAAGATGCTGCTCATGACACACCCCCACAACTCACTGCTCTCCTTGAATCCTAACAGAGCCAAGATATCCCCAGGCTGAGCCAGGGGCTGAGCTGGGAGAGCTCCAGAATCCCCTCAAAGTGCCAGAACAGCCCCTGAGGGTGCTGAGCTGCAGATCCCCTGCCCAGCCTCCACACCACAGACAGAGGCTGCTCCCAAATCGTCCCCCCTATGCTAGGAGAAGGATGGATCCCTGGTGCAAACACAGCCATCCCACCACCCACAGCAGCGCTCACAGAGCGTGCATTTTCCCAGGACACCCTCCACCAACGCTCTCCTCAGCATCCCACGCCCTCCTACCTGTCCTGGGGGTTGTAGGAGCTGATGATGGAACCAGCCATGGCTCGGGTGCTGGCGTTGTCGCTGATCGCCCCCAAACTGACCGAGTCTTTGGGGAAAATCTCCTTCTGGACATCTGCCTGGACTTCCAGCCTGCAGGAGAGCAGAGGATTCCTCAGAAATGCTTTAGATGCCCCCAAGGAGCACCAACCCATCCCTGCTCCTCATGGGAAAGCGAGAATCCCCGTGAGCTGGCACAGCTTGGCGTGACAGGAGTTTAACCCCAGTGGTTGCTCTCGTTTAGTCTCATTTTTGGCTGCATTTAGGCAAATCCATCCCGTTTTCCATGACGAAGGTAAAGCCGTGTTTACATCCGTGACTCACAGGGTTCCTGAGAAGAGCTGATTTCCATGGATCTCGCACCCAAC
Organism: Chaetops frenatus; assembly: GCA_013400775.1. Taxonomy (NCBI): domain Eukaryota; kingdom Metazoa; phylum Chordata; class Aves; order Passeriformes; family Picathartidae; genus Chaetops; species Chaetops frenatus. Next base: position 39,240 of record VZTR01013139.1, on the reverse strand, counting down.
CGTGATTACATCCAGGCTGCCACATCAACACGTGGCTCCAATTACCCAGCACACTGACTCACAGGCAAGTTGGGAGGAAAACTGTGGTGTAACCTCCTGACTTGGAGAGCTGTGACCCTGCTTGCTACAGGCTTCTGGAGAACAGGAAGCACCAAAGCCTCCAGGCTGGGATAACAGGGCTGGAATAGCTCAAATCAGGCCAGGCAGGAGGTCTGTGCTGCTCCCAATTAAACTGAAGCATCAGGTCTGTGCTCTCAAGGAGCTCAGGAGGATCTGTCCTCCTTGCAGCAACTAGACTGGCACTGACTCCAGAAACAGAATCATGGAATGGTTTGGGTTGGAAAGGACCTTAAAGATCATCAGTTCCAACCCCCTTCCATGGGCAGGGACACCTTCCACTAGATCAGGCTGCTCAGAGCCCCATCCAGCCTGGTCTTGGAACATCTCCAGAGATGGGGACCCCACACTCTCTCTGGGCAATCTGTGCCAGTGTCTCCCCACCCTGGGTGGCACTGGGTTCCAGCAACTCCTACACCGGGTTATTCTACAACAGACCAAGGCACAAAAATACCACAACACAACCCCTGGATCAAAGCAGGTTCACTCAGAGGGCTGGAAAGCTCCCCAAAATAAACCCACGCAGGCCTTGGGAACCTCTCTGCTTTTCCCAGTCCAGTTACCTGCTGTACTTGCCCTTGCTCCCTGAGAGGACCCCCCCGCTCAGGGTGCCCCCGGACAGGGCGGCGAAGCTGGCGGTCTCACTGTAGTTGCCCTGGATGACACTGAGCCCGTCCGTGGGGCTGCCACTGGTGCTCAGGACACTGGTCAGCCCCTCAATGCTGCTCTCTCCAATGCTGGGGTTCTTCAGGGCTCTCCAGGCATCGGCCACTGCGGGGAAGGAGAGCACAGGGGTTGGAATCGGCAGCGGGAGCGCTCGGCTGCGATGTCTCATCTCAGATTTGGGAGCCATCACGACCTCAAACCATTTTGTAACAAGAGCACTTTGTTTCACCCCCTTGCCTTCACCAGTTATTACCTGTGATGGGTCCATCATCTTCATCAAACTCGATTTTCACTCCCTTTCCATTGGCTGTGCTGACCCCACAGCCACCGCCCCGGCACAGCGAGATGGGCACAACCCCATAGACGTAGGCCAGCATGATGGGGACACCAATTCCTGGAGAGGAGGATGAGCTGGGTTAAGAGGAGCTTAAGGATGTGTTGGACAGAAAGAAAACACTTTTTAGGGACTCCCTCAGTCGTGTTTTTATTGCTTTTAAAGGTCCCAGTTCACAATTTTGCAGACAGACAGCAGAGGAGCCCTTTGTGCTGAGTGGGGGAACCCCAAGAGCACTGAAACCCCAAGACATCAGCCACCAAACCATGACAGGAGACAGCTCTGTGTGACAAGGGACTCCAGGATGGGCTGTGCCACAGGCAACTGCTGCTCCAGACAAGCCCTGTGCTGGCTCTGGGCCAGCTGGAGCACACCAGGATGTGAGACAGAGCGTTGTGCCCAAACCCACACACAGCTGCAAGCTGCAAATTGTCCTTTGGCCTCCCCCATGGCACAGGGCTGGGCTACCCACTTGTCTCAGTGGCTCCTGGGCCAGCAGAAGGGACAGGGCTGAGCCCACTTACCAACACTGACAGCAGCAATGACTGGGGAGGCAATGACAGACAAGGTGACCCCACCAGTAATGGCCAAGTTCCTCTTGTGCTTGGAGGTTTTCTTCCCCTCGTACCTGCTGTGGATCTGATGGAAGAAAAAGCACCAGGTGAGAACAGCAGAGGCACGAGAGAAATGCAAAATGCACTTGGGAGGACTTGAAGGGCTACCAGGGCTATCAGTCACCACCTTCCCCCTGCCCACACAAAGCCCAGGAGATAAGGGAAGCTTTAGAAGAGAAAAGTGAATTTTGGTTCTATGACAAGATCCACCCTTCCTATCAGCTCTAAATTTCTGGTCAGCACAGAGGACACCCCAAAGCCCTCTGCCCCCCACACTCACCTTCCTGCCAACGTACACAGGGATGCCAATGACCATGGCAGGAATGGCAATGCCAGCGATGAGTGAAATGCCCACAGGAGCTCCGATCAACGTGCCCAGCTGCCAGAGAATCTTCTTCTTACGACTCCATGGCTTTTTGCCCCAGAATGTACAGCCTGAGGGGCTTCATGGGAAGGGGAAAAAAAATGATATTAACATGCCAGCAATTCCTAAATGTTCCTGTGAACACCAAGTTCAATTTGCACGTGAATAAAATGCAAAACTTAGGAAGCAGGTAGACAACACAAATACATTTTCTGGTTTTTTTTCCCCAAAAGATATCACACTACCGGGTCTATGTTTAATACTCAGTACACCAAGAACTCTCAAAAAGCAATTGTTTCAGGAGCCTTTTTTTAGCGTGGAGAAAACATCTCAGTACTGTAAAGTGAGAACAGAGTTCATCTATTTGGGCTGGAAACAATAAAAGTTGGCTGGCTGGTCGCTGAAGCAGGAGGGGGAAAGTCCAACAGGGGCAGCGAACTCCTGAGAGAAGGCACGTGCTGCTGCCCTGCTCACCTGAGGTAATGCAGATCCGAGATCTCCTTCATGCAGAGCCAGCAGAACTCGCAGCCACACACAGCACACGTCATGTGGTTGCAGCTGCCATCGTTCATCTTGATGATGTACGCACTGCAGCGAGGGCACGGCTTGATGTCATCGGCTGAGGGGAGCAAACAAGCGATTCAGCGGGGATCTCTGCTGGGAGCGCCGAGAATCCACCAGGGCAACCTCACTTGGGATTGAAATCCTTGTTTCCTGTGCAGCAGAGCACCTTTGCTGCTCACAGGGGGGGGTTGTGGCTTTAGTTTATCTCAGAGAAGGTAATTTTGACGTGACGGACCCCACCAACAGCAGGGACTGGGAACAACAGCCACTTTTAAAAGCTTGTTCCAATCTTGAATGGGACGTACTCCAAAATTCAGGCTCAAACACAGGGAACAAGTCATACCTGCCCAGCACAAGGAGCCATTACTGAATTGCTCCACAGAGGTGATTCATGGGCCAAGAACAACACAACAACTGGGGGAACAGGCACTGGAGAAACCCCAAACCTGGCCTGTAGGGGACGTGGGGCTGCAGCCACACACAGCTGCAGAGGCTGCCCAGGCCCCAGCCTGCTGCTGGCAGAGCAGGATAAGGGGCTTTCATCCCTTCCTTAATTCAGGCATCATCTGATCGTGGTTATGCAATGGCTGGGCTGTGGTTCGGGGCTCTGCTGGCCCTTGCAGAGCTCAGCAAGATGAAATCCAGCTGTGAGCCCGGCTCACACCTTATTAATCACCAGGCTGGATCCAGCACGGCGGGGTGGGGAAAAACCACTGTCTCAAAAACCTCCCTTCCCATGGCTACGTGCCCTTCGTGGCAGGGATCTCTTTTAACAGCAGAGAAAAACTCATACACTGGGTTTTTCTGCTGGCTGGGGCAGGATCTACACTGTCCATTCTCAGGGTTCTCTAAACTGGGGTATGCTGGACCTCGGCACACCACTAAGCCACCCCAGAACCACCCACGACAACTCCACACTGAGCAAATGAACATTTAAACTCCTCACACACAAGGAAAAACTGTGTTTTGTCTGGGGGTAGGGCAGGGCTTTAAGAAATGGCCTCACTGCTCACTTCCAGAGTCAATACAGTTATTTTTAAGGAACACAAACTCAGCAGACACAGCAGCTCCTACCAGGCAGCGGAGGAGGTCTGTGGCTTGGCATTTTTTTGGTACCTGCCATTACCAAGACCTAGCAGCGCACAGAGCAGAGCTCCCCACGCTCAGCTGGCCCTGAATGTTGCTCTTCACAACCTCACCAGGCAGCTTTGACGCTGCAACAGTACAAAAGTGACTGCTTGTTCAGGGTTTAGATCAGCGAAAAAGTGAGAACATCCAAGATCAAAGGAGCCACAAGCAGAGCTGGGGCGGATGAGGGGAGTTGCCGTGACACAAAAGGACCCAAAGCACATCATCACCTACTGATCTGATTGGTGTTGCTGGAAGAGATCAGATGTGTTCTAACACACAGGAGGAGGGGAAATGACTCTGAGTTTCACAGCTGCAGGAGACACTCAGGACACTGGCTTTGAGGGGAGGAAGGTTTGCACACATGTGCCTCTTTCTCAGCACACACACACACAGTGGAGCAACCAAAAAATCAGGGTGTGACTCTTGGGGCTGGAGTTGGAGCCTAGTGGGTCTGTCCCAACTTGAGATATTTTATGAAAAATGGGTAAATCCGTACCCGGCCCGGACTCCTGTCCATAGCTGAGGCCCGAGGTGTGCTTGGTCCGTACCCGCAGGGTCTGTGCCCGCTGCTGCCGGGCCATGTCACAGGTTTGGTTGGGGTGCCAGATCTGCTTGCAGTGGTAGCAGAACTCTGTCTGGCAGCCGTCCCTCTCGCAGGTCAGCTTGGGGCAGCTGGCACAGCCGTAGGCGATCACTGCGTACCTGCGGGAATTAAAAGGCAAAGTTACCAAGTGAGACTCCTTTCATTCAGGCTCAAGCAGGGCAGGACACCCAGAGCCACCAGCCCAACCCCCCCCATCCCATTCCTGAGCACTGGAACAGCAGCCTCCACACCAGGCACATTCCTGCGCTCTGCAGGGCCTGAAATTAAGCAGTGCTAATTGGGTTACTCAGGGCAGGGATCTTTCAAGGCAGCTTGAGATGCTGAATTCTCTCCTCAGTAACTGCTGGCAGTTCTCACTGCCAATTCACACAGGCCAGATTTGTCTGGCCCCGTGTGCCCAGCTAACTCCTTGCTCTTTCCTCCCAGGACAGGCTCTGGCTGCTCTTTTCCAGGCACACACATCCCTCATTTCCTCAGGACACACAAATGGGAGGATGCTGTGTGGTCCAGAGGAGTCTAGGAAAACTGAGGTTGTCCTGGGCACTTCTATCAGCTGAATGATTCCAAAAAAGTGGAATAACGGTTCCACGTGTAGGTAAGTCAACCTGAGAGCTCCTGATGATCTCCACAGAGCTTCCTTTTCCAAAGAGTGGTGAAGGACCATACCCTCCCTTTGGAAAAAGCCAAAATTGGAGTGAAATAATCAACTGTGCAAGGGAGAGAGGCCAAGTTCAACCAGCTCACTGTGACAGTAGTGTGGACACTCCCAGAAGGAAGTGTCCTGTGTACACAGAAGCCTGAGCAGCATCACCAAGCACTGCTGCAGAAATCTGACTGGCAGCCACTGAGGATGAGGCTGTTTCCACTGCCACGAGCAATTCCAGAAGTGCCTTCCCAGTCCTGCAACACCCATATGGCAAAAGGATATTTTTGTTAGTGGTCAGAGGAGAATAACTCCTATTTAAGGTTTCATATTTAGAGCTCATGTGGCTCGAGTTGTATTATTGCCTCTTCTTCTCTGAGGCAGCAGCGTGAGAACCACTGAATGTGTCATACCACAATGATTCATATCCCGTGGGAGTTTCAGCAACTTCATCCTGCCAGGCTACGACATCATCACCAAAGAAACAACATCTGAGGGCCGGCAGGCATGGCTGCAGCTCTACCTGTGCATCCACACACCTGCATCCGAGCCCAGCAGCAGGAGAGATGGGGAAATCCCATCTCTGGAAGTGTCCAAAGCCAGGCAGGACAGGAAAATGTCCCAGCCCATGACTGGATGAACTTTTAGGTCCCTTCCATCTCAAACCACTCTGTGTTCCTGTGTGATAATTCAGATGGTCCAGGGGGTTGGGAGGGATGAATTTGACTCCTGTGAACCTTGTCTAAGGAATACCCCACTAAATTTCCTCACCCTGCCATTAGCCTACAGCCTGCCCTTGGCAAAACAGAAAGGAAAAGCTCCATCTGCCCAGCTGTGTTGTGACACTGCTATTTCAAACCAAAACAGCAGGCTAGGACAGCTCAGTGTAATATATTAAGCAACCCCATACTCTAAATTAACATCTCGCTCAAAATGTTGGGGTTTTTTTAAACACTCAAGAAATTTAAATCATCAGCATTTATATTTTATTGCTGGAGCTGAAATGACAAATATGCACAAGCCCACAGCTGTGGGGAAAGAAAAAGAAGCTCCAGGACTGTCTGGTGGGGAAGGGAATAAAACATCTCCACGTCAAGGTCAACTAGAAAGTGGGTTTCGAAGTGGAATGCTGAGGGATAATCATGGCAGGACCTGGTTCTCCTCTTCCACTGACCTCTGACACATTGCTGGCCTAAATGGCAATTTCCAGCCTCAACCCCAGCAGATGAGAGAGGAAACTGAGTTCTCCTCCGTGAGTTTTCCCCACAAACCAATGTGAGTGTCTTCCTGAGACCCCAGGAATGGCACAGCTCCTTTTCCAGCCCCCTCCTTGGACAGCCACGAGTTTCCTACGTCCCTCCTCCTGCCCATTCACAGATCTCAGCCCACACAGCTCCATTTGCTTTAAAGGTTCTGTTTTTCTCCTGTTTTTTGGGAAGGCTGCAGCGTGACAAACACTAGACAGCGATACCACCTGATTGTAGCGAGGGGAGGGAGGGGGGAAAGCCCGAAGCTGCAAACACAGAAAATGATTTGTTTTGCGATTGATGGCGCATCAATTGACCACGGTTTCCATGGCAACACGCACCGGTGTTGTGTTCTCCTCCTCCTCCTCCTCCTCCCGGGCAGCACAGCCAGGCTCTTTCATTTAGGAAACACTGAGGGATGTGGCGAAGGCACAGGATGTTTTTAGGGTCGTGTCTGCCACAGCCCTGCAGCCCTATTGATGCCACTACCTCGGTGGGGGTGACACCCAGGCCATACCCTGCACATCTCGGTGATGTTGGAAATGATACAACTTTCAGCATTTTGGTTGTAACTTCAGTCAGGGGGTTTGTTCGCCTGTGCCCAGGGGGGAGGGGAATTGAAGTTTCTCTCCAAAAGCCCGGGTGAGACCTGATGAGCTGAACAGCAACAGATTGGGAGGAGCCAGAAGATAAAGAGGAGATAAACGGACATTACCAAACATCACCCCCTGGTGAGGCTGGAGACACCTGGTCTGGGAAAAGATCGATAAGAGAACCAAAGAATGAGGGCCGAATTAGCATCGAAGGGATCAATAACCAATAGGAGATCGAAGCCTAAGCACTGTGTAATTTAAGACAAATGAACGTGAATTTCTTGGGGGTTTTTAATGAATAAACATGTGAAAAGTCTGGTAAAGAACCAGGTGGGATGGAAGGATTTTCACTGCACGTATCGGGTGTGTGTGGATGAAATGATTTCTATTGCACATCCTGGTCAGAATGAAGTAATGCCTTGATTGTCTGACACTGAAATGAGGTTTTTGGAGAGTTTCAGTTTGGGTGACATTCAGTGCCGAGCATCACTCTGCCGTGCCCTCAGCCCTACTCCCGTACTCCAGGCACTACTACAGCAGGGAAAGCCCGCTGTAAATAATTCATACCCTGATTTTACATAAGCACAGCCACACAAGCTCTGCTGGGAAGAATGAATAGGGTGATTAATTCCTCTCTGCCGGAGGGCTGATTCCAACAGCCTTTGTTCCAGCGCTACAGACACACCAGCAGCGCTGGTCCACAAGAGCTGTCTCCAACATCTCCAACAGCCTCGGGGTCCCTTCCTGCTCTCCTGGGCAGCTGGGAGGAGGATGCCAGCACATCACCTGGCTCATCCTGCTCACTGACTAACCAGGGAGGAGGCTTCAGCTCAGAGAAAGAGCCATGTGTGACACCAGCCTGCCCAAACCCCCCCAGAGGAAGGGATCAGGCTCAGGCTGCGTTGCTGTCACAAGAGGCAACGCCCTCCGGGCCGTGCTGGAGCTGGCTCCTTCCAACCAGCCAGCCTGGGTGACGTCGCTGTTTGTACACCTTACCCTGGGCACAGATAACATCACAACAGTCAAGGAGCTGAGATTCGGTGAGCAGGAACCGGATTTTCTCCAGCCGGTTACCAGCAGAGGCATTCCCTCCGTGGCAGCACAACCTGCTCTATCTCCCTGATCTTATCCCCGGCGCCGCTGAAATATCGAGATCTTGCACTTGATTTGGATTCAGAAAGGAGCAAAGGTGTTGTTTGCTGTTAACTTCACCCTCTGAAGGAACAAGCCCTTGTACAGGATGCTCAAGAGGCCGTGAAATGGGTAACCTGAGCCAGGTTCACTGATTTGCATAGGATGCCTATTACAAGGCTCTGATTAAATCTTCACAGTCTTCCCACCACTTTTTCCACTCCGACTACTAGGTCAGACTTTCCTTTCATGTTCTTGCTGCCCAGAACTGCCATCCAAGCTGAGTCGTAGCTCAACTTCGCAGCACTTCTCTTAAGTTCCCCGACAAAGCCCTTTTCCAGGCAGCTTTGGCTCACGCCCAAAACAGAAACCTAACAGAGTTCGTTTAAAAGAAAAGGGAAGGGAAAATGAAAGCAACACGCTCATAACTACACAGTCATCATGCTTGGCTGGGCTGACTGCTGGACAGACAGACGTTTCCTCACTTGGGCAACGGACAGTGAGTCAACATCACTCCTCTCTGCCATGTATTCATGTCCCCACTGAGAAAAAGTGACTGGGTATGGCTCCTTCTTCCCCACTACTGGAGGCTGCAGCGTTGTCCCCATGCTCTGTCCCCAGGACTGGCAGCGAAACACAGCTGGGAAACCCCACACTTCCCATTTGTGCAGGAAAAAAAAAAGTTTCTGTTAAATTAGGGAAACGATGGCTCTGCTAAAACCCCCTTCAAGTTGTATCACTCCTATCCGATTTGTCTGTGTTTTCACAATCCCCAAGGTCAAATCTTGGTGCTCTAGAGAGATAATAGGGATAGATGGAATTCTGGTACCCAAGGTCTATCAGATGTCCTGAACAGGCTGCAGATAAGCAAAAAAACCCCTGCAGTGAGGGCTCTTCAGGGGACACAGTAGGAGCAGAAGTGTATCGGGGTGAGCCACCCCTCCCTGTGCTGTCCTGGCACCCACGTGGGGACGAGCAGGACAGTGAGCACATCCCAGCTGCGATGCCCTCCCCAGGACCTGCTGAGGACAGGCAGCAACCCACAGTGGGTCCCACCTCACCCAGCCATCCCAGCACGTGTCGGGGACAGGCAGCATCCCTCCAGGGCGAGGGTCTCCCTTCCCCTAGGCGTCCCAGGACAGATAGATGGGGCAGCACCCTAAAGACACAGCAAGATTCCCCTGCCAAACTGTCCCACCATGGAGGGGACAGGGCTCTGCCCCTTCACACGCTGCCCCAGGATGGAGAGGGCAGCACCCTACGGGGACAGCGGGTTCCCCACTCCCCAAGGTGTCCCAGGATGGAGAGAAGAGCGGGTCCCCCGTTCCCCGGACTGTCCCAGGACGGAGTGGCAGCACCCCAATGCCACCCCGTGTGTCCCCCCCAGCACTCACCCGCAGTCGGGGGCCGGGCACCAGCGGCAGTCGGGGTCGGCGGCGAGGCAGCGGCGCAGCATGAACTCCTCGTACTTGGCGACGAGGTGCGGGGAGTCGCGGAGCAGGCGGCGGATGTCGGCGGGGTTGAGGCGCTCGCTGCATTCGGGGCAGCAGATGTTGACGCGGGACTCGGTGATCTCGATGCGCAGGTACTGCCGCAAGCAGGCCCCGCACGACCGGTGCGGGCACGACAGCAGCCGCGGCGCGTTCTCCGCCGGCTGCCGCACCAGGCACAGCGGGCACTCCAGCTCCTCCTCGCCCTCCGGGACCACCGGAGCCTCCTCGGGGGGCGGCGGCGGCGGCGGCGGCG
>VZTR01013139.1:0-29342 GCA_013400775.1 Chaetops frenatus | reverse complement strand
CCCCGCACCGGGCGCGGCCGCCGCCGCCATTTCGGTTGTGGGCAACGCCCCCGGGCTGTCCCGGAGCCAGCGGTGCCCGTCCCGGTGCCTGTCCCTGTCCCGCGGCTGCGGTGCCGTAAGTGGCTGTGAAACATCTCAGCGAGGTAGAGCTGAGCCTCCGCTCTGCTTCTGGGCTCCCCTCAGTGTCCCCCGGCCCTCAGCGCCATTGCTCCCCTCAGCGCCATTGCTCCCCTCAGCCCCTGGCTCCCCTCAGCGCCTCCATCTCCCCTCAGCGCCCGGCTCTCCCCAGCATCCCGGTTCCATCAGCACCCCCGGCTCCCCTCAGTGCCCCCATCTCCCCTAAACACCCCTGTCTCCCTTCAGCTCCCCATTTCCCCTCAGCGCCCTTGCTCCTCTCAACACCCGCCTCCCCTCAGTCCCTGGGTCCCCTCAGCACCCTGATTCCCTCAGTGTCCCATCTCCCTTTGGACAACACTCCCATGGCACATTCCTGGGGTGTCCTGCATAAGGCCAGGAGTTGGCCTCGATGATCCTGGTGGGTCTCTTCCCACTCAGCTTATTCTGTGATTCTCCCTTAAGCTTTTCGTCTTCCCTCACTCCAACTCGCCTCAACATCCCTCCCTCAGCACTGCCATGGCCGCCTCACCATGGAATGGGAGGATATGCCTGGAATGGGGAATAATTTTCTGGCTGGATTGTGTAGAAAAATAGGTTTCTATTTAAAAAACCCCTAGGGCAGTTTGTTTTTTAACATCTCTCATTGGAGAGGTGTGTCTGTAACCTTAGGAGTCCCCTCTAAATCCATCCATCCCAGTGGAGCACCTTGTCCCTCGCTGGTGTGTCCCTCCCTTCTTTCTGAAGATCATGTAAAGATTTACTCAGCTGGGAACTCCTCCCTGAGAGCCAGGTTTAGAGGCACTGAAACTACAACCCACATTCTCACTGCACTCATGCAGAAAGTTAAAAGCCTCCGCTTCCTCCCAGGGTTCCCCCGTGCCCAGAGGGGTCTGCCAGCCTCATATCCCATCCAAAGGCAGATAAACTAACAGGAAGGATGCTGCTTCTTATTATGCAGGGGAGGTGAAGCAGAAAGATCTGCTGTGTCTATGAAGAGCCTCTGAAATCAGCACAGAAGGAGCTGCCTTGCCTTAGACTGTCAGCTCTGACTGGACAGACTGTGGTTATTCATGTGACAAGTGTGGCTCCATCACTGTCTCCCAGCCATCGCCATCCCTGAAATCGTCTCTCTCAGCAAAGCCTGTTTGCATGATTATTACAGGGATCCTTCCAAGAGCTGGGATGGGAAGAAGGAACTGGGATTTCAGTGCTGGTGCTGCTGGATTGCTGTAGGCAAAGACCCCAGATCTGTCGGCACAGCGGGGATAATGATGACACTTCCCTGTCTGATGGGTGAATGAAGGCACAGAAGGATAAATCTCCTGCACAAATGAAGCTTCCTCCTCTCCTAAATGCCCTGCAGCAATCCTGCTTTTCCCTGTGCTCCTTCTCCATTAATTCTGTGCCTGCCATACACCCTCCCTTACTGCTTATCCCAAGATGTCTGCTACACCCAAGTCCTTCCCCTGAGACTGCATTCCCCAGACATTTGTCAGCTCTTTACATTCCTGCCACAGCACACAGGACTTTGAACCAGCTGGAAGTTTTGGACCACACTTAGGTTTGGCCTCAGAGTGGTAAATTCTTTCCTGGGATCAAAAACCCTGTTAATTAGCAAGTTAATTTGGCAAGGGCCAAACAGCTCTGCTCCAAGAGAAGCAGGGATGCTACCAGGGTGTCTGTGGAGCACGTTGTCCCTGAGCAGTGAGTAGCTGAGCTGTGTTCCTTGGGTAGGCATGAAGATTCTGAAGCTTTCCCTGACACTTGGGAGCTCCCAGAGGAAAAGGACCCTTTTCCTTGGGAAAGGAGGGCCAGATGAAGAAGGGAGAGATGTTACATTGGTGTAAAACAGGATTATATTGAAATTAACTACTCCTGTCTGAGAAAAGCCAGGTATGAGGCATCTTCAAATGGCTGTCGCTGGCCATCTGTAGCAGAGACTGTCTTGCTTTGATGATTTCACTAGAAAAAAAAAAAATCACACTCTTGACTGAAATAGAGAAAGCTGAACAGGACTTGTGTGTGGGACGGATCTCCCAGACAGCGCTCTGCCAGCTCAGCCCCACGTCCTCTGCAGCGCAGGAGCACAGACTGTAACTAATTGTGGGAAGGTTTCAGCTCAAAAGCTAATGTGAGACAGGCCTGAATTACCAGTAGTGCAGACACAGAGAGACAGAGAGCAAAACCATCTGGAGCTCCTGGGAAAGGATGGGCTGCTGGGGCAGAAATGACTCTTCCTTGCCTTATATGAGGAATCACGATACCAGCAGGGCTGGGGGAGGCCAGGGTAAATCCGAGTGACTTCAGAGCCACCCTCCCTGCTCCCAAGCTGTGCAGAGCTCTTGCCAGTGGTTGTATATTTGAGGGAATTCAGTGTTTTTATGGAGCTCTGAGACACAGATTTCCAACTGTCCGGACCCCGCTGTGGTCCAGACATCCCAGCTACTTAAAAACAAGTTCTCCGTGGCTGAGGTGTTTCTCCACGGCGAGTTTCCACAGCCCTCGCCAGGAGCAAAGGCTCCTGCTCAGCGTGTTCCTGACTGGCAGTTTGAACCCGGTAGTTTGTTTTGATTCAAAAAAACCCCAAAAAACAAACAACCAAACCCAAAACAAACAGCCAGGAACTGGAAGGAGAGGGCAGGAAAGCAAGCTGCCAGGGAGGAAAGGAAAGAGGGAAAGAGTCTGATTGGAAAGTCACCGGCTTGGGAGTGAGGTCAGATCAGCCCCTCCCCGGAGCTGCGGGGAAGCTGCCACCAGCCTGACCGTTAAACTGGGGGATATTTGAAAAGATAAACCCAAAACAAACAAACAAAAAAGATACAGAAGGCTGGGGCGTGGGGGGGATTCAAACGCTGCAGCGAATCATTCTGCAAATCCCAGCTCCAATAGGCAAATTTGCTTTTGCTTACGCTGGCAGAAAGGTGGAAGATTGCTGACTTCCGACCCCTCTGGATTTGGCACAGACAATTTTTAAAGCTGCCTGAAAGCGCCGTATCCCCCAGGAAGGCTTCCGGGGAGAAGGATTTGTCCAGACACCGTTTGGAGCCGCCCCACGCTGCCCGGTGCCGTTCCCAGCCTGGATGGAGCCACTGAGGGAGGCTGAGCTGGGCTGGAGCTGCTTTTGGGAGGTATTTCTCTCCCCAGAGAAATAGCCCCGCCACCCACACCCCAAAAACCCCCGGCAAAGCAGAGTGACAGCTCTGTCGCTGTCGAGGAGGAAGAGCCTCTGGTGATGTAATGAAAATTCCCCTTGGTAATTCAGAGAGTGAAAGCAGAGGCTGGGCTGCTGGGAAGAGATTGTGAAACTCGGACTGCATGGAGGAATTGGGGTGTGCCTGGCCGGGAATATCGCTGCGGTGGGACACTGGCAGGAGGCACGTCGGCTTGGGTTTGCAGCCGATAAAATTGAAATTCCAGCTCCTACCACATTCCTCTTCCCCACCATGTGCCCCTTCCTGGTTACCCAAATACCACAGGTATGGGAAATACCTGCTTGCTGCTCTCCTCCCTGGCCTGCAGGACACAGGGGGTGTTGGAACAGCTGTTCCAGGACACGCAAAGGTCTAATCTGCCTCAAACCTCTGGAATGCAGGCACTGAGGTGTGAACCCCTCCCCAGCACTGACTTTTCTCTGGGTCTCCTCGGTGTTTCTCCCAATTTACCCAGGCAGGGATAGGGGATTATTCAAGGGGGACAGGCTGCATTGCAGAGCAGGTGGAGTTTAGAGAAAACCCACCTCGTGTTGCTGCTTGCTGATGAAATGCGGGAAGGAGGGGAGCAGTTTTACACCAGGAATTCTTCCTTGTTTTCACACAGGGACATTCGGGAATGACTCAACTCTGGTTTTGCTGGGCAGGCTGAGACCTTTGGCCCTATTAAGGTGGGACAGCCTGGGCTGTTAAAGGGTGCATCACGATGCCAAAATGCAGATGGCAGTTTCAGGGGTCTCTCTGCTGAGGACCCACCGTGGGACCCACCTGAAATGTGCTGCACTCACAGGGTCTGGAGGAAGATGAGAGGGACAGACAGATCCATGTAGCACAGAGGTCATTTTAAACCTGTCAGAGGTGCAGTCTGAGGTCTCCCTCCAGCTCCCTGCCCTGAAGAGTTGTGCCAGGGGCACGTGGGCTTCCCTACTCCTCTCTTTGGGGTCCTAGCTCCAGAGCAGGGATGTCAATCTTGGCTTGCCCGAGGCATTCAGCGAGGCTTAACCCAGAGAGAGCCCGGAGCTGTGTGGTGAGGGACGCTGAGCTTTCACGGGGAGCAGCTGTGATTGCAAGAACTGAAGCTCATTGGGGTCATTTTCTGCCAGGGCCCCGGGGAAGCACTGGGTCCTAATGACATGCACTGTGATCGTTTGTCAGATGGAGATGTCATTAACGGCTGCTCATGTCTCTCCAGGGAAGACACCAGTGGCTGGAGAGGGCTCTCCCCAGTGTGCACATCTCTGCTCTATGCAGTTAGTTCGTGTTCTGTTTGCCTCCTCTGGTCCCCTGAGATGTGTTCAGGGGAAGGAAAGAGATGATTCTGCCTGACTCTTCTTTTCTCTGCTGGACTTAACGAGGATTGGCGTTCTTTTAAATGAAGAGGAAGAAGCAGGAGATGGGAGCCTTGGGATCAGAAATGCAAGGCTCTTCCAAGAGGATTTGTTCTGGTTTAGTCTGTGGTTACACCTCCTCTCCCCTCCATCTCCCCATCCCACTCTGCTCCCTCCTAACACCCACACGCACGGCAATCTTCCACTCCCTGCTGTGACTTTCCGGGGAAGAGGCTGTCATGTGAAATCCTGGAAGAGAGTTACCACATGGAGCTCTCTGAAAGCACCAGAACAGGCCGGCAGCCCGAGGGAGGCTGCGCTCCCCCTCCCCGAAATCCTGAGCACTCCTCTCATGGATGGCAGCTGGGGGGGGAGCGGGGAATCATCTTGTAAGCTTGGGAGCCGCCTACACGCACGGCAAGTCTTGTCAGCAGCTGATAAAAGAGGTGGGAGGTGGGGAGATTTCGAGGGGGAAGAATGTGGGGGCTCTCTTGCCCATGTAGCTCCCCCATCCTGTCTCCTGCAGGGCTCCCACAGCCGGGATGGCCACGGGCTTGGCCTGGTTGGTGACACACATGCAGCGAGGAGAGACCCCAAAAAGGGACTGGGATGTACTTCAGCAATGACGCAAAGGTAGGGATCATTAAGCAATTACTTATAATAGTAATCTGACATGCTTTCCCCCTCTACTAAAACAGCATTTCCTTTTGTAATAAAAGCACAGGCTGTTCTGTGTTCTTTATTCACCTCCACGCTCACTGAACAGCTTTGGGGATAGAAGTGACAATGATCCCTGCTCTCAAGTCACTCTCACCAGTGACCTGCAACCCTTAATTAAGGGGGATTTATAACTGAGAAGGTTTAGCACTGTAGGGTGCTGCCATCAGGATAGGGCTGGCCAGATCCTTACAGCAGGAGGAAGGAGCCAGACTCCCTCCTCACCTGAGTCATTCACCAGACAATTAAGTGTTTGGTGTCGGCACAAATGTTTGGTGTTGGCACAAACACAGGCAAATTAGTCACTGGAGAAAACCCCAGTACCTGTGGTTAGAAGGTGGTGGTGACAGACACCTGTGGCAGCAGAAGGCCAAGAGGCACAGAGGTGGCATGGCATGGCAGGAACCCTGGCTCTGGAGAACCTCCCTGATGCCAGCTGTTTTTTGGGATGCTCAGCATCTTGCAGGTCAGAAGCAAACCTGGCCACAGCAGAGGCAGCAAGATCAAGGTGAAATCTTCAGGAGGAGCACTCATGGAGAGCTAAGGAAGTTTGTTCTGCCCTTCAGAGAGCAGATGCACTAGGCAGAGCTCTGGCACGAGGTTGGATTTCTGCAAGAACAGAGTGAGGCACTGGCCTGGTTTCCAGGAAAGGAGAACAGTGTGTCACAGAGAAGGCATTGAAAAGACCTGAGGCTTCTGCCTCAGCTTTCTGTCTTACTCCTGCAGACACGTGGGTGCTTGGGAGTCCAAAAGGCTGAACTGGAGGCTGTCCTGCAGCTGGCAGAGGACAGAAGCTGTGGGGTCCTCCAGCAGAGCTGCAGGAGCAGAGACCACAGAGGGCGTTCCTGTCTCTGCTGGAGATCCCTGCTCAGCTCAGCATCCATCCCTGCAGCACTGACCTTTGCAGTGGGACTCTGGGGATCCGAGGTGGACAGGAAGGCTTGGTGCAAGGCACTATCTCCAGTGCCCAGAGCCCCCAAAAGACACTGGCAGCTCTTCAGCAGCATCTCAAAACCCCACAGGATCTCTGACATCCTCTGCAGCTGGTGCATCCCACCACACAGGTAGGGCTGGGCACACCACACGTTTCCTCCAGCTGACCCACCCATTTCCTATTTTCTGCAGACATGACAAGTACTGAGTTAATCCTGCAGGCCATACACTAAGCTGTATTAGCAGACACCATCTGTCCTTTTTCATTTGCTGATGCACGACCTATTTTGCTGTGTAGTGGAGCAGGCACTGCAGTTTCGGGGGCTTGCATGTTGCAGTGTCCCTGTTGCCAGGGCATAATCCACTGCTCACAGGGACCTGCTAGTGGGAGAAAGCTCCAGTGAACTGAGCACCACTGGGACCTGCTGCCATGGGCAGGTGGTAGATGAAGCCTGTCCCCGTGGCTGCTTGGCCTCCAAGGAGGTTTGGGCTTCAATCCCACAAAGCACCTGGGAGGGGAAAGGTCTCAGCAGAACTTCCAAGGACAAGGGCACGACTGCCCTCAGCAAGATCCTCTGAAGCCCCTTCAGCAATGGCCACATCCACATTCCCTCACTTGTCAGGAGGTCATGGAGAGACCTGAATTCTCATCCCAAAGTGAGGTTTATAGAAACAGGCTCAGCACTCCAGCCACACTGCTCTGGCCTGGGGTAATTCCTGTGCTTTACAGAGCTGAGCAATGGCAATCACACCAGAACAGGGAAAGAAAGGAAGAGAATCCTTTATCCCTCTGGTCGTGTCTTGGAGCAGTGTGGTGACCCTTGTCTGGGTACAGAAGTACAGACATTGTGAAAGGTCATAAAACCATCAGGATTTTCCAAGCCAGTTATCATTATTTGACTTAACCAACTCTTGAGGCAATTCCAAAGGTTAGTGGCTTGTTCCAAGAAGCTTCCTGAATTTACCAACTTTTAATTTAACTCAGCGTGGTGGCAGGAATTTTCCCTGAGATCTAAACAAAAAGCCAGGAAATTCTGTGGCTGTGTGCTAAGGAGTCAGGGGGGAGCTGAGGGCAGGGCTGGGTGCTAACACACTCATCTGTTTCTCAGAACCAGGATGATCACTGTTCACTGACCTCTGGACTCCCAAAATCAGCCAGAGAATTTTCAGCTTCCTGCCTCACTGCACAGAAGCGGAAGAGAGAGTGGAAGGAATTATTCAGACTGACCTTGGCCTTAGCCAGAGCACTTCTTTCTGAGTTAGCTCCGTCGCATTATTTGGGTTTTCCAAGGAACTCTCAAGCTCCTGGCTAGGATGTGGCCCAAATCCACCCCTTTCTGTGTCATCAGTGTCCTCTGAATATCCAGCACTGCCAGCAAGCTGGCCTGGACTCATCCCCCTTTCCTGCTAATCCTGCTCTTTTCTCTTAGAAACTGGCTTAGGCTCTGAACCCTGGTACCCCGGAAGTCTGTGGTAACTCCTGCACAGTCTCACTGCCTGCAGAGGGGTTTGACCCCTCTGCTGAGCTCTGCACCCTCAGCTTTCAGCAGCAGCAAGCCCTGCTGTCTCCTTCCTGCCTTCCCTAAGTGTTCCTTTGTGCTGTGGACACTCTGCATCACATGTGACAAGAAATAATGACTTTCCACAACATGGCCTGGTGTTCCTCCAAGATGTGCTCCCCGTCCTGCACTGGGAAGAGGAGAGCTGGTGTCAGGATCTCTGTGTTGGGAACAGACTGACACTCTGGGGTGTAAATCCTCACTGCAGGACTGATCCCAACTTTTCTTCTGTCTCTCTTTGAACTTTGGGAAGAGAACTGGCTCAAGAATTGTATTGATCTCAGTCCAGGAACAAACATTCCCTTTCCACAGGCCACAGCCTCTCTCTCCTGTGTGTCATGTGAGGAAGAGGAGCAGGGAAAGCAGTGCTTTGCCAAGACTAGAACGTACCCAAAACTGTGACTGCTGTCAGGAGGTGGGAAGAGGAAGAAAGAGCCCATGCGGTCAGCCCTGGAAAGGGCAGTTCCTGCCTGGGGAACATTCCCATTTTCATAACCAGCAACAGCTGTGAAAAGGGGAAAGAAGAGTGATTCTGGAGCCTGCAAGCAGCACCTCTCTCCTGCAGCAGGGTTGGGAGAGCAGATGAGAGCTCCCAGCACAGCCCTCTGGCCCCACAGCAAGGAAAACGTGTGTCATTTTCCAGAGGGCTGAGCCAGCTCTAACCAGGTGGGGAATGTATGAGCCTCTCACCCTGAACATGTGCTTGCTCAGGGTTCCCTTGTCTCAGCTGAGATCTTTCTCCAGTCTGATCTTTGGCTGCCAGGCCCCTGCCCCCAGCTCAGCTCCCCCTGTGCTCTGTTTTCTCTGCTGTAGAACAAAGGCAAAGGGAGAGGGGAGCTGTAGTTTGTCCTTCATTCCTGGGCTGGCATGGAAAGGCAAATGGGGTTTGTTCTGCTGGGTTTTGCTGCTGACCATGCCTTCCTTCCCCCAACCTGATGCCATGACCACAAGCCCATCCTCTCTAACTTCAAGCACAACCCACCTTACCACAGCCAGGAAATTCCTCTTCTCCCTCCCTCCTCTCCCTCAGCCCTTCACCACCATGAGAAACACTCTCCCCTCCCTGGAGCTTCTCATCTTTGGGTTGTCTGAACCAGTGTTTGAGCAAACTACCCCCTGTGCTGCCTCAGGCTGGGCTGTGCACAGCAGAAAATTGAGTAGGAGGTTTCTGGGGCGATCAGTGTGCACTGAGTCTTCAAATGCTTCTCTGAATTCAGGCCCTGCTGTTGCTTCAGAGCATCCTTCTAACAGGGAGGCAGGAGCCCTGCCCAGCCCTGCCATCTCTGATCCAGGCTGCCATCCCTTTTCCCCTGAGCTCCAGGAAGAGTCCAGTGCCTGACACTGAAACAGCGGTAGCTGCCAAGAGCCTCTCAGCTGCCCCTGCTTACAGGATCCCTCCCTGCAGTCTCTCAGGAGGAGCTGTCAGCAAAAACAGCCCTATTTAACCAAAGCAGAGACAGCCTGGTTTTACATGGCCTCCCTCTGCCTTTCCCTGGAATCAGGCATTCTTTGGGAAAAGCCTCTCAGGGCAGCGCTGACTCCCCTGGATGCGGAGCCCAGCCGCAGCAGCACGCAGGGGTTCACGTAGCTCTGGGTCCTGCTCCAGCTATTCCCTCCCCTTTTCTACGGATCTCCTGCAGGATGCACAGCCCAGCACCCAGGGGTGCCCCCTATCCTCAGCAGGGGACGAGCAGTGAAATCGCAGCTGGGCGAGCTGGCAGTGGCCGTGGAGCAGAGCCCTGTCCCCGGGCTGAGGACCAAGAATGCCTCTTTCCCATCTGACATGCCAAGGCTCCGAGCCCTGCCAAACCCCAGTGTTTGTTCCTGCCTTTGGCAAGTGAGGCATGGCAACAAAAGCATGTGCGAGGCAGAAGCAGTTCAGTGAAGGAGGGAAGTGGGTTTCTCTTGGGTCTCTTTGACCTTTTCTGGTTTGGAAAGAACAGAGATGTGCAGAGATGCTCACAAGGCGCAGTGTTTCCACTGCCCCAGCAGCAGAACAAACCTCGTGGCTTCCTTCAGGCACAGGAAATTGGAGCCCTGAGCCACAGCCCAGCCTTTGGCTGCTGGGGTGGAACCAGAAATCAGCTCCAGGGAGTCGGTGCCTTTGCCTGTTTGCAAGGAAAATTTATGTGCAGCCGTGGAGCCTCACTATGGGTGCCTTGTCTTCCAGCCCTGCTTCTCTGGGATACAGCTCCTGCTGTGGGATGGGAACAATTTTTCTTCAGCTGGCAGCAGCTGAGCCAAGTTATCTCGGAGTCCATGGACTGGGAGTTAAGTCAGCAATGCCCTTGGCCACGAGGATCCCATGGACTCTCACCTCTTTCCTTAGAGAAGCAAGCACAGAGAAGGAGCTGTTGGGGCAGACCAAGAGGAGGGCTGGGACTGAAGAGTCCAATGACTCCAGTGATTTCTCTGTGTGCTTCCAGCACTTCTGGCTTAACCTCAGAGGGAAAAAGTGGTGCTGGCAGGAGGAAAGAAAAGGAGTGGGGTTCTGTGCAGGTAAATCAGTAATGTGCCTCGATCCTTTGAGAGCTGAGAGTCAGGAGCAGGTTTATAGCAAAGACAGAAAAGCTGATTTGGCCAAAGGGATAATATTTCTGTTGGGAACCAGAGAACTATTGATTACTCAAGTAACCTCAACTATTTAACAAACAGCTACCTCAGCAGAAAGAAATTTCAGCCTGGCTTTAGAGGGAGGATCGAGGGGACTCCAGGGTGGCCAGGCAATAGTGGGAATGTGTATTCCCACTCTCCTTGACTCTCCTTGCTGCACTGCTGCCCTGCCTGCTCCCAGTGGCACCAGATAAGGAGTGAAAACAAACACAAGGTAGGTGCTGTGAGTGCTCCTGACAAAGGAACGGGAAAGTGTTCACTGCAGGGGACTCATGGCCAAGACAGACAGTGGAATAGGAAGGATTAAAATGTCTCACAAGAGCTGGCTCAGCTCCCAGGGCCTTCTCTGGACACTGGCACAAAGGCAGCTCCTCCTGATGCTCCAGGTCTCTGCAGAGGCTCATAGATCCACAGCACTTTTCCCAGGAGGGAGCACAAGTTCCCAGTTATTGGACTGATGTGTTATTGTGTACCTGGCAGTGACAGCTTGTGGTGTGGGTGGAACACACAGGTATCAGAGCATGGCTGTGGGAACAGGGTCACACCAAGGCACTGGGAGCATGTCAGAGCCTCAGCTGCTGCAGATGATGTGCAGATGCCAGGCTTTGTAATATTCACATGATCATCTGTTTTGCAGTGCAGGCAAGTATGGGGGAAAGCAAGGAGACCCAGCTGAGCCACAGAGAAGGCCAAGGACTAGGAGGGGGTGACTTGGCCTTTCTGTTTGTGAGAGGTCCTGGTGCCATTCCTGCACCGAATTTTGAGTAACCTTGAAAAAAATCAAGTTGGAACATGACTTTGAAGCAGTCCCGCTGCTGGTCATGCAGAACCACAACCTCGGGGATGAAACTGCACAACAGCAGAGTTAACTCCTCCCTGCACCCTTCCCAAACTGGCCCTGGGAGCCTGGCTCAGGCTGTACCCAGCGAGGTCCCACTTGGAGAACCAGGGCCCATCCCAAGCTGGCTTCTTCCCAGCACAGCTGCCCTGGGCAGAGCTGAGGGCTGGCACAGAGCAGCTGATGGGCCCTCCCCTCCCTGCCTGCCCATGCCAGAGGCTTGGAATGCAGCTGGTCCTGCAGCCACCTGGGTGACAGCACTGCCTGTCACCCTCCAAGCTTGGGGCTCCCACCCCTTGCTCCCAGGGAAGCCCCACAGAGCAGCACAAGCTGTTGCTGTTGGCACTTTCCATCCCATAAGCAGCATTATGGCCACCTGGGCCACTCCCAAGTGGTCCCAGTGGACCCAGCATCTGTGCCTTGGTGGGGAAGGATCGTGCATCATCACACAGCAATTGCTTCCCTAATTAAAGCATATTTATGCTTCTTGTTGCAATTACACTCTCAAGCACTCCTGGCTGCATTTCTCTATGGCCCCACTGGGTCATGGCTCCCAGCCCTTTAAATGCCTCGGGAAATGTGTTGTTTCAGCAAAATGGTCATGACAGGAGCATTGGCCTCTCCCTGTGCTTGGATTTCAAGCAAGGTTTCTACTTTGTGCCTCTTCCATCTCCACCCCTGTACTGGTTTCTGACACCCACAGGGGTCACCAGCACTGGGCTTTTGGCCCCAGGTGTGTTTTCCTCAGTCAGATACACACTGAGAATCCTGACAGGCCACCATCAGGTCAGCACAGATGAGTGGGGTGCTCAAAAACTCATTTTCGAGTTTGCTGAGGCTGCATATCCTGAGCGTAGGTGTAGAGTCCCTACACCCCGCTGCTGTGGGATCAGAGCTGGGAACCCACAAGCAGCAAGGAATGAGCCCAGCTCCTAGATTAAGAAAAGAGATGAAATTTCCCTCAGGGCCACGGGCCAGCACAGCAGCCAGGTACTGCTGGGCTGCTGCAGGGCACAGAGGTGACCATCACCCTTGCTCCCTCTGCTAACAAAACAGATCCCGTTATGCAACCCTTGTGCCAAAGGGCAACACGACATCCAGAGAGGCTTCAAGGACTTAGTTGTTTTGCCTTCCAGGTCTGCAGATCCCCAGGGTCCACATCCAGAGAGCTCCTGGCAGTACCTGTGCACCTGGCTGCCTTCCCCAGCACTACTGGTGCTGCACAGGCAGGGCAAGTGCTGAGGCTGCTGGGGATGTGCAGTTTAGGATTCCCACCACAAACGCGCTGCTGGGCTCGCTCCCAGTGCACCAGCTCTGCTCACAGCCTCCTCTAAGAGAGGTGCAGCTCAGGGGATGGAGTCTCAAACTTCTGATTCGTTTCATCAATGAGCCGTGCTCTAATCCTGGGGAGAACTCTGCTCCCCTTCTCCAGCCAGGCACCAGGGCTGCTCTGCAGTCCCTTTATCCTGTTCTGGAAGTGCAGGCACTCCTGGCTCTTCCCAGTACAGCACCAGTGACACACACACTGCTCTTCTGAGGGGAAGCATCTGCACCAGTTTCTGCACCAGCCAGCTGGGCTCTGACCTGCTCTCCCTGTCCCACAGCCAAGCCCTGCTGTGCCAGCCTGTTCAGGCATTGTATAACATTCCCGCTGCCCAGGAGCCATCCCCCAGCAGCGCAGCACCCCGAGAGACGCCGAGGCAGGCGATGACCCCACCGCAGCTCCTGGAGCCCCCACTGCCCCGCTGCCCCCCCGGGCATCCCTTACCTGTCCCCGGAGCCCACTGGCGGTGCCGCGCTCTCCCCTCCGCAGTCTCCCCGCTCTCCCTTTCCCCAGTCCCCTTCCCTCTGCGCCACCTCCCTGCGTGATGTCAGCGCAGCCCGGCCCCCGCAGCCTCCCCAGCGCACCCTCCACGCCACGCAGCCGCCCATCGCATCCCGCTGCTGCTGCTGCTGCTGCTGCTGCTGCTGCTGCTGCTGCTGCTGCTGCTGCTGCTTCCCTGCCCAGCGTTGCCACAGCGACAGCAGGGGAATCCCATCCTCTGGTCCTCCACCTCCCAGGGCCTCGCTTGGTATCACCCACTGCAGCTCTTCCCAAAGAGAAGGGAAGGACCGGCCAGGGGACAGCAGCAGGCAGCGACCAGTGGTTCAACATACCTGGAAGGGAAGGGAGAGCGGAGGCAGCCGGGGGAAGCAGGCTCAGAGCAAGCAGGCTCTCACCTCACCCGCAGCAGTGTCACCCGCGTGTCCCCTGAGCTCTTCCCACCTCCCCGCAGTTCTTTGTTCCTCAGCCCCACGTGCTCGCTCCTCCAGGGCTGTGCACATGAGCACGGTGCTGGCACAAACTCCCCACAGACATCTCTGCAGCTCACCCCCACATCAAGGTCAGAGATCAGGTTATTGATCAGAAACTTAAGACCAGCTCCAAACCAGACCATCAGGAGTCGGTGGGCTCATTACCACTAACCACAAATCCACACTGAAAGGTTTTCCTGCAATCCCTGTCGCCAATGGTTTCACTGGGAAGGGAGAAGGGCAAATACATTTTTAGGACTGCAGCACATTTTTAATGGAAAGAGATGGCCCAGGGCTTTCATCCCTCCCCCTATTCAAGATGCTGTTTCTTTTCAGCAGAAATATTGCTGCATTAGAGAACAGGTCACTTCCTCTATCAGTGAGAATTCAGTGTCCTATTTGATGCTGGTCCTTGTGCTATAAATAGGAATTCTTCCCCTTTTATAGTTGCTGAATAATTGTGTGTATGAAATATGAACACAGTTTTCAAAAGAGTGCCTGATAAGCAGCTTGCTGGAACGAAATGGTTGAGCAGAAGGAATTTACAGCACCTGCAGAGCATCGTGTGCTGTGGAAAACATTCAAGGTCAGCCTGAGAGAGACAGGTCACAGCACAGATCCAACTCCAGAGGATCCAGGCTTGAGCTCACAGCCTCCCCACAGCTCCCCAACAATCCATTCCATGCTCCACACTCAGGTAAGGATCAAACAGAGGCAGCCCAGCTCAGAGGAGCCAAAACTCCTCCATCCCACACACTGGAAAGCCAGGAGGAGCAGGCAGAACAGGTTTTTAAAACAACAGCAGGCAAGGAGCAGAGGACACAATCCCAGACAAGGAGGAAGAGCACAGTTTAACATCCACCATCAAAAGGAACAAGGGAAGAACACCACAAAGGCCAAAGAGGCACAGGAATGGTAATGAGAGCTACAGAGAGGTAATGAAAACACCTGAGCACAGAGACAGAATGGCTGAGGAGCAGGAGAGCCCAATTATGCTGGAAAACCAGTAATTTCTGCAGGAAATGGGTACATGCAGCCCAACCCTTTCTGGTGCCTGAACACAAGCAGGGCTGTAAGAACCGTGGATAAACAACAACCCTCCATCAGTCCATCAGGAACAGCCTCCTCTGGGCTACCTCAGAGGGGCAGGGTCCCTGTGGAGGCAGGAGAAAGGGAGGCCAGGAAATGCTCTCATTCCCTGCGTTAGGACAGGGTTTTCCCTGTGAATTTAGAGAGAGGGAGGGATGCAGCAAAGTATGAAAGGCAGAAACAGAAGACACAATAATGTGCCTTCCAGTTGCTGCAGGAGGAGAGGAGGAAATAACATCAGCTCCTCCACACACTGGAGATTCAAAGGGAGGAGGAAAAAAAGGGATTACATCAGTTCAAATACTGCAAGGAGCTCTGGACAGAGAGGATACACAGGGGCTCGGTGCTTTCAGCCTCACACAGGAAGAAACAGGAGAGAGAACCAGCAAAAAACACCATTGCTATGGTGATCTAAAGCATTGGACACACTCAGAAAGAAGAGATAAAAGGAATTACAAGCCACATTTCCAGCTGCACAGAACATCCTTGAGATAGGATCAGGCCCCAGGATCCGCCCAGCTCAATTGTTAGTTGATGCTGTCATCTGCTTCCTCACCCTCCATGCTGTCTGCAGGTCAAAGAGGACACAGCACCAGATACAAATGTAAAGGGGTTATTTTATTATTGATTCAGAGGTTAGACAAGGCACCATTTGATCTAAAAAGAAATGCAAACCCCCCCCCCCACAATTAAGTGTTATTTTTGCAGGCAATTAAGAAAAGTCTCTTTTGCATTTCTTCAGCATTGTGTGAATTCCAGCTTGGTCATGATCACAGAAAAGCCACCCCATTCCCAAGTCAGGCAGGTTTGGACTAGAGCCACAGCCCCTCTGTTCAGCAGCAGAGAATCCTTGACAAGTCTCTGTGCCAGGTTTTAGGAATGCAGCAGAACAAGAAAAACAAAACTTCCAGGAAAAGACCACAGCATCTCTTTTTCTTTTCCATTTCAGACATGATGAATCATTTGTTCCTTTTGGTCCTCGCTGATATGAAGCAACTTTAGAAAAAATCACAGCAAACCAAGCTCAGAGAGCCAGGAGCCCGTGAGACAAGCACTGAAAGTCCTGGAAAAGCCTGGAATAGCACCTAGCCCTACCCTCCAACAGGTCAAGGACCTGCAGCTGATCACTGAGAGATGTTTCCCTCTCCAAAATTGTTTTGCCTCCACAAACGTGATTTCTAAGGAGAAGGCCGCCTCCTCTTCACAATGATTCTGCCAAATAAGAAATCCAACCAAAACCCAACCAAATCAGCCCCCCAACCCCTTGTTTACCACCTCCTTCCCCCCCTCCCATCGATCATACCCCCCTCCCAGCTGCCCTCCCTGCACCCAGGGAAGGGCTGCAATGGGTGATGTAGCAGAGTGTGCAGCGTTTGGTGGTGTCTCATCTGCTTGATGGAGTCACTCAGCTGGAATAAATGGGAACAGAGAGAAAAAAAAATATTTAGGGGAAAAAACAAACAAACAAAATTAAGCATGGTTTATGGCAAAAAAAAAAAAAAAAAAAAAAAAAAAAAAAAAAAAAAAAAAAAAGGCTGGTGAGGCAGATGTGAAGTGAGCACAAGGGAGGAAAGGAATGGAGCGTGGGGGAACATCTTGGTCTTGCTGTAGAGTAAAACCTTGACCAAATTCAGGAATGCCAACTGGCTGGGGACCCTTCCCAGAGTGTAGGGGGCTGCAGCTCTGCCTTCGACACTCTCAAGATAAAAGCTGCTTCCACACAGAAGCTTTTTACAGTCACCAAGATGCCAGGGCAGCTATAACCCACACTTTCCCACTCCCTGGAGCACACCAGTCCCATCCTAAACACCACCCTGACCTCCCAGCACGCCAACTGCAGGTTGCTCTTCCACAGGAAAGCCTGAGACAGAGCAAGGGCCATCTGGGAATCCCAGGGGACCACAGGATGCTGGCAAACCCAGCCCTGTTTACTGTCAGAGCCTTTCTCCTCAGTCACGTGCTTTCTAGAGCAACAAGTCAACTGCTTTCAGTTCCTGGTGTTATTTCCAGTTCGCTGGAAGGGAAGAGGTTCTGTCCCTGGAAAGGATGTATGAGGACAGAGAGGGGATTGTCAGGCAAAAGAGAAATTATCAAGAAAAAGAGCAAGGGATTCCTGAGGATTAAACATCTGCTCTGGCCACAGAGCCCACAGCAGCTCAGTGCACAGGATGGAGTGGGCCATCCCCAGAGAGAGAGGAGGATACTCAATAACACTCCATCAGTAAACACACATGGAATGCCAAAGGACAAAGTTTCCTCTGGGCCAATCCATATTTACAGCAGGGTCCTCTAGGAAGGGCTGGAATCCCTCAGGGCCAAAGGTCAGTGCCAGCCCTGCAGTGTCACCACACAGCAGCACAATGCCCTGGACAGGCACTGAGCACACACAGTGTCCTCAAACACAGCCTGACAGAGCTGCTGGGTTTGCTCAAGAAACAGAAACATTTCCATGAGCTCATAACGAAGGTCGTTAGCTCAAGGGCACGTGGAGCCAGTGGTTAATAACGCTGTCTCTCGAGCCTTGAGAAATCATTTGTTTTGCAATAAGGCTTTATTATATTTAGACTTTGGGATCAGGAGAAGCTCAATGCATCTTACTCTCCTTGGTCAAAACCAAGGCAAGAGTGAAGAGATAAAACCCAAGTCCTTTTCTTATCCTCAGGAGATCCCAACCTGCCCCACAGTAACTGTCAGACTGACCACAGATTTCACGTGAAAAAGAGCAAGAAACATCTCACTAATTTGCTAAAAAACCCACAAATAAATACAGGTTGAAACCCCCCACCCTCTTTCTGCCCCCACAAGTGCCATCAGAACAGGAACCTGCCACCCTATAGGGAATAAAACACATACAAGGAGAACATGTTGTCACCCAGCCCCGAGCAGCAGCCAGGCTGTCCCTCCCAGGCTGCTCCCACAGCAACACACAGAGCAACCCCAGGTTTCATTCCTGCAGCTTCACATCTCCTGTGAAATCCTTCCCCCACATCCCCAACCTTCTCCTAGGCTCCTGTGGGGAAGGCAGGAGGAGCTGGAAGTACAGTTCCCTTAGGGAAGTGCATTTCTAGGATGAAACAAAGGCTTTTTCACCCAAAGGACTGCAGAGCCCATTTTGGGCAGCTGGAGGCTGGGCTCGCTGCGGCCTCTAGAGGCCGAAATCCCAACATCCACACACAGACGGACGTTCAGATATGAAGACCGTTAACAGCTCGTTTAATTAGAGAATTAGCACAGCCCTGCCTTGGGCTGCATCACCTCTTCCCTTCCCGTTCTACTCTGTTCAGCTCTTCACCCTCCCTGGCCCCAGAGAGAGAGAGAGACAGAGAAA
This sequence comes from Chaetops frenatus, assembly GCA_013400775.1. Taxonomy (NCBI): domain Eukaryota; kingdom Metazoa; phylum Chordata; class Aves; order Passeriformes; family Picathartidae; genus Chaetops; species Chaetops frenatus. The sequence goes on along the minus strand of VZTR01013139.1, from coordinate 11,316 downwards.
GAGAGAGGAAACAAAAAAAAGGAGAGCCCCGTGCTGGGACGGGAGAGCCCTTAAATGAACATAACCAGGTCTTTACATGTTGCTTTCGTGAAGGCTGCCAGGATGCTGGCAAACACCACATCAGGAGACTGGGAGGCATCCACGGCCGTATGGATCCCTCTCTTGCTGTAGTAGGACACCAGGGGGGAGGTCTGGCTGTGATAGGCCTTCAGCCGCGTTTTCAGGGCCGTCTCGTTATCGTCGGAGCGGCGGATCAGGGGCTCTCCAGTGACCTGGGAGAAGCAAGGGGACAGTCTCCAGCGAGCTGCAGCCTGGGATGCTCTGTCCTCCTCCTCTCCCTGCTCCCCTCCTCCAAGGGGGAGCTGCAGAGGAGACCCCAGGTGTGCGGGGCAGACGGAGCGAACCCCGGGCAGCCAGAACAAGTCCCAGAGCAGTCACTGAGGAGAGAAGGGCTCAGCACCGTGGTCTTGTTGCCCACACACCGCTCTGGCTTGCTAAAAGGAGCCTCGAGAGCAGGCACCAGCTACAGCTGCTCCCCAGGAGGGAAACCAGTCACTACAACTTGAGCTGTGGACAGAGTCCAGCGAGTTCTGAGGCTGGCAGAGCCTGGGCCAGCTCTGCAGAACAGCCATGCCCTTCATCCATCCATCCCTCCATCCATCCATCCATCCATCCCTCCAGGCCTTGCTCCCTGCAGTGCCGCTGGCTCAGGCTGCCCAAGCAGCTCCCCACGCTCCCCAGAAAGCCGGGACAAGAAGGTACAAGAGAAGGAAAGAAATGAGTTTTTCCAGGGAGAGACTGCAAAGCATCAGCTAAACCCAAAGCAAGGTAAGCTGTGGCCTTGGCAGCTCACATACATCGTCCTTCATGTGCTCTTTCGGGGGTCTGAACTCCTCGTGGTACGAGCGGCCACTCGCTGGGTGAATCAGCCTGAGACAGAAAAGAAGAGTCAGCAAAGCAGCCCGGTCAGGACAAGGTCTCCTGAACCTGCCACTCATCAGCACAGAAACATCTGCCACAACAACACCATCAGCCTTTCACTTGTAAGAAAATTCTCTCCAGTTATTTCTGTGCCAAGGGCCTCTTCAGTTTGGAAAAGCAGCTGCGCTGGGAGATGGAGAAGGGGAGTGTTACTTCCTGCTCTGCTGGGAAAGGGATCTGGACAACAGTGCAAGAGAACACACTCCTGACCCTGGAAAAAAGTTTACTGGTGCCCCAATGTATTCAGTGTCCTGTGCAAGGGAGCAATAATAGCTTTGGGAAGGAGGAACTTAAAGGGTGAGCTGAGATTTTCTGTAGAAATCCCTGATTTATAGGGCAAGGAAAGGGCTCAAAGAGAACAGGAGAGGGATCAGGGCAGAAATAGAGACCAGCACCACAGCTCTAAGCACCATGAGGACAACCTGGGACCTGAAATTAGGATGCTCCTTCATAAATTAAGAAACCCCAACCCGTGCACTGAGCACTGGGAGAGAAGGATTACCGTCCAGTGATCCTCCGGATCAGCAAGGAGTCGGGAATGCTGAACTCAATGACGGAGTCGAGCTTCTCTCTCCTTTTCTCCAGGAGCTCATCCAGCTGCAACAGCAAACACCCACTCAGAGGGGCTGAGGGAGCAGGGAGCCCTGGTTTTGAGGGCAGCAGGGGCTCACGTACCATCTCTGCCTGTTTCACTGTGCGTGGGAAGCCGTCCAGGAGGAACCCGTTCTTGCAGGGAGGGGAGTCCAGGTTGTTCTCAATCAGCTCCACCACCATCTCATCACTCACCTGCAGAGATGAGGCAGGTGTGTTGTCAGGAAGGACACCCTGAATTTACACACAGCTGCTGCCCATGTGCACATGGTGGGATTTTTGGGGTTTGCCCTGTGCAGGGCCAGGGGTTGGGCTCGGTAATTCTTGTGTGTCCCTTCCAGCTCAGGATATTCTGTGATTCCATGGTTCGTGTCAATGCTCGGGCTGCCTGTTCAGACCTGCCCACATTAGGGCAGCACTCCCTGCAACACCAGCACATGGGCAGTGCCACATTTCACTGCAGGGACACTCCAGCCTGTGCAGGGACTTGGACCAGCGCTGTAACCTCACTGTTACAAAGGTTGCAGTGTTGCAGGGAACACTTTCAGCTCAAACTCCTTAGATTACAATTTTTTAAAAACCAATTCACAATACAAAATATCAACATAACCTTGATTTCCTGTTACTTTGTACCTTCACCTACACATCCCGCTCTGAGGCAGGCCTGGGCAGGAAGGGCAGAGTTGTTCATTGACTCCCATAAACCCCATGAAAAGGTAAAGGCCCAAGAGTTGCTGACAAGCTCTGGTTTCACTGGATAGTTTTTTCCCATCTAACAACCTCGGCGTACCGCTGGCGTGAGTGCCTTTCCCACACTGCAGCACTCACAAATGCTGCAGCCCCAACACTAACTGTTTATTTGGGGAGCACCATTTTCTCCAGCACACACAGCAGGGACCCAGCAGGATTGGAGACCAGGCTGTCACAACACACCAACAACAGCCCTGCAGGCAGGATGGGGGTAAGCAACAAGTCACTCCTGTGCCTTCCTGATTACACCCTTCGGAGGAAAAAGACGCTGAGCATAAAGCCCATCCTGAAACGCTGCTGTGCTCCCAGCTGAGTTATCACAGAGCTGCGGGACGCACACCTAGAGCAGCCTGGAGCTGCCTGCCATACACACGTGGCACCTACCACCAGCCTGGCCAGATAATGTCCCTATCTTTCATAACCAGCTGGGGATTGCAGGCTCGGTGTTGCAATGAGCTCTGAGCAGAAGTGAGATAAGGCAGCTCTCCCCATCTGGGGCCTGCAGATTCTCCCCGGGGTGTTATGAGCCCGTGGCAGCTGCAGAGATGCCTGAGACCTGCCCCACACTGGGGCAAGTCACTGCAATTTGTGGTCCCTCAAGTATTCCTGAGATATTCCAGTCATTTGGGTAAGATAATTAGACCCTCAGAAAATGAATGTCAGAGATTCTAACTTGTGGTTCTTGGGGATCCAAAGTGTCTCTCTCACACAGAAGCTGCTGTAACTACCACAGCAACACTTTAAAGTCTATTTTCACCTTATAGCTACAGGTGAATCGAGCTTATGCAAGAGCTGGGATGCAAATGAGACCTCTGAAGTGATACCTGGAGTTCAGGTATCACGTGAAGAGAGACAGGAGCCGCAAAGCATGGCTGTAACATCCTGCAGCTCCAAGGACACACCTTCACCTCAGTGCTCAGGAGCCAGAAAATTACCAGCCAGACTGCACTCCCTAAAAGATAAAAACAGCCCAGGGCCACAGGCTGCTAGTAAGCAAACAGTAATTTTGAAGAGGAAGGATGTTTTTATAGGATGCTTCTCCTGTAGGGTGATAGAAGGAAAGCCCCCATCCCTACCTTCAACCTGCAGTCTGCCTTCACCCTGCAATCTGCCTCCCTACACTAATTGGTTTTGTCACGGAGAACTCTAATTAAGAGGTGGATTTTGTCTGCCCTCATCCCAGGTGCTGCCAGCCCGTCTCTCCTCCCAGCACACTCCCCGTGACCCACCAGCTTCCCGGCATCCATGGTCTCCTTGAGCCGCTTGCCCAGCTCGGAGCCCGAGGCCACCATGGCCCGCAGCATGTCGCCGGTAGCCAGGTGACACACGCAGTAGGTCTCGGCCAGCTTCGGGGCCTGCGGAAGAGAACGGAGGTGAGACCGGACCTCGGACACTGAGGATCCCCGGCCCGGCGGGGCCCTGTCCCCCTCTCCCGGCAGCGGGACAGTCGCTGACCGGCCAGCACGAGGCAGGGCCCGGCACTGCGCCCCGGTGCTCAGCCACACCGGGTCCCCGCGGCCGGGACAAAGAGCCCCGGGACAAAGAGCCCCGGCCAGCTGCCCCTGGAGGCGGGACACGACCGATCCCCCCGCGGAAGGGAGGCCCGGGGCCACAGCAAGACACGGCACGCCGCGATCCCTCAGCGGGGAACGAAGGCCGGACACCCGCGTCCCTCCACGCGGGGCCGCACGCTGGGTGCCGGGAGCGGGGAATGCCGGGCGGNCGGGCCGGTCCCACCATCGCCCCCGGCGCATTCCCCCGCGTCCCCCTCACCTGCGTGCCCTTGCCGGCGCCGGGCGGGCCGAGCAGCACGGCGCGGATGCCGTGGCGGATCCCCGCGGCCGGGGCCTGTCCGCGGCCGCTCCCGGCCTGAGCGCTCGGAGCCATGGCCGCCGCCGACTGCGCGCCCGCCCCGCGCCTCGTGGGCGGGGACTCCGCCGCTGGGCGGGGCTATGCAGATGAGGAGGCGGAACATGCAAATCTAAGCGGAGGGTTTACATTGGGTGGGCGGGGATATGCAGATGAGGAGGCGGAACATGCAAATCTAAGCTGAGGTTTTACATTGGGTGGGCGGGGTTGTGCGCGGAGTGGGCGGGGTCAGGCCGGAGGTGGGCGGGGCTGTGCGGCGCCACGAGGGGCTCTCGCTGTCCCCGAGCTGCGGGCGCCCCTCCAGTGCTGCTCCCACTGACTGGGGGTCACTCGCTCCGAGAAGGACACTGAGCTGCCGGAATGTGCCCAGGGGAGGGTCACGGAGCTGGACTAGAGTCTGATGGGAGCAGGAGCGGCTGAGCCAGGAGAAAAGGAGTTTCAGGGGTGACCTTGTCACCTTCAACTCACTCTGAAAGGAGTTTGGAGCCAGGTGGGGATAGGGCTCGTGTCCCAGTGACACGACAAGAGGACACAGCCTTAAGCTATGCAAGGGGAGGTTTCGGTTGGACGTTAGGAAGGATTTATTCACAGGAAGGGTGATCAGACATTGTAACGGGCTGCCCAGGGAGGTCATTCCTGGAAGTGTTTAAGGGAAGACTGGATGTGGCTCTTAGTGCTGTGCTCCAATTATCGTGGTGGTGTCTGGTCACAGTTGGACTTCGTGATCTCAGAGGTCTTTTCCAACCTAATTGATTCTGATTCTGAGCTGTGCTTGCCCTGGCACTGCGTGGGATGGGCTCAGTGCCGTGCTCTGGGCATCACAACAGTGCCCAGCACAGCCAGGAGGGACTGGCACTGCAGGGCTCTGCATCTCTCTGTTCTCACAGCCTCTCTGCATGGCCCCCACATCCCACACAGCACAGTGCAGTGCTGGTCATGGGCCAGAGTGCAGGCAAAACGGGCCAGGATCTCACAGCACACAAGAGCTTCCTTGGCCCTGGTTGCCAGGAGAGCCTGTGGCAAAGCCAAGACCACAGTGTTGAACACAGAAACCCAGGATAAATCAATCCTTCTCACTGCCCCCTCAGTGGGGACAGCCACCTTCCACAGACAGATCATTGGCTCCTCTCCTTGCAGAGAGGGACCTGCAAATTTAACAAGAAGGGTTCAAAAATCCCTGCCGAGCCCGTCCTGTTTGTGGGATGGAGCAGTGGCACCATTTCCAAGATCCAGGTCTCACGAATCAGACAGAGCACCTGCACTGATGGCAGAGCTGGATCTGCCTCTGGAGCACCCACCAAAACCAGCAGCAGCTCAGCAAGGGCAGGATCAGCCCCTGGCATCTTCCCGAGTAGCTCCCCCTCTCCGGAGTCCCAGCCAAACAGCGCTCAGCCTCTGATCCGCAGGGAGCCCGGTTTCCCTGGCAGCAGCATTCTCGAGGTGTTCCGGGCTCTCTGCCCCCCCGAGGGTCCCGGTGCTGGGGATGCGCAGCCGCGGGAAGCAGGACCGGGCTGCCAGGCTGGGGATGAGCTGCGGGGTCTCGGTGAGAGCCCGGGGTGACTGCTGGGGGCAGCCCCAGCCCTGGGAGAGGGTGGGCAAGGAAGGGGAGCGTTCTCCAAAAGGGATGAAGGATGCTCGGAGGCGGCTCAGCCAATGGGGTGGCTGGGTTTGGTTGTCATGGCTACGGTTGGGAGGCAGAGCAGGGAGGCAGCGCTGGGAGAGAAGGGGTGCAGAGCCCCCCCGTCCTCTGCAGGGGCTCGGGGCAGGCAGGGAGCTGGGCCAGGACAGACAGGTGGCCCTGGGGCTGCTTCATTCTCTCGGGAGACCCATGGCAGGACCTGTTTAAATGCTCTCTGAGGTAAGGGGGCTTTTGCGGGGGGGGCTGTTTTGCCTGGCACAGTGAGAAGGGAGCAGTAGAGTGCCTGAGGTTGCTGAATTTGGGGATGGGGGTGGAAGGCATGGTGCTGTCAGTGCCCTTCTCCCCCTTTAAGCATCACTTCTCCCCAGAGACCCCAGGACCCCAGGCACAGCTACACTTCGGGCTGCTGCAGGAGCTCAGCGTTCCTCAGGGAGCCCCCCTGACAGCACAGCAGGACACCTGGAGGGACACTTGGACTGTGGTAAGGAGGGGATGCCCGAGACTGGGACAGGAATGTTCCATTTCATCCCTCCTGTGCCCAGCCAGGCTGGGCTGGCTGCTGTTTGGTGATGGGGAGTGAAGGGTAAAGCTGGGAGAATTGCTCTCCTTTCCTGATTATGAAGGTCTAAGAGCTCCAAACATGTTTTTGTCCCATTCCCCGTCTCTGGGGTTCACTGGTGGTGCTTGCTCAATGCATTACAACATCCTGCTGCTCTGGGGTCAGTGTGGTCTTTCTCCCAGTGCCCCCTGGAATGCTCAGGGAGGTCTCTGTGGGGAGCAGGGTGGTGCAACTCTGAGAAATGAAACCTCAGCCTCCTGCTCACTTCAAATCAGAGATACTGTGCTCCTGGGAGAGCCCTGGAGCTACTCCTGGGTTATTGGAGTGGAAATGTTCCCTGTTAGCTCATCAGCTCCTTGGGTTATGGGACAGGCTGGATCCAGGGCAGGAGATTGTTAAAGCTAAGGGTGGAAGCTCAAAGCTCAAAGCTCTTCTAGGATGAGCCAGAGACCTCCGTGCTGCTGAATTGTCCCCTTGTTCCACACCCTGTGTCACGGGACAGCCGTGGAGCTGCATCCACAGCAGGGACCCAGGCTGTCCTGAGGCTGGCTGGTGTCTGGGAGTGCCTGTGCTCTTCCTCCCTTGTCCTGGGGCTTTCCCCTGGCAAAGTGGGGCCAGGAGACCTCAGCTGGTTGGAATCCATAGGGGATGTTCACCCCACTGAACACTCAGCAGATCCAGCTGCATTCCAGGGCCTGAAGGGGCCTGTCCTGGCCTGGAAAGGCATCTCTGCTCTTTGTGCTGCAGTTGGCTTTGTTGTTGGCTGTGCTGGTGCCTGCTGATGGAGACAAGGCTGCTGTGTGCCAAACCAGAGCTCTGAGCTGCAGAGAAATGTGTCTCCTCCCCTGGGGAAGGTGCTGTAACCCACAGCAGGCTCTGCTGAGCCTCTGGTTTGGAGCAGAGCAGCACAGAGCTCTGCCCAGGGTACCCTGGGCTGTGAGCTGGGTGGTCCATGCTGACCCTTCCTCTAATCTGCCCTTCCTTTTTACAGCGTGCCCCATCCTCAGAATCCATCCCCTACCCCAGGAGGCTTTAAGGGAGCATCACCACACCCTGACCATCACACCATGAACGGGTACCTGACCGAATCCAACTTCCTGATGGTGGAGGAGGGCTTCACCACCAGAGACCTCCTGGAGAACCTCCTGGGCAAGCTGTGCCGAGAGGTGAGGGCTGATGCTGTGCTGCTGCCTTGGGAAAAGGCTCTCAGGGAGCTGCTGCTCACCCCTGCTGTCTCCTAGAGCGAGCAGCAGGCCTTCTTCGTGGCAGACCTTGGCGACGTCGTGAAGAAACACCTGCGTTTCCTGAAGGCCTTGCCCCGAGTGAAACCCTATTTCCCAGTCAAATGCAACGGCAGTGAAGGGGTGATCCGGCTGCTGGCAGAGCTGGGGGCAGGATTTGCCTGTGCCAACAAGGTAGGGCTGTGGGAGGACAGCTCCAGGGAAGTGTTTGTGGGGGAGTGGCAGAGCTCACCCTCCTTTCCTAGGTCCCTGCTCTAGGTGACATTGACAGGGGCAGGAGTCTCCCTCTGAAATCCTCGTCCTCTCTGGGTTGTTTGGCTGCCATTCCTCTCCCTGGAGCTGCTGTCCTGGCTGGTGGCACAGCACATCCCTGGGGTGCCACACCTGTCCAACTCTTGATGTCCTTAGGGCTGAGCCTAAAGCTTTTTGCTCCCTCCTGCTTCTTCTCATTTGCAACAGCCGGATTTCCAGGGGAGAGCCAAAATTAAATCACTTTTATGTCACTAAATAGGACACGTTTTCCAGCTGGAGAAAGTGCAAGAGCTGTCACAGCTCAGAGCAGGGCTCAGCCCCAGACCTGCTAACCCCAGTTTTTCCTCTCCCATTCTCACGGTGCTTTTGAACCTGCCCATGACAGGACAAAGTCCACCCTGACCCCTTTGAGCTCTGGCAGTTTTTCCCTGGAAAAGCCCAGGCTGCAAGGCTGGCTCTTTGCCCTCCCCTGCACTGCAAGCTGGCCAAGACCCAGAGCTGGTGGCTGGTCCAGACCCAGCTCCTGGGGACCTGCTGCACGTGCCCCCTTCCCCCTGCAGGCAGAGCTCACCCGGGTTCAAGGCATTGGGGTCCCAGCTGAGAGGATCTTCTTCAGCAGCCCCTGCAAGCAGGTCACCCACATCAGGTATGCTGCCACCCACGGGGTCAGGCTGATGGCTTTTGACAACGAGGTGGAGCTGAGCAAGGTGGCCAGGAGCCACCCCCGTGCCAGGTGGGTGTCTGGCAGTGCCACTGGGCTGGGAGCTGCAGGAGGAGATGGGCAGGGGGCCTGGGGGATGCAACAGGAGGCTGTAGAAGGGTGGGTGTCTCTCTTCTCCCAAGTGGCAGGATGAGCAAATGGCTTCAAGTTGTGCCAGGGGAAGTTTAGATTGGATGTGAGGGAAAATTTGATCGTGAAGGGGTGATCAGGCACTGGAAGAGGCTGTCCAGGGAAGGGGTGGAGTCACCACCTCTGGAAGCCTTCAGAAAACTTGTAGAGGTGGTGCTCAGGGATGTGCTCTAGTGCTGGACTCACTAGCTGGGGTTAATATTTGGACTCAGTGATCTTTGAGGGCTTTCCCAGCCCCTGAAGGCTTTTCCTCTCACCATCCTGTGATTCCAAGGCCCCTCACCACCAGGTGGCCTTGCTGTGCAGGATGTTGCTGGGGATCACTGCTGACTCCATCCCCTCTGCCCACCCGAGCATGGCTTTTGGGACCACGCTGAAATCCTGCAGGAACCTGCTGGAGACAGCGAAGGAACAGGCAGTGGAGGTTGTTGGCATCAGGTACAGCCTTGGGCCTTCTTCCCTAGGGGTTCTCTGCCCCTCTGGATCGGGATCTGGGGAGCTCTGTGTCCCCTGTGCTCTGAGGACACCGAAACCCTGCTGAGATGGGGTCTGTGCCCTCAGCTTCCACCTTGGCAGCCGTGGCCTGGAGCCCCAGGCCTTCTGCCAGGCCATGGCCACAGCCCAGCAGGTGTTTGACCTGGCCACGGAGCTGGGCTACCACATGCACCTCCTGGACATCGGGGGAGGATTCCCCGGCACCGAGGACACCAGAGCCCCCCTGGAAGAGGTACAAACCCCCCAAAAACCCGCCCTCAGCAGGCTGAGAATGAGGCTGGGAGCTCTGCCCGGGCCTGGCTCCCTGCAGAGCTCCCATCTCACCAAGAGAAAGGTTCTTTTTCTCCCCACACAGATCTCTGCCGGGATAAACTCTGCCCTGGATTTGTACTTCCCTGAGGGCCGTGGGGTGGAAGTCATGGCCAGGCCTGGGCGTTACTACGTCACCTCGGCCTTCACCCTGGCCGTCAGCATCACTGCCTTGGAGGAGGTGCCCGTGGAGCAGCCTGCCTCTGACGGTGGGTGTGAGGGCAGGACGTGTCCCCCCTGTGTCCCCGAGCCCCCCTGAGCCCTGGCCCTGTCCCCTGCAGAGGAGGAGTGTGGCAGCAAGAAGAGCCTGGTGTATCACCTGAGCGACGGCCTCTACGGCGCCTTCAGCTGCCTCCTGTTCGACAGCCCCTGCCCCAGGCCTCGGCTGCACCAGGTGAGGGGCTCACCGGGCGTGGGGACAGCCCAGGATGTCCCTCACCTTGAGTGGCATCTCCTCATCCAACCCCACCCCTCAGGGGTGGGGGGGAGCTGTACCCAGCCCGTGGCCTCCTGGGGTCGAACTTTGGGGGTCTCATCCTCATCCCTGGGTGCACAGTGGGCCCCAAACTCCCCCCCCTCAAAAGCATCTCCAGTGGGGAAGGCGCTCGGGTGGGCTCTCAGACAGCCCCTCTCCTCCACACCCCCACCCCCCCAGATAGCTCAGCAGATGGAAAGCAGGAAGGGCCTTCTGTGTGCAATTGCAGCCAAGGTTTAGTGCTCCATATGCCAAAGGGACCAGGGACAGAAGACAGACACTCAGGGTGGTGCACAGCTTCAATTGTGGGGGGGCACAGGCACAGAGGTGGCACAAGGGGAGGGCAGAGGGCACTGACCTGTTGAGAACCTGAGAGTGGATGGTGAGAGTGTCACAACAAACAAGAAAACGGGGAAAGAAGAAATCTCTAGAGATAAGGATAAACATGAACAATTAGAGGTGGACAATGCCCAGGCCAAAGGAAAGAACAAAACTGAACTAAATCAACATCCTGCTGCAGAGCACCATGGGGGAAGCCTTTTCTCTCACTGTAGCTGCAAAAGCATTCCCAGAGGCTGTGATAGATTCTTCCAGGGCCTTTCCCTGGGAGTTCCCTTTTTAGGCTCAAGGGCCTCCACACATCCCTGTGTGTGCTCTGTGTTCTTCCCCCAGAGAAGCTGCCCAGAGCAGCCCTGGCACAGCAGCAGCCTCTGGGGCCCGCTGGGACAGAGCCAGGATCTCATTGCTGATGGGCTGGAGCTGCCCCAGCTGCAGGTGGGGGACTGGCTGCTTTTTGGGAACATGGGAGCCTACAGCATGCCAAGGTCCCCCCTGCTCTGGGGGGGTCCCCAGCCACGGGTCAGCTGCGCCATGTCCCGCACGGCCTGGTAAGGGATGGGCAGGGGGAGAGGGCAGGGCTGGGTCCCCTGGGAGGGGCTGCTCCTCCACCCTGCCTCTGGCCACAACGGGGAGGGGGAAACACAAGGTGGAAATTCAGGGTGAAATCTTGGCCTCTGAGGGAAAAGTCCTTTTTTTTGGATTTTGTTTTGTTTGCTTGTTTGTTTTGTTTTGGTGTTGTTTTGTTTTGTTGGGTTTTTTGTTTTGTTTGTTTGGGGTTTTTTGGTTTTGTTTTGTTGTTTTTTTTGGTTGGTTGGTTGGTTTGGGTTGGGTTTTTTTGTTTGGTTGGTTTGTTTTTGTTTGGTTTGGGGTTTTTTGTTTTTGTTTGTTTTGTTTTGTTATTTATTTATGTATCTATTTATTTTTAAAGTATTATTATTTCTTTATTTTTAATTTTTTTTAACTTTA
>VZTR01013133.1:0-21172 GCA_013400775.1 Chaetops frenatus | reverse complement strand
AAAGTACATATTTATATTTATGATATATATTATATTAGTTATTTATTGTGTTTATATATTATATATTTTTTTTATTCACATCATGCAGCATATCATTCCTTCCATTTTATTTTCCCCCTTTATTTGTTTTGCTCTCTTTGTTCGTACTGACTTTAACATATCTCTATCTCCTTTTCAAACAAACGAGATTTCTGTTTTGTGCCTTTATGCTCCAGCTTGTATTTGATTTTTTTATACTAGGTTTAGCCTGGGGAGAAATGTTGCCACTTTTTTATTAGGAAAACCACATATTCACAAATGAAATGAGGGGTTCCTTTATGTACCTCTTCCTCCAGCATATGGAAGTAGCTTACACTTGTTGCAAATATAGAAAGCTGTGATCTGCAGTAAGGAGTCATAAGGGAGAGAGGAAGGAAAGGGGGATTAGCAATTAGGTTAGAAACTCTAATAAGGTCTATAATTAGCAATTATTTATTATCACAGAAACTGCTATTATCCAGTATAATCAAAATAATCTAATCTATAATTCTGATATATTTTTCCTGGCTTGTGCTGATATATTTGTAACTTTACAAAATACTTAATTTGGACTGAAACTTTTCTAGTTTTGCCTAATCTTTTTTAATATGAAAGCTTAGGTAATATAGTTCCAAATGTTTCTAAGTTATCTATGTATTAATAACATAACCTTATTTAGACATTTCAGTATTTTATGCCTGAATAATTCAATAATGGCAAAGGACAGAAACATCACACCTAGTTTGATTTGGGGTGGTTTTTCTTTAGTCTGGTGTGATCTAAGAAATGCCAAGCCTGGAAAAATGATTATAATTGCTTCAAAGATTTGAGTTTAAAAGGAGATATTTTCCTCAAGAAATCCTTATCTAGGTTTGTTTGTCATTTCTCTCTCAAAAGAACATAAACTGACAGTTTCAAATGCACTAAGATATCTAAATATTACAGTTCTGGTGTCCAAGGCTGATGATGCCAAGATCATGAAGCAAAGCTCCCATTGTACTTAGCACTCTGGAAAGGTCCAGCACTGTACTGAGATATAACAGATTTAAATACCTGTTTTTAATGACCTCTATTTTGTACTTTTGGAAAGAGCTCAGATGTGTTCTGCTGATTCAGAAACTTATCTGATGATTGGATCCACATGCATATCTATCATGAAAACACACAAGCAGAAAAGAGGGGGAGTTCAAATATTTCCAGTCTGGCTTGGAGTGCAAACCACTGAATCTTACCTCATCCATCAGATCATTAATGAAACAGTTCAGGTCTCTCACTGAAACCTAATACTCTGTACGTTGGGAATACAAGTCCACTGATAAGAGACAGCATTCACAAAGGTGTTTGAAGTTGGCAAGCTGTGACATGTTGCCACTCGCCTCTACCCGTAAGGACAGTGCATCACCACATAGAAAATAAAATGCGGATGGTTTTCTTCTCTTTCTCAATTATTAGTGGATTGCATGAAGTGGATGATAACATATTTATTGCAAGCTGTCTGAAATACCCTTTATGGGGATTTTTTTTCCTAGGTTTGCAGGTGAGTGCTTATTTACCTCAGGAGGCAACCTATAGTGCTATCACAGCTGTTCAGATGCCGTGAAGCTTTGTAGTGAAGCATATGGGCAGGTTAAAAATGTGCCTGTAACTGCAGCAAAGTGCTTCAGATTTAAAAAGGTCGTGTTGTGCATACAACCTTTTCTGAGCTGGTCCACCATTTGACATTAGTGAGTTCAGGGAGATTCAGCTGAAGGTGGGGCAGACTAAACAGCAGCAAGTTACTGCGCTGGGAGGGTTCAATTACTGCAGTTGACAGGAACAAATGCTCCATCCTCCATACATGGGAAATACCAGATTAATTTACCCTGCATGATTAGAGTAAATGCGTTCCTGGGAATTGTTCTAGGTAGGAATATTCTCTAGATTTGTCCTTGAAACAGCTGTTTAACGTACCTGCTCCTATCCTGCTTTACAAGACAGCATTCCAAAGGTTTTTTAGAAGGGCAAAGAGAAATTTATTTAATTCTATGGAAAGTCCTTCCAAACTCCACATGAAACTCACTCAGTGCCTCCTTTAATGGGCCAAGCACTGGGATCTGCATCTTTCTGTTTCTTTTAACTTTCCAGTTAATTTCCTTTTTTTCCAAAAGGACACCTTATGGAAAGTGTTTCTCTAACTGGTAGAAGAATCCATCTAGGTACACAAAAGGGGAGTAGTGGGAGTGCTCTTTGGTATCGTCTGTACTTACCACTGGGATACTTCAGTGGCATTGCGTTATCGCCTATCAACAACATTTATTTCTGTTGTTACAGAAGCAACACTGCTGAAGTATGGGCTGTTGCTTGAAGTCATTCTGTTTGACAAGTTGAGAACACAAATATCTGCATTTTTGGAGGAGCTGATGTTGACTTGCTGCAAATGTATTAAAATACAGAGAGACAAAACAAACAAGTTAATACAATTTTGTTTCCCATAATGGTTCTTTCTTGTTACCTACTTTCTTGTCACACTACTGTCAGGTCTAATAACATAGGTGTCAACTTCTACTCTGAATTATCTTCAGAGTTTGTCTTGTGGATCTTTTTGGCTGTGAAATCTTCAATCACAGCCTGTCCAAGATACAATGGAGCATCAGGCTGCTTTTTCAGTTATGACAGATATATTCTGGCACTGCTCCTGTTCATTCAGAATCTTGTAAGGATTTGTGTAGGTTTTTGCCTAAAACAACATACTGGTTACTCTCATTTATCCCTCTTTGCATAAACTCATGCTGTTGATTTTAATTTTCAGGTTCCTACGCAGCCCATCCCCACACTGCCTACTTGTTAGGAAGTGACTCCTTCCTAACAAGAGGTCAACACCTTTCTCTGATCACTGACTCTTAGAAGCAAAAAAAATCATTTCTTATGTCTAGTTAAAGTACAGAAGGGTTTTTCCTAAGCTGTCCTTATGCCTAATAGCTCCCTGAAGGGATTTGCCCATCTGCCCATTGGGATTCATGCTCAGAGCTCTCCTTTACTGTGACACCTACAAATACACAAAATACCTGTCTGCTTTTACTCCTGTCTATAGCTTGGTAGGATCCTGCTCCCTCACAGCAGCTTCCAGTTCTTATGACAGTATAGAAACAGCAGTTAAGGACCAAATCAACAAAAGATATTTCTTAGGAATGGAATACTGTTCTTCTAATAGGTTCAAGACCAGATGATGGTGCAAAAACAGCTTTGCCTAAGTAATGTCAGATTATGAAAGAAAAACTAAGGGACTTTTAAACTCTTATGTAGGTGCCCTCTATACTTCTCACTTGCAAAACTGTGAAATCCCTACCAAAAAAAGGTATAAAGGATGAGCAGCAGGCTTTGCAGTTTTACCAGCAGTAGTAAGCAAAACCCCCACAGTTTATGGTCAATAACTCTTCATTGAATGGCAGAGATCACTGTAAACCTACCTTCAAAGTATTTAATCAGTGTGTCTTCCTAGAGCAGCATGGTATTGAAGCTGTTTAATATCACCTTCCCTTTCAAAGACTGATGATACATTTATTAAGATACATCACTTCCAATCTGATCTTCCATCAATTTATCTCACTTTTACTACCTATAACTGCCATTTGAAAGAGGCTATTTTTAAAGTGTGAGAGTTTCAAATTAATATTTTCTAAAAATTCATCCAAATGCCTAGGAGAACCTGAAGCCTTTGTTATACCCATATAAATCCAAACTATAACATAGGATTAACAAATAATTGTAGGGCAGTATATTTGGTGAAATGACTGTACTTTTCTTCACTAATGAAGGGTGAAGTGTACAGCTAAAATGAGAACTAAGCAGCTAATGGAAAAGCACTTTATTTAGGAATGTGAGGAAGTATAATATGCCATGCATATCCTAAATTAAGTCTTGTGGCATAGCAGAGCTATGACTGCAAAGTCATTGTGTGTATAAGGGTGGGAGTCGGCAAATGACTGTGTTGGAAGCTCAAAGTTTCTCTTTAATCTTGTAATGTGTTCACTGGTATTTTATTTACAGAAGCAATTACTTCTGGCTATATATATTTAGCTACTGTAATAGTTATTTTACAGAAATAGCAACCAAGTTTTATGTGTCAACATTCTCCATTCACTGGAATTTTTGCAACTTCTTGTCAGAGAGTGAATGAGCTGCAACGCTGCAGGATCAGAGACAAATACAAGCAACCATTTTCTAGGACTTCTACTACTATTAAAGCTGAGGTTGCCATGTCATGATTTCTTGAACCTAACAGCATTGCTTTAAATTTAGCAAAGCTGACACATTACATATGTTTATGTTGCTTCCAAAATTTTGGCTCCATTACAAAATACTATGCACACTTTGAACTGAGCATATATTGAGACTGAATCTGCAAGACTGATGGCAGTTGTTTAAAAGAATAATCCCTAGGATTGCTAACAGAGCCATTTTCCAAGTATTTTTAACAAAACTGCAGGCAGCCCTGCTAGTGAAAATACTGACACAAACCAAAAGCAAGCTCTAACTTCTCCTGGGGAAGGCAGAAGAGCTGGATCTAAAAACACATCTCTCTCTGCAGCCAGGAGCTGCATTTTTTTCTCATTTAGGATCAGGCTAATCCATCTCCAGATACAGCTCTGCTGAAGACAGTGGAATTTCAGGCAGGTGATAAAGGTCTTAAGTGACTCTTATTTTAATCTTTACAGTTGTGTGGATTTGACCACACACATAAAAGCCTTCGTTTGGATTTTAAAGCATCAGCTTGCTTTTGAGGATGGAAAAAGAGAGGAAATGATGACTGAGAATGAAAAAAGTTCTCCAAATGATAATCAGTATCAGGATATCTAGTACTATGACTACATTTTGACTACATATAAAGTTTCTTGATTCAAAATTATCCTCAGGTTTCTTGGTTAGGAATGCTTATGCATGCCTGTATAAACTGTCATGCCAGTAACACACCTAGAGCAAACAGTGCAAACAGCAGACACTGTTACTGTCCATGCTCTGACTGGAACTGGTCAAAATTTTTCTGGCAGGAATTTTCCTGTAAAATCTGACATGCTTATCCATGTCCTTTATGTGCAAATGCCTGAGCATATCATTGTCATTGTTTATCCTCACACATCATTTTAGGAAGCGATGTTAGTAGCCCGTTTTAACAATGAGGAACCAAGGCACAAAAAGAGTCATTTGTCGAAGGTCATGCAGGACACCTGTAGCACAGGAAGAAATTGAGTCTGAGATTCAGATTTATGTTCCCTAGAATGAAGCCCTTTTTGTAGTTTGCTGAAAGCATACGATCAATTTGCAAGCACTTAAATTGCTGTTTGAACAGACAGGAATAGCGGACACGTTTTGAGGCTCCTCCACTTTCCAACATCATCTTTTCTTTTCAAAATTGATGGATTCAGTCCTTCTGTAACAAGACATGTGGCCTCATGACTATTAAAGGTCCTGACCTGGTTTCTTCTGCAGAGTCAGCAGAGGAAACTGGAGACTGATTTGTCTTTGAGGTATCCTAGTCCCACACAGAGAAAACTGACAGGCATTTATATGGGGTAAAATAAAGAGGATAAATCCTTTTATATGGATAATAGTACTGGAATGATGGGTTTTGATAGTTCAATGATCTAACTTTGAGTGAAGGATTTTACTTCTGATTTTCCCAAATGTGACTTTTTCCACAAAACTCTTGCAGCCCAGAAGAAATTTACTACCATCCTGAGCACACTTATTTACAGAAATCAGACCTGATCTCTATAGATCTAGAATTACCTCTGGCAATCCCTAAACCACCTTTGCTTCTGATTTTGAAGAGACCTTCTCTTTGAAATAAATGCATTCAGTACCCCAGGAACAATAGCCTACACTTCAGCCCAAACATCCTTTGCACCCCTTAGCTTCCTTCGAGGACTTAATTATTTTCAAATTCTCTCATGTATATAGACTGGACATATGAGCATGTAACAGAACTTCAGAAGTAATTCTACTAAAGAGTTGCTGGATCAGTTGGAAGAAGAGCTACACTATCTTCCTTCCTGCAGCTGTATATTTAATTGTTCATGTATGGAATACCATTGCATTTTGAAGATGCTGGTACAGTTCTCTATGTTTGCACAAGGTATGTAATTTGTCTGTGCCTTTGTCCTTCACAACAGGGAAACAACAAGGCTGTGAGGATAAATACCAGGGCTTTCTGGAGCAATTCAGAAACTCTTCAAACACACTCTGACAATATCATCCTTTCTTCTGTGCCTGGTAGAAAAAAAAAATTGAGAAGCTGTTGAAGCAAAGGAGTTTTTGTTGTTGTTGTTGTGGGTTTTTTTGGTTTTGTTTTGTTTTTTCTTTTTTGTTTTTTTTGGCAGATACTTTTATATCTGTATTGTTTGCAAAAGTCTTTGCTAATTAATTGAGAAATTGCTGCTTTTTCTTCTGCAAGGCCATGCAGACAGGTGCAGACAGACACAAGCAAACTCTGCTCACCCTCTGAGCTGCCCAGACTTTGCAAGCTTCTGTCTGGAAGATGTAGAGTCATGCTGATGTGGCACCATGCCCAAGATAACATACCCTGCCTCTTGGCAGTGCTCATTAGCTTAGGTTCATGTAGTTATCTTGCTTCTGGACTGGAGCCTTCCGGTGTGTGACGAGCTAAGTGCACTGGCAGAGTTCTCCTGCCTCTCTGGCCTCCTCTATGTACATATACCTTTATGTCATTACACGTTGTCACTTTTTGTTGAGAAATGGACTGTTACAAATCACTGACTCTCTTCTCTCAGTTGCACTCCTGAGGAAACCATTCTCAGTCTGCCAAGATGATAAAAACACACGAGGATCTCGTGGTTCAGCTCACACCACCACCAAAGCAGCAGTAATGGCTGCAGAAGGAGCTAACTCCCAAGCTGCCAAAGGACTGAGGTAGGAAACAGAAGTATGGATTACATTCTGTATGAAACCTGAGCACAGACCATATGACCCCCAGCATGTTATTGCAACATGGCCAAGAACCAGACTGCACTCTCATAGCATAAATAATCCAGCATCTGCCCTCAATGGCAAATTTCTGGGAACACTGTGAAGGACTGGATTTCCTCCAGTTCTCAAGGACGAGAGAGTAAGACCCAGCAGTTTGCCCCACTGGTTCATCTCCCTTCCTGACATTTCAGGCAGCGTCAATTTTCCAAATCCCAGAAAAAGAGAACAAGATGCAGCTATGCTGAGTTTCTTCCCTCAACCACCGTTAGGATCCATAATCCATCACCCTACATTAAAAGGACAAATTTAATTGGTTTTATGTTGAGCTGTGGCTGCTGTGGAAAAGACACAGGTTTCAATCCTCACTGTTAATATAGGATATGGGACAAGGCAATCTGACTTTTACCTGTCTATCAGGTGTAGGAAATTGCCCTCAGTAATATGAGAATGCTGCTGAGAATGCAACATGAAGGACTCAATGGGGAAAGAGACAATCCAGGTTGCTCATCGGATTTTAATTCTGTCTCCTTGTGATTATTTCACTATGCTGGTCCCACAGTTTTCCATGGGATGTCTCCATTCATCAGTAAATATTTGCACAAAGGGCAGTACAAAGATTACACAGGGAGCTCTAAGCAAGACTTTTTGCTTGGTTTTGCAGCCTAAATAATACTCTTTAAACACAGCTTTAAAAAAACTTATCAGGCACATATACTTGTACAATAACATTTATACTAATACATATGGATGAGAGGTTTTACCATGGCTATACCTCTAGTATCTTCCGCAAGCAATTGGATGCTTATTTTGTGCAGCTTGCAGAGTGCTAGGAAGCTGAAGCAGCTTGAAGCTGCAGCTCTGTTAGCAGGGCCCGTTATTTTTGAGGTTAAGTGCTGCACTAGCCATGCCTGCCCAGCTTTTGCCCAGCACAGAGCACACATGGACCTTTTTCCTGTCGACTAACTCATACACATTCCTTTTGCTGAAGGTTTTAAAACTGAGCTTGAGAAAACATTTTATTGAGGGCAATACTGGAATAGGCTGACACTTAAGTCCTTCTGAAACAAGAGGGGTAATCTGTGTTTAAACTTAGTCCTATGCTTTAATCTGCTTTTTTTGTTAGTTTGCTATCCTGAATACAGATAAACATAAGCACGTGGTTTCCTGAGTGGAGCTCTGAAAACATTTACACGTAGCAGTTGAGACATTGATTTATTGGTGTCCAATCTAGCCCTTATCAAAGAACAATAACACAAAGAACAAGCCTTACCTCTAGGAAATGGGAAGCTGTTTTACTTTGCAACTATATTGTGTTGCATTAGAAAGTAAATACTATGCATGTGAGAGAGGAAAAGCTGTTGTATGATGCAACTAATTTTACTGCAAAATATCCAGATGAGGGAGTTTCAAATTTTTTATACTTCGATTTACATCTGGTTGGTTCTTTTGTGCTGAACTCAGAAATAATTGGGTAAATGTCTTTTTAAAGGCTTAGAGAAATGTCAGTCTTAATCTTTTGCAGCAGGGGTCACTATAAACAAATCTACAAAAACCTGCCAGCATAGAATACATATGCTAGAACAGACTGAAAAATTACTGATTATAGATAAAGAACGGTGTCACTGTAGGCGAGCATGAGAAAGGAACCCAAACATTTATATATAGGTAATTTCTTTTAAATCAGTTGTACAGGCTTAGCCTATCCTTACAAGAACAGTGACCTAATTTCAAACTATTAATAGAAGAGAAGTAAAGTTGACTGCATGATATGTACTTAGACATAGGAATTTTAATGCAGTGCATCAAAGGAGTCAGATGACACAGGCAGTATTTTTATATTCTCCACAAAGTTGCACTTTAAGTATTACAAAATTTATTCAGACCAAGACTTCAAATATGACTTTTAAGGTATTTATAGTCACAATCTTTTGTCCTTAGGTATATCATGTTCCTATATTTATTTAAAGGTTGTTTTGGCATAAGAGTAGAATCTGATCTGAAATATAAAGAATCAGAACCTTTTCTATTATAAATGACAATGTTTCATCTGAAAAAGTGATGATCTGGCATGATTTCATGCTCCCTAGTATTACACTAAACTACCCTTTGCTCAGCTTTCACTAGGACAAAACTCCAAGTGAATCAGCTCTGAGCCTGCAAACACTTGCACACTTGATTACCTTTAAATATGTGAACAGTCCTATTGAGGTCTGTGAGTCAGACCTTCAACTTGTGTAAATCACAGGCCCTATATAAATCAACAGAGATGTGACAGTTTATATCAGCTGAAGATTTGGCACCAGAGATACAACCCCATGCATAATGACAAGTGTATGCATAAGTCTCTCTCCAGGCCTCTGGAAGCTAAAGAGGTCAGGTAAACCCCATGCAAAGAGAGAGACTGCATTGTACATTATTGTGTTTAAAACCATTCCAGACAGTTAAACACACATTTATTATACAGTCAAGATGAAAAATTATGAATTATTTAGGTTTATAGCACCTTAGTTACATTTAAGATATTGCTGTTCCAAGGCTGGAGGACAGCTGGCTCGTAGTTATGACCACAAGTTACAAATATTTATGATACAAAGCAGAAGACCTTTTAGGGTAATGGAAGCTCAAAAGGCGACTTTAATGGAACAGCGTGCTTGCTCCATGCTTCTGGTGATGGTTCCAGAAGCCAGCACCCATTAAACTTTTTGCACAAGATATGGGCTTCACAGGATCCTTGCTGAATGCTAACTTAGAAGATATGGATGAAAAAGGAATTTCAGGGAAACATAGCTTTGGATGAAATTTTAAGGCAGGCATCTAACACTTGGATACTTTTTCCAGCACTAGTGTGCAAATGCTTTTAGGGAAAAACCATGCAAGTTTTAGTGTGTGTGGGCATCCTATGTATATTGGTATCTACGTGTTCCTATCTACTCCGGGGCTGAAAGGGCGTGTACTTATTTCTGCGTCTTCTGCAGTCACCTTTGCTGAAGTATCTCAGCTTTGCACAACGACGACTTCTGCTTCCCAAGCCCCCTGTGAAAAAAACCCTGCTTCTTGACTAACACCTTTCGAACTCCCATCAACCCAGAACCGAACCGGGACATTTCTGCATCGCCGCCCTTTGTCCTCGGTTTAAGCGAAAGGCGGCTGATGCTCTCGCCATGGGGCAGCCTCGGGGTCTGGCCCGCAGCCCTCATCCCCTCACCCCTCACAGCTGCAGCCCGCGCACCCGGGGCGGCGGTGCCAGGGGCGGTGTGCAGNGCCGTGTTTCCTGCGGCGCGGTGGGGCCGCCGCTTCCTGCTCCTCCCCGCGGCGCGTCGGGCGGGCGAGTCCGCCATGGCCGCGCTGGCGGCCCTTTCAAACGCGGCAGCCGGCGGCAGCAGGGGGTAACGACTGGGGGAGCCGCCCGCCCCTCGGCAGGAGCGGGCTGAGGGTGAGGCGGGGCGGGCAGCGGCGCCGCGCTAGCCCCGGCGCCCTCCAAACCGCGCCGTAGCGCCCGGCAAGCGACGGGTTCGCTGTTGTCTTGGTTGGTCAGGAGGATACGAGACTGTTCTTTCCCCTCCACCATTCCCATCCCCTCAGGCCAGGGGAGAGGTGCCCGACCTCTGCGAGGGTGTGAGCGGGACCGCGGCTGCGGCCGGGCACCCCGGGCTAGTCTGGGGCGGGACAGCTGGAAGGGGCAGGAAGGTGGCTCGTTCCCATGGTTCTCCCAGGGAGCTGATGCCCTTCCCAGGCGCCGTAGCGCCCGGCAAGCGCTGTTTAGACTAACGTTTAGCCCTTCCTTTTGAATGCTGTCAACAAACCTGAAGAAAGCAGGGTGTCACTAGGAAGGGAATAGGGTTTTGAAGTACATAAAGTGTGTTTTTATCTCGGTCGCGTTTCTGGGCCGAAAAGCAGTGATTTGGGGTGGTAGTGAGTCACCAAGCAACAAACAGTTGCTATGCTCTCAACTCCCCTTGTGCCTCCAAGCCTCCAGAATGAGTGTTTTGGTGTGATAAACTCTTCTGTGGCTGTAGCCATGCAGAAGAGATGTGTGTCTTTCATATTCCTTTGGGAGTGAAGACATCCCATTTAATGAACCAGGATGGAAGTACAGTGGGGCTGGTTCGGTGGTTTGGAGAAAGGGAATAACTGCACATGATGTAGCCGTCTGTTGCTTCATCAGAAGCAGTATGCCCTTATTTTGGATAATGTCTCTTTTCATAAGTGGTTTGAGATAAGTGGATTAAAGAAAATGTATGAAAAGTGTTTGTGTCCTCCCTTTCTTGGGCAGACCTCTTCTGATTCATTTACAGGCTGCTGCATAACACAGGTTGTTCCTTTTCCTTAGTGGGACCACTAATTATAGGAACAGACATGGTATAGAACGCAATTTCTAGGGCCAAAATCTTTGTGTTTTGCGTTTTTGATTTTAGTTCTTAATTTGTCCCTTAATTTAGGGTAATTTCTGTAAGTAAATACAGTAGGTGGTGTTCTTAGTGGTTCTTAACACCTTTTCCTCTCTGAATAGCTTTGAGGACTGCTTTGGTGTATGTGTGTACCCTTTATGTCTCTCTGTTTCTTTTGGTTGTAATTTTCCAGTTAGTACTGGAGTCTCCTAACTTGTTTCTGCAACTCCTTCCTCAGGCAGACCTGAGTGGCTTTGTACAGGAAAAGTCCTTGGAAATCTGCGCTAGCTCCTCTGAGCAAAAGTGTCTGGGAATTCTCCAAGGTTTTAACCCCAAGAGAATTACAGTAAGTTGGATTTATATTTTGAAGTCCTACTCAGCTGACCTACCTCTCTAAGATAAAAACCTGGGGAGACAGATTTCCATACAAGTCCTTACCATTAGTCTGCATAGCATGTTTCCCCCTTATTGCTGACTGTATTTTGATTTTGACATTTTGATTTTTTTTTCTTTAGAATGTTACTGTAGCATGCAGTGAAGGTATCTTAAAATGACAAGCAAAATCAACCTGTTGAGAACTTCCTCATAATTATTGAAGTGGGCCATTCTGCTACTACGAACAATGGTCCAAAATTCACTTGTCATATGGGATTCATATGGTGCTCTTTTCGTCCTGCCCCAGATGCTTCATGTTATAAATGCTGATTTGGCTAGTATTGTTAGACTTAAGAAGAAGCTAAAATGCAAGATTCTATTATTCTTGTTGTTTTAATTGTGATAGAAGAGCAGAGGCTGTAGAGCAAAGTTAGAGGAGCTTCCTGCATAGAGGGATCCCTGTTTTTTAAGGAATGTGTGGCTCTGGATTAACTGGAAAATAGATTCAGAAGTTTCTGTATGCTTTTCAGCTAGACAAGGCTTTTTGCAGTTACTGAAATGAAATTAATTTCCAAGTGTATTTGCGATGGTAGTGTGTTTTGGATTGTTAGTTTGTTGGTTGTTCTTTTTTTAATCCTGTGCCTTCAGGTAGAAAAATCTGTTTGAGTTATTTCTGAATCTGAAAATTGTTGCTCTACTGACAGTTTTAAAAGAGGTGTGTGCTAGTGCAGGGATTTTTTTGGGGTTGGGAGAATGGTGGTGGGGAGTGAGAATTTTTTAAACTAATTACTTTGAAACTGTTATTAAACTTCTATTTCTGCAAGTGGTTGCTTATACCATTGGTATTCACATAAGAAGAAATTTATGCTTAATGGGTTGTGCCTTTGCATGAATAGGGAGATTGAAGAGAACAGCAGTCTCTAAATGAGATTTGGATTGCTCCTTAACATAATAAGGTCTTTAAAACCTCCATCTACTTATAGCGTTCTGCGTGCAGCCTAGACCTATTTGGGGAGAGAGACCAGAGAAATGATTACTTCCTTGCTGTATGTTTTGTGCATGTGCATATTAAGATTCTGTACAGTAAAGAATGAGAGCTACTTGGTCAGTCTTTATTCCTGGCATGGCCTGACCCCAAACTGCAGTAGCCTCATTTTAATGAGTAACTGACAGGCAGGGAGAACTGTACTATTTGCAGCCATCCAGATTGTGATGTGGAGCTCTGCATTGGATGCAGAGGATAGAAGTGGTGCTGGTGGCAACAAAATAACTGGCAGCAAAACTGATACCAAACTATTTGGAGAGTGGACCTGGCAGATATATTTATCTACAACAGCAGTGGTTTAAGTAGTTTCAGCTCTTCTTCACTGGACAGCATAATAGCTCTGTGAATTTCTTTAATTTTTACCTGGAAATGACTTTTGAAGAACGGGCTGTAAGTACTGAGTTTTATGGAGAAGCCAGGCTTTAGTGACGGCTGAGTGTTTCAAGCAATGGTGCTTCACGCTGTCATTTGGGACATGGGCAAGGAGGTGAGTTTTGATTCCTTTGAGCAGAGGAACAAGGATATTGTGTGAAGGTTCAGCATTAAAGTTTCAGCCTATCTCACAAAAGTAAAAGATCGTACACAGGCAGACTTGAAACCAAACAGCAGTCGGGAGCTTGAGTATGTGGGCAAGGCCAAAGTTTCTAGGGCTTAGCTCATGTTGCCTGCCATGGAAGTAAAATACTTTTGGTGAGATGAGTAAGAACTCTTTTTCTTAAAGAACTGCATTGTCAGAAATTAAAAGGTTGCTGATAGTGTACATAAAATAAGAAAAAGTGTGTTAGCTGATGGTTACTGGCCAAAAGTTTAGTAGGCTCAGGTATGAGAAGAGCTGCTAGAACAGAGCTTTTTGCAGCTCAATATGACAATTGGTAAGCTGGTGAAATCCTGAACAGAGTTATGCACAACTCTCGATACTGTCTGTTTACTTCCTTCAGCTGATAAGGAGATGCCAAGCTCTGTAAACATCTGTGATACATCTGTGATAAGGTACAGCAAAACTGAACACAGACACAGGAAGGGAAAATTACCTGACTGGTATAAATAGGTTACTCTTCCTTCAACTTTATAATTGGCTCTTCTACAGCTGTGGGATTCTTCTTGATTTGGAAAGGACTATCATTTCTTTCCTCAGCGTAGAAAGGAGTGTGGTTAGCTGGAGCTGAAAGAGAAGGAAGAGTTAAAGGCAGTTTTCCTACTGAGGACAGTCTATCTGGAAAATATAATGGGAGATAAGTGGCCAGCTTCACACTGGCTTGTGCCCAGCATGTTGTGGGAGGGTGAATAAAGCTGTTCCCAGTTCCCTCGACACTTGAGGCAGGAGATATTGGTAGTGTATCCCCACAGAAGTGGAGCATGGAGCTGGCAGTAGCTTTTTGAGTGCCTTGTCATGCAGTCGGTGTTGTAGACGCTCCACGTGGAGCTTAACAGTATTTGCCTGTTTCTTGAGTCTTCCTACCTCACTTCAGGGACTGTCTCCAAGCTTTTTTCTGTATTAGTTATCTCTCATCATCAGTGGTATTTAGACTTGTTTCTTTTTCATCCTCTTCCCTACCTCCCCCTCCACAGTGAATCACTGAAGGGCTGTTTTTCTTAGTCATTAAATGTAGGTGTTTGCACACCCCAGCACAGGCAGATCAGGAGGAAAATTTAGCAGACAGCTGTCTGGCAATTTGAAATTAAACAAGAAGTACTTTTGTGGGTTCTCATTAAAAAATAATTTCTTGTAAACAAAAAGTATGTATGTAGTAGCTATAAGAGTCTTTTCTACAAATATGAAGTGCAGTAAGTTTGTTGTATTCATTATGAGAAGGGCAGGTAGTTATAATTTGGCCCCACCTCACAGTGAAAATATGATTTTTTGTTTTTTTTTTCCTTTGTGATACCTCATGTTTGATATTTATCTCACATATGCTTTTTTGGTATTGGCTTTTATTTCAGCTGTAGAACTCTATTTTGGCTTCTGACCATGGCTTGGCTGTTCATGGAGAGTTACTAAGGAGCTCATCTCCTATTCTTCTGCAGATATGGAGAGTTAGATAGGTCACTAGTATTGTGTGTCAGGAAGTACAATTAACTTTATAAAACAAGCACTACTCTTGCCATAATCTTACTTAATGTAACAACACAAATGTTGAGATATTTTGAGACCCTGCCTTTGGCTGCTTGAGGTCATGGGGAAATACTAGCAGAAAGGACCTTCCAGATGAAGTTTTCATTTTACCTGGGCTTATGGGTAGGCTCCAGACTTTCATTGTATATGCTGAGTGTTCCAAACTGGCAGGGATGTTTAGAGTGGTATTACTCAGCAGGGGCAATGCTGACCTCAGGTGAGAGACCAGGTATATTGGTCTTTTCCTTCTTACTAGCTACCCATGAAGAAGCTGGTTGGAGTGTTTAAAAACTGCTCACTTGCCTGGAATACCCACCTAGTTGGATTAGCTGAAAAGAAGCATGAAGTGTCCCACTGCCTGAAAAGGAGTGGATCAGGGATCCATCTGGCTTGGATGTTACCTAACTTTGGAAATGTTGGTGTTTAGTACTTTTTGTATCTCCCATTCACACATTTAAGTGTGATATAAAAATGGAAACATTATTTTTATGCCTCTGAAGTAATGTGAATAAGTAATTAATTCAGCACTGTCATAATGACTGTTCAGGTATAAAGAACAAAGGAACACAAAGAAGCAGAGTGGCTGGATGAGTTTGGGAGTGTCCCAGAACTGACAGTGAAAAGGCACCTGGGAGGCTGTTAAGGTGAGTAATATTTATTGTGTTCTTTGGAAGTTTATGTTTTTTGGTGGCAGATGTGCGTTACAACCAGTCATATAATGGAATTTTGGTGAGTGGAACAGCACTTTCTTGCTGACCTGTTGCTGACCAAGATGGTTGCTCCAAGAAGGTGCTTTGCAAGTGAGCCAGTGGTGCTTTTTGATGTGAGCCTCAATAGTGGTCTTCCACTGCAGTGCTGAAAATTATCACCTAAATTTATCCGCTGCTTTAGAAGGAAAACTTGCTGAAAGCCATTAATAAAAATTGTGTTCTAGTGCTTGAACAGAGGCCAAAATGAACTTAGATTGAAGGGCATTTTGCCCTTGAGTTAAATGGCACTTTGGAAAATGCTTGTTTGGTTTGTATTGTGCAAACATGGGACTTTAAGGTTCTTGTTGCAGCCATAAGGCTGGATCAAAGGTCAAGGTATAAAAATATGAAGAACGATGAAATTGTACCAGATACAGGTAAAATACGCTTCTGAATTTTGTAGCAATTGAAGTAAACGACAAGATTTTTTTTTGCTTTTTAACCTTTTAAAATTTTGATTTTCTGTCAGATAAAATTTTGAGGATACCTGACATTTTTCAACTGCTAAGTATGATTATTGAAATTCATAGTCCTGACCACTGCCAAAAATTCTGTGACTGTTTAACTGAAATACAGCTATTGTAGGTATGAATCTTGGGCCAGGAAAAAGTGTGTCTCCCCTTCTTAGTTCGGGTAATTGTTTCATTTACTCTCTATATTCCAATGAGCAGCTCATTCAAAATGATAGCTTTCATTGTGCATGCAAGCAACAGATAGACTTTAAATGTAAAAATCTAGCTGAAAATGGGCAATTGTCTTGTCCTGTCCCAAAAAAATCATATGTGAGCTCACTTTACTAGATTTTAATTTGATTTGCTATGCTTTTTAAATGGATGGAGGAAAGACTGGCACACTATGTGTGACACCCAATAAAGTCAGTGAGAACCAGTACCTTTTTTGTTAGAACAGCTTTACATGCAAGCCAAATAATTCCCTCCATGTGAAGAGAAAAGTAGTTTGAGAGGTTATAGTGCTAGTTTGTGTGCTCAGTCGAAAAGATTGTTGAATGTGTGCTGCTGTGGCCTATATTCTTGATTACTGAGAAAACCAAACTTGTTCTAGAGGAAACTTTTGTGATTGCTGAAGACATTATGAGGGCACATTTGACGGTGAGCTAAAGAGAATACAGCTTCAACCAAATGTTATGTTTCTCTCTTCTTGTCTCTGTTTCAGATGTCATCTCTACCAAGGAGGGTGAAATCTGTAGCCAAAGCCCCTACATCAGAAGAACTACCTTCATTTCTTAATTCGTAAGATCATTTTTTCCCTTAGGACTTTTTAAAGGTTTATGCTAAGCATGAGTGATTGCATAGGAACAACATTCAGTTTCTGAGAAGTTGATTAAAAAGTTTTCATGCACAAAACTTCAATTATAAAATGCAAATTACTTAGGCTTCTTCATGCTCACTATGAAGATAGGGTGAAAGTGAATTGCCAGTTATCCAAACAGAATCAGGTGTGTATACATCATAAAAGTTGGTGGATTGTTTAAGCCATTAGCCCTGCAGCAGTGTGAAAGACCTGTATTTGCTGAGTCTCTACCTTTCTGTTAATTTTTCTTTTTTACTTTCTTTCATGCCGAAAAACACTCAGACTAGCTTGCTTATATGTTTTTTTTATTCTTCTCATAAGCAATATTGTTGATTTATTTGTTTTTCAGGACCTCTGAATCAGAGGAGGAAGAGGAGGAATGGGAGCCAAAAAGCAAAATTGCCAGGAGACCTCATTTGCCAAAGAAAACTGAGGCAAAAACTAAAAAAGCTGCTGCTCCACAGTCAACCGTGGCCAGGAAAATGGTCAAAAAGGTAGCAATAAAAGAGGAAATGGTGAGTATCTATAAGCAAAAGACATTTAATTACTGCTCTTGGGAAGTAACATGAACAATTTTTCCAGGGAAAGTAACATGAACAGTTTTTGCAGCTCTGGTTCAGTTGGTTGCCCGAGTCTGATCAGCTCATACAATTCCCACTGTTCTTGTGAATGTTCAGTGTGTTGGATAAATGTGTCTTTGCTATTAATTGAAGTGTCCATGATCTTGAAAATTTTGGCCAAAATTTTCGCTGTCTGGGTACCACAAAAAAACTGGCAACCTGTGCTTATGTTTCCTTGCATGGCTGTTCAACCCAGTAAGGGTGGCAGTTTTGTTATTATTAACATAAAATGTGGTTCTATTGAAAATTAGTTACTTCTGTCAACTATTAACATCTGAGATCACATAATGACAGAAGCCAGTCCTTCTGACTTCTGAAGATGATCTGTGGGGAAAGTCAGGAAAGAAGATGTGGCTTGTCCAAGGTTAAACTGTATCTTGGCAGACCAAATCTCAGTTCCAGTTCCCATGCTGGAAACGTAACACCTCAGAAGTGCTTCCTTACCCTACTGTTTCCTATTTTGTTGACATAAATGGAATCAAAGACTGTAGGTCAGTGTCTTCTGAAAGAAATTCTTTGCAGGATCATTTTATTTGATGTCCTAAATCAGAGGTCTGCTGTGTGTGTTTGTATTGTTTCCTCCATACAAGATACATTTTGGGTTGCTTGATTTCTGGCTTGGCATTTCACTGCCAGAGACATTACTTGGGAAAATGGTGTCTGATAGCAAGTCTTTCTAGAGTTTAAATGGAATTTTGAACCACTTTGCAACAGTCAGTGTTTAATATGGTTTCAATGTCTTTTGGCAGGATGTATCCTTGCCTATTGCACCTGTAGAAGATAATAAAATGCAACTTCTAAAACCTAAGGAAGAAGATGCAGGCACTAAACCAAAAAGTTTAAATCGAAAGCCAGAAGTGCCTAAAAAAATGGAAATAAATTCATTCCAAGGGAAAAACCAAAACAGTTTAGTGAGTGATGAAAAACCCTCAACAAGTGTTCCTGTAGTGAAACAAGAGAAATGCGAGGAGGAGTTTGCATTTGATGAACCACCCTCGAAAAAGATTAAGTTGAATGCATGTCCTGAAGGAAAGCCTGTTAAAAATCTGGGAGGCAAGAAAATAAAAGAAGAATTTGAAATGAATTGGGATATTGTACAGGTATGAGATCTTTTCCTTTTCTGAAGTACCAGTGAAACTGTTTCATGCATAATTAGCACTTAGAATCTTAACATACAATTTCAGTCCTCTGAAGTTAAATAGTCGTTTAACCTCTGCTTTGGTTGTTTATAAAATGTGTATAAATAAAGATGTTGGTTGGTAACTGTTAAAACTTCAAACTTTTACATCGACATCGTTCTAATAACTGTGACTTTGAGTGTCCTTAGTACAAAACTTGCCTGTAGTGGTTTACGTGGTTCTTCCGTATCAGCACATGGGGTTTTTTGTGGATGTACACAACTGAAACTCCTACAGGAGGGAATGCTGACAGATTTGGGATGTCTGTGTGCAGTTTTACAATATTTAGTCAATGTTGATCACTTAGTTGTAGAGACCCATTTGAGAGTGTTTATCAATTTATGGTTCAATCAGGAAGGAGATTTCTGTTCCTCACCCAACAGTGACAAGGGAGATATCACCTTTGTTTTTGTAGGATTTTAACTTCTAAACCATTTAGGTGGAGTCAGTTTTAGCATAGCTCTTGTGCTGGAAGCCTGGGTGTGATCATGGAAGATTTTAATATGAATAGAATGGGAATAGATAGGATATATTGTAGTCATCATCCTTAGTACAGTCTGCTTAAGTAAGCTGTAAAATTTTGTGAGTTTTCTCACATATTGCTGGAAATACATATGGAGAATTTGATCCTTGTGTGTACTCTAAAAGGAGTGAATCTGATTATGCAGGTGTAGTTACATTTTTAGGCTTTAGAATGAAACTTTAGAAAAGCTTTCTTACCAGCCATCTATGGTAACTACTATAGTAAAGTGCAAACAAATCGTGATGGTTAAAATGCTACTAGGATAAACTGCTTGTATAGGGTGTCAGTGATTCCATAGTGATACACTATAACTTTAGAAAGCTCAAATTGTAGAAAATCATGTATAAATTTGCAAGGCTTGGTTTGTCTTGAAACTGTCAGTAGTATTGCTACTTTCCTGTTGGTGGTTGAGTGGGGTTTGGATCAGCTCTGGCTTTGTGGGTTTTGTTTAGCTGAACCATGAGGCATGTCACTGTTGGCTTAAAAAATTTCCAAGTTTTCTGAGTTGCTGTGTATAGTTTATGGTCTTTCTGTTTTATTTTATAATTTTGGTTTGATGTTTTTTCTTCCTTGTCTTTTTTTTTTCTTTTTCCCAAGAGGTACTCCTCCTGCATGTTTTACAGTGGTTACAAGTTTCTGGAAACTGGTTGCTGTATGTCTTGCTGAAATACTGGGTGTGGTGGCTGGATGCATGAGAAACCTGACATCCTGTCTTAGGGAGGACAGTAGTCTCTGCTGGCCAGTTTAATGCTCTGGGAGTGGTTTTGCATGTTGAATGAGAGGCTGTTTAAAGCAATCTACCATCTCTCTTAAACATGTTTGCTTGTTGTGTTTGGGTTTTTTGTCTCCTTTGACAGGCCTTGTCAGAAATAACAAATGTTGAACCGTGGGTCTGTGCAAACTTAATTCGGCTCTTTCAAGAAGAAAACACAATTCCTTTTATTGCTCGGTACCGAAAAGAGCTCATCAATAACCTGGAGGCTGACGCCTTGCGAGAAGTGCAGCACACATTGGAAGAGCTACGGTAAGTGAGTCAAATACACAAGGAGAGGTCTGGGTGGGAGGTGAGTAACAGCTGCCTGCTGCTTCTGTGTCACTTGTTTTAACTCTCTGTACACACTACAGCTGTCAAGGAGCTAATAAAAACTTTTAAAACTGAGGTAATGCTTGGTACCTGTCTGGAGTTTTGTTGGGTTTTTTTGGTAGGCTGGGTTTTTGTTGGGGTTTTTTTTTTTCTCTAAGTAACAAGAAATCGAGAATTATCAATTGCCAAAGAAAAACTAATATCTTAATTTCTTTGCAGTTTAATAAAACTGCACAGAAAAAATTTGTACTGAAAGACTAGTTTGTAGCTGCTGGAAGTAGGTAGCATGATGAAATGGAAGCTCCACTCTTAAAAAAATAACCACTAAGAATCTCTTGGCTCCCTACTTGGATCAGGGAAGCCCATCTTGAGGCAGGAGGTGAGGCTAAACTATCCCAGATCACTTCAGGAAAGAAATGAACAGCAAAGTTTGTTGTGGCAATGGATGAGACTGCTTTCATTCCATCTTGCTTTTGAGTAGCCCTGTGTTCTTGAGATGGGTACTGAACAGGTTCTTCTGTCGACTTGGTGTCATCTTGTACTCCCTGCTAACCCCTACCAAGAGATGCTTTTCAAGGAGGGGAGGTGGCACAAGAGAGTTCTTGTCTGAACAAGTAATTAAATAATAAGATACCNATTTTGATATAGTTTTGAACTAATTGGAGAGAAAAGTTGGTAGAAACTTTTGCGTTATCAACTTGATTTGATGAAGATTAACATGAGGTACAATTTTCAGGGGTTTCCAAGAGTTTCAGCAGTGTAATAGACAAGGTCACAATCAATAGACATTTTAATTCACTGTGAA
>VZTR01013123.1:21156-38772 GCA_013400775.1 Chaetops frenatus | reverse complement strand
CTCTGTGACTCTGTGGCTCTGTGACTCTGTGACTCTGTGCCTGTGTCTGTGTGTGTGTGTTTGTGTGTTCCACAACACAGCTGGAGAGCTCCAAGCCCGCGTGGCCACCGCAGGGGAAGGAGGGTGAGCAGTGACCAGGACACACCACAGTCAGTGGCATGGCTTCTCTTGGAATGCACACATGGAGATTGAGTCACTGGGGCTCAGGCAGCTCAGTGTGAGGACATGAAAGGAAAATCTAGAGACTTCAAGGGGCATCAAGGAAAGCATCTGAGATATGGATCATCTCACATCCTGTAAACACCGTTTCCCTTCAGGAACTGATTTATTGGCACTCCCTGGAACAAAGCCCCAGTGAGCCACGTCCCTTCCCTGGCTTTTCACAAGTGGATCCAGCACAGTGGGAGGGACACCAGGGTGAGCAACAGCCCTGAAAGCCACCCCAACCAAGTGTGTGACCTGCCTTTGTTGCACCCTGCTCTTTTCACCACTACTATAATATCTTCCTCTCAAGATAAAACTCCTTCTGCACTTAAGTAGCCACATGAATCCCAGAACAGCAGAGCTATTTGTGTGCTGCAGCTTTTGGGATGACAGCTCTCCTATGTCTGGAATAGTTATTTGGTATATAGGTTGCAGTTCAAGCAATAAGCTGACTTTTTATGTCCCCTGAAGCTCTCATAGAACAGTGAGAGATATAAAAATTGGGTTTCAGTCTTTTATGAAAGAAAAATCAACATTATTTCAACCAGTTAAAAATCTTCTGTTTTAGAGCCTCCTAGCAGACATTTAACTGCAGAACAATCAAAGAGCCAGGGCTGCTGAGTGCAGGGACCGAGACCCTCTGCCCCTGGTCGCCCCAGCACTGGTCAGGAGCTTGCAGGCTGACCCATTAATGGGCAGAATGCCACAGGAAAGCCAGGAGCAGGATGGGCAAACTGTTGTGTAAAGAGTGCAGGGAGAAAAAGGAAGAGGCCATCAAACCCCTGGTTCTGTCTAATCCCTCACAGCCAGGACACAAGCACAGGGTTTGGGGCAGCCCCAGGTGGGGCTCCCAGAGGGAAACCTTGGCAGCTCCTGCTGCCCCAGGAGCTCTGTATCATCCACTTCTCACTCTGCTTCTGGGGTTACTTTTGAATTAATGCCACAGACATAAAGAACGTTTAGACTGCAGATTTTACCAAAAATTAAGATTGATGTTATCCCTCTGATTTCAATTCTGGCATAGCAGAGAGAACCTCTTCTACACCAAAACATGGGCCTCCCACTTCCACTACCAGTCAGAGGTGAAAACCGGGCTGATTCAACAACCAACCAACAGAGCTACTGACTGAAAATTACCATTTTCACCCCTTTTGTTTAAGAACAGATTGTTTTGTTTTGGGTTTCTATTTTAAGGGGCATTCCAATTAAAACAGATATGTTCTTCAGGTGAAAAAAAATCCACTAAAATGAAGATTGTTTACCCAAAACATTTGTGGAAAACTTTTTACCGGTGCCACACCTCTACACCAGAGCTGCACTTCCAACTGAAATCACATGTAAAGGTTATTGTGCCAGAGTTAGCCTGCAGGCTTGTTGTTCCAAATCCCTGTGGATTTGTGTCTTGAGTGAGCACATCAAAGGGATTCCTGATTCCTTCCTTCAGTTCAGTGGTGACGCAGTTCCATTTTATGGCTTCTCCTCAGGCTGTTACAGAGGTTTAATACAATATGGGTGCATTTTGTACCATCTATTGTTTCCTGTCATTTCCAAACAAGACAACAAGATCATTTGGGACCATTCCCCGCTGAACATTCAGGGAAAAAATCCTGCAGTCATTAGTCTTTATGAAGCCAGAGGTCTCATCAAGGAGCATAGGACTGACCCTTCCACAAGAGATCTGGTGTACTGAAATGAGTGTGGTACAGCCAGAAGAGCACTCTGGAAAACATCTCAGCAAATGCTATCACACCTCCCCAGCAAACACCCAATTCCACCAGCTTTAACTCAAATTCCTCAGCAGTATTTTTGTTTCATGGGGGGTTTTTTTAATACACCTTAAATTAAAAACAAATCAGAGCTACATTCCTTTGTTTAAGAAACCTGACAAGAGGAAGCTGAGTCAGATGACTCCAGGATGCACACCTCAAGCTGTGACAGAAAGGAAACCAGTGGAAATGACTAAGAGCACTGCACTGCCCTGATTAAAGGCCCAGAAATAACAACACAACATGCTGCAGAGATTATGCCTTCCACATGGAGAAGGAATTGTTATTTTTTTAAACTTCAAGTAATGGTCCTTCCAGAGAGGCTGCAGACAACAGTCAGCTACAATTGCACATTTCAGATGGGAGGGGTTTTACAATGATTAGCTGAGCTGCTCAAAATTAGCATTTGGGGTTTGTTTTTATAACTGAAGGAAAGCCTGTGCTCTCCTCTGCCATATTTCCAAACTGGTCAGAAAAATCCTGACACAGCTTCACTGCTGTGGCTGAATTGTCAGCCTTGGCAGACCTTCACTTGCACAGTGCCTGTAACGTGCTGGGTTTAGCAAGACAGACTAAGTCTAACTTTCATAAACTGTTACAAAGCATTCTTAAGCTGTATTGCCAAGGGTAAAGCCCTTCCCTAGTGAGGGTCAGATAGTAGGATGAGAATTCAAAGGTTATTAGTTGCAGCTGTGTCAATAGCTGTCTTTCGTTCTGATGACTGTGCTTATCAAGAAGGGTCTATTTATCACACGGAATGTCACCATAACTCAAATTCCTTGTGAAGAAAAGGAAAACTCTCACTCAGTGAAAGGCTGCTTTAACCATTTTGCTGGGATTTGTGCTGGTCCATAGCTAGGAAAGCAATGAACTTGTTCCTACAGCTATGTTTTCCATGACTTCCTTGAGGAGAACTTCCCAGAGCACTGATCAGACGAGGCAGTGAACAAGCTCTACAGCGGAAACCTGAAACCAGCTGTAACCACAAGTCAGCTTGCTTTGCTGGGTACACAGCAACTAGAGAACTGCAGCTCCACATCACCAGACCAACCTCCTCAGCAACAGATAAAATCTAATTCTGAAGAAAGGTTCTTTAATCATACATTTATTCTGTGCAGTTATCAACCCAGTCACTTACACCAACCCCCTCACGGGTGTCTGTGCACAGTGAGTGCAATCAGATTTAATAGATTTAACGTGGTGGATGAGGGCTGTCTTTCTGCCCATTATAACACATCATTCCTCTCAACAGTAGCAAGATGACAGTTATTACTTCAAATTCCCAGGAATGCCAAGTTCAAACTATGCACAAGCACCTTTACAGCAAAGTTGAGTTCTACACCATCATTCAAGAGAGGGAAGACTATTTTAAACTTTACTAGTCTGGCAAATTGCTCAGACTCCAGCATTTAAATAACCCTGAACTCAAAGTCTCACAGAGAGAGATGCTGGTCTGAAGCAGACATATCTGGCCCAGGTGCCACAGAGTCCCAAAGCAGCAGCTAATGCACATCTCTGGAAAGAAGCAAATGATCCAGCAAGGGCAGCTGGATATAACAGGGAAAAAAACTCCTACAGCAGAGCTGAACTGACCAATGAAAAAGGCCTGATGTCATTTGGAGAAAGGAACAGCAGGAAAACCCTGTGAAATGCCAAGTAAATAATTATCACTCCTTTTGCTCGTGCCACCACCTCCATCCATGACTCACACAGTGTGTGTCAAGGTTTCTATTCGTTTTTTTACCTGTTCCTTTCACTTCCACAAGATGGACTGCTGAATAATATTGCATACACAAAATCAAGCAACTAGAAGGTAATTCAGTCTGCCAATGTTGTCTCATCATGCAAAGGATTTTTCTCATTAGCAGAACTTCGTGTGAATTAATAATATTTTTGAAACATTACCCTCTGGCTTGCAAAAGGAGTGAGCCACAAAAGAATTTTTCCAAAGTCTTATGATTTGGTCCCAATGATAACGTCTGAAAGTCTAAGAACTACAAGAAATCCTGCTTGCCAGAATTTTGTGTCAGCAGCTTTAAACATGGTGACATTCCCTGCCTAAGAGGGGCAGCAGAGTAAATATCTGAGATCAACCAGAAGGCACAGGGCACTCTGAAATATCAGGGGCTTTGCTGCTGCTGGGAGGGGGCTGCAAGAACTGCTTCTTCTTTCCATAAAATCTCAATGGACCTTTCCTCATAGCCAGAAAGAAAACTTAGTTAGTTTAGCAGAGATGAAATCTACAAAGCATCATGGGAAGGTTTTAGATGGTAAATCAGGTCTCTAAAATTTCAGTGGAAGTATCTTCCTCTTAAACTTACAAATGGTTTTCAGTTTTCTATTGAACTTTGAAGCAGAGCATGTGAAAAGGGTTTTAGAAACTTCCTCACTTCTTGCCTTGAACTTATTGGGGGAGATGGAGCAAATCAGACAATAGGAAGGTAATTTAGCAGGCAGGGAAGCAGACCTGGACAGCCTCAGCCTGTTGTCTCAGGGCACACAGAGAGAGCCCTGGGGTCTCCTTTTCCCTCTGAGCAGAGGGGATGACTCCCTCCCCTGCTCCTTTCCTTGGAGCAGCTGAATGTCACCCTCTCTCCCAGGCCCCACGTGGGAACATCCAAGGTACAAAGGGCTGGAAATGCAGCTGGAGCCACTTGCAAGGGTAAATCCTATCTGGGCCCTTGTCTGCTGTGAGCACCAGATAATGCCAGAGCTGCATCCTGCCCAGCGAGCTGCACTTCCCTGGGAACAGCAGTGTTTCCACTATCAGCCTCTGCCTGCTCCTCTCCCAGCAGTGACACAGCTTATTTCACAGCTTATTCACCTGCAAGGAAAGTGGACTCTGTGAGCTCCTTACACAAGACTTTGAAAAACGTCTCTTTTTTTTTTTTTTAAATAATTAATGTAACAAATTCCTTCAGAAGCCATTCATCTTCACTGCTGTACAACATGAAAATGAATGAAACAACCTGACCAACCTCAGCCTTGTGGCAGGAAATCAATGCCACCACCTGTGCTGGACTGTGATGACAAAGAGGGGCAAGAGAGGGTTTAACTGTGGAATAATATTAAAAATTTAATTCAATAACTAAAATTATTAAAGTCATACTTAAGATACATTGAACATTTGCCTACATTTATTGTAAGAGGTTTAAAAGAGTGCATTTTGAGTAAATCCCTTACTTCTCAGTTTTCTTCTGCATTATTTAGTGAATAAACTCCTCTTTCATTTGTAGTGCACAATGCCAGAGCTACACCCTTCTGTTCAGTTTAACACTGAAGCTTCCCCTTCTGCCTGCCCTGAGTGGTCTCCAGACTCAGAACTCACCATAATCAAGATGTAATGAACATTTTCTCCTTCTGAAAGGCCCACCCACACTGCCTTGCTCCTCGGGTCTTCACTTTACCTGTGAAAAATACTGTGAATTTCATCTTTACATCCAGCACTGGCAGAGCTTAGCAGGAAGCCAGTCTCATTAACAGGAGGGCTCCACCTTTTTGGTTTCCAGGTACAAAAATTCTTACATATAGGACACTTCCAAACTGCTTTGAAAATCCTGTTTGTGCAAAGCAGGCACAGTCTGTGCTGATCAAGTGTCAGACACCAAAAGTACCTCTCAGATATTTGCTAGCTCCTAAAACTCCTTCTAAAACAACACTAAATAACAGACCAACTCTGGGGTTACTCTCAGAGCCTGCTTCCTTTTATTCAGGTCCCTCATTAGAGTCAGCAACAAATAAGTAGATAGGGCAATAATAAGGCTAAGTTTATCTTGTTTCCTCCACTCCCTTTTCTCACTGTATTACTAAGACTTGGAACAATAACAGGATGCCGGGATGCAGGACGGGAAAAAGGCTGACTCCCAGCTGGAAAACCTTGGAGACTGGAGAGCTGAACACTCCCAGTATTGCTTAACGAAAAGAGAAGGGGATTTTTCTATTTGATCTTTGTTTTTTGTATTCTGCTTAACATTTTGGGATACTCCTGGGTTTAGTTTGCCTGATTTGGTACCAGACCGAAGCTCCGCCACCTCGGACTCAGGTAAGAGATAAATGTTATTTTCTGTCCTTCAGCTATGAAGTTCATTCCAAAGGGTTTTTTACCTTCACTCAAACTATTTTCTAGTGTCTTAAGTAATGTAAGAAATACCAGCAAATCGGCTATGAATTTTATACATATCCACCAAATCCTTTGGGCCTTACACTGATGGCACCCACAGCAAGTTAAGTACAAACAGCAGAGCTGTTTACAATTGACACTGGAAGAGGGAAACCTCTGGCTTTGTTGGGCTATACCACAATATCTTCAGATGGTTTAAAAAAAAAAAAAAGAGCCATTTCATGGTTTTTGGGGAGTCTTGCTTTGTAATATTTAGATTGAGTTGCCGATGTTATTCATAATGGTAAAGAGGTGGAGATTTTCCTGCCAATTGCACCTGTAAAGCATTTAGGAAGGGATTTAACTTGTGGTGTGGACAGGTACAGGTCTAGGACTGTTTGCAGGGAGCAGGGGTGTGCTGGGCTGTGATTTGATGCAAATGTTTTATTGAAGTGGGGGTGGATTTGGGGTCTGTCTTCAAGGTGGGTGGCTTTGCTGTGCCCAGGACCAAGAGGTGGCAGCCACCATGTGGCTCTGGCATTTCTGTTTAAAACTAAGAGGGGAGTTTATACAAACTCAGGTCAGTGATTTTGTCTCCTAATTCCCAAGTTTAGAGCATCTCAGGTACTTTAGCACCCTAGCACTGGAGTGCCAGGTTTTACAGGCCCTGTTCTAAAAGACCAGCAATTCTTATTTCCAATGTCTCTTGATCTCAATGGTTCAAAAAGACCCATTTTTTTTTTCTGATGAGTTACTTTATGAGCAGTGGCTTGATACAAAAAGTTGGTTGAAAAGGCTTTTATCTTATCCCAGAGCCAGTGTAGCAGGTCCCTGAACTAACAAGCTTACTGTACAGCTTGCAGAGACAAAGCTTTTATGCATAAGAGATGAAATGATAGTGGTTTTTCTGTAAGAAATCTCTTCTGCAATAGTGGGACTGTCAGTGTGCACAGCACCTCACTGTGCTGGCTGTCATGCTGTAATAAAGACAAAGGAAGGAAAGAAATGCAAGGGAAAAAAGATATGGAAGGAGATGAATTTCTGTGAGAAAATCTCTTCCATTCTTAGCTCCCCAAAAACATTCCAAGTTGGCTGTTTCTTCAGTTAACAAAGGTAAAGTTAATCAATGTGTCCCTGCCTCCTGTGAATATAAATCATTAGATCATCATTTGTAAAAGCACACAGTATTATAGATGTTCATGCTGGAAAATATATTAGACAAAAGCAAGGATGCTCCAATGATTTACAAAAGCTTCTCATCTTAGGTTAATTTGTGCCTGGTAGCAACAGCCCACATACCAGAAACAAATCACAGAAGTGCTGACTTGAAATTTATCCCTGATATCTCCAGGAGGTACTTTTTATCCTTAAATAAAGGGTGAACCACGGGAGAAAAGGACACAGGATTCATTTAGCATATGAAGGCCTTAGAACAGTACAGCATACTAGAGAGAAGAATGTGAATTTATTAGCAAAAAAACAAATTAATTTGAAAGCAAAGGATTAACTCAATTAAAAAATCATTCCTGTTTTGCCCATAAACCTGGGGTTATTTTTTAGGCTGCTACAGCTGCACTGTGATGCCACAGGAAGCATTTCCCAAAGCTTTGCTCATTAACAGAGGACCATAAAACTGTTCTGTAAACAATTCTAAAACCAATGGTAACACTGAAATTGTGTCCTGGCAGAAAAGCATGTCCCTGAGCAAGGTGCAGCTCACAGAGGGCTGGATGTGGGGCACAGGGGCAGATGAGGCAGGGCAGAGTTAACAGCTCTGCTGCCAGCTTTGTTCATATCCTGCCCCTGCTGAGGGAAACTGCTCCAAAAACAGGATAGAGGTAAAAATCACGGGGCATGCTTTAGATACTGCACTGATTTACAGCACTTATGGAACAAAGGACTTCATTGTCTGTTCATAAAACAATTACTTCAATTAATATTTCAAATTAAAAATAAAAAACTTATAAAAATTCTCTTTTCTTGTCAGGGTATGTGTCTACAGAACTATGGGCTTAAATCAGGCCAGACAGTACTTTATATTTTCTAAAAGAGCAGAGGTTCACAGAATCAAGATAACTGATTATTTCTGGCAACCGAGCTTTCTGTAAGGAATCTTCACCCTATTTTCATCATGATTCCAGGTTTTGCTCAGGTTCTAGGAGTTTATTTCAGAGGTTCCAATGTTAGCACCAGGAAGAAAATAAGGGGTTCCCTGGTTTTGTGAGAAATTTGTTTGGCATGAAATTACTTCGGTGGATTTTTTTTTTTTTTTTTTAAACAAATGGGTTTCCCTTGTTATCCCTTGTGGGTTTACAAACAGAAAACCCCTCCA
This sequence comes from Chaetops frenatus, assembly GCA_013400775.1. Classification (NCBI taxonomy): domain Eukaryota; kingdom Metazoa; phylum Chordata; class Aves; order Passeriformes; family Picathartidae; genus Chaetops; species Chaetops frenatus. The sequence goes on along the minus strand of VZTR01013123.1, from coordinate 30,371 downwards.
AGTTTATCACTGGTGTGAGTGGTTTCCCTTCCTGCCCTAAGCACAGCAGCCAGGGATTATTTGTGCAAACTGGAGCTTTGCTAGGACAGAGAGGTGCCCAGCTCAGGATCACCAGAGCAGCTCCCACACAGGCCTGGCAAGAGCTGGAGGAGAGCAGACCTTGGCAAGCCCAGAGCTGGACCCTCGTTTGATCCCTGATGGGAGGGGTTCTGATCCACCTGCCGGCTTCCCTCCTGGGCCCTGCTCCTCCAGGGGCCAGGCAGGTGCAGCAAACAGAGCAAACAAACCCTCTGGTGTCACTGGCAGCACCAGGAGCCAGCAATTCTGCTGCTGAGGAAGTTCCAGCTCAGAACCCGTCCTCGGCCCCACACAGAACCCGAGCCAGCCATGGGTCCCACCAAGCCATGCTGGGAATAAACCTGTGCCGAACCAAGGCATGGATTAGAAATGAAGGCACACCTGCTCAGAAACCTGCCCTGTCCAGCCATCCAGGAGGGACTCAGGCAGTCCCACTCCCACCCCTAGACTGTCCCTGCTGGGGCTGGAGCCCCTTCCCAGCTCCAGGACCCAACAGGTCCCACTTGGCTCCCCACACACCCTCAATCAGACCAGGATTCCTTCCCAGTTCCACCCAGGGTTTCCCATGGCAGATCCCCAGGTGTATCTTTCCATAAATCCATTTACTCCCAGTGCAGGAACACAGAACAGCCTGAGCTGGTGCCTCTCAGGAGGGGTCCCAACCAAGGAACCCCTGGGCTTTAATCCCCTCACTGCCCAGGAGTGCCAAAGTCTCTCTCTCCCTCCCGAGCCCTCAGGAACCTGTGCCACAGCTCCCTGTGCCCTTTGTTGTGCACAGAGCCCCTTCCCTGGGGCTCCAACCATTCCCAGGGCTCAGCCTGAGCTGCCCCCAGAGACCTGCACAGAAGGAATTTCTCAACACTGCACTCATCTCTGCACCTCCTGAATTCTGCAGTGAGGCTGGCCTTGGAATATGAAAAATTAATAAAAAAATGTAAAAAACCTGTTGGCAGTCCTTCAGTGCAAGAATACAAATCAGCCCCTTTCGTTTGATTTTCACTCATCTGCATCTGAATTTCAGACCTGTCAATAAGAATGGAACTGGCTATGTTTTGAATGCAAGCTTTTGCTGAATATGTTAAGTAAGTCCTCTCATCTCCTGCAATGGAAGTTGTTTGTGCCATGGGTCTGATCTTATATTTGCTGCCATACACATTTGTTGGGCAGGCAGGGAGATTTGGGGCCCAGCACCCCCAGGTGCTAGTTAGGACAGTCACAGGACCTGGAGCAGCTCAAGACCTGGGATTTCCAAGGCTGGCAAAGGAGAAGGGCACAAGGGCAACTTATCCCTCCCATGCACTGCCCACACTTCAGTTTTAGTGCTCTGAGAATACCCAGTAAAGGTTTACAATCAGTAAACCAGAAAGAGTCAAGAGGTGAACAGACACTCTGGAGACTTTTCTCCAGACAAGTATTTTCGTGTGAAACAGAGAGCAAAACTCTTACAAGAGGTTAGCAGCTACGTGTGGAGGCTTTATTGAGTATCATCCACAAAAGCCTAGACCTTATAGTGAAAAATGACTGATGTTTAGAGAAAGGCAAGCATGGTTACCTGGACAAATTAAGGAAATTGCACAGCTACCTTCCCAAAGAGCAGCAGAGAGGAAAGAGTGTTCTGCCCCAACACTGCTACCTGAAATTCCAGGAGTTACAGAGCACCACTGTAGTTAGACATCGACAAAAAGGCAGAAATATTTTAAATTCTTCATTTTTGAAACCCAAAGAGTTCAGTTTTATTGTTCCAGTTGTCACCAAGTCCTGTCCAATTTCCCCAGCATCCTCTGCCACAACCTGAGGTGACAGAGGCCTCTATTACACATTCTCTTGAAAAGCCACAAACCATCAGTGACACCTGTGGCTTTGTCCCCTCTGAAGTCACCCCTTTGTCGGGAGCCTTCTCTCCTGGGGCAGCAACAGCAGCTGCAGTGCTGCTCCTGGCCCCTGGCACAGCTCAGCAGGCACAAGGTGGGTTCATGCAGCCCACAGGGGCCACTGTGCCTGACAGGGGGAAGGGAAATTGTGCTTCCACCTCGTGTCTGGAGGATACACTCGAATTCCTTCTCCTGCCTTTGTCCACATTTCTGAGCAATGCTCTGGTAGCACCAGTCTTCCTCTTCCCCTTCCTTTAATGATGCTATCTGCTGTGAATCTGTGCTCTGGGAATCCTCGAGGAGCACAAAGCCTGCCTTACAGCACTCGGCTTGAGGAGACCAAGGGCCTGGTGCTGCTGTCCTGCAAATGATAGGAAATCCTGCCATTGATGGGAATGGTTCCTGTGATGGCCTCAGCTCCAGCAGCAGGATCCCCACTGGCACAGAGCTTTAGGTTGGCTTCTCCATTCTATTTGTGGGATACCCCCTCCCTCCACCTCCAGCCCTAGAGCTGAATTCAGAAGAGATTTGCATTATCTTCATGGCTTTTGCTGTCATTACCCATCATATTGACATTATATATCAGATATATATGGTCTATCTGCAAGAGAATCTGTTTACTCATGACTTGATCTTAAAGGCCTTTTCTAACTTTAACAATTCTGTGATTCTACATTAGGATCAGGCCAAGCAATCAATATTAATAATAATGTATCAGAGTTTTCAACACCTCCTCTAGGAACCCAAAGCTACAATGAATTGGTGTATATTGGCTGTTTGCCCAGTGCTGTTAATTTAGGGGTTTAGGCTCTCATTAAAGCACAACTATTGCACATTTTGGTATCATTCAGATGGTCAGTGCACTCCACCTCAGACACTGATCCAGCACACAAATTAAGAAGTGAGGGCAGAAAGCAGAGAGCACAAAACCTGGAATGCTTTTTGCAGAGGGTTCACTTTACAAAGAAAAAATGTGAACTCAACAGGGCCAGAGCTATCACAGAGCTCCACCCTCTGCAGCACCATTTAGCAAACACCTTTGCTTTGTGCCCTGGATTTGCCAGCAATAGCTCTGGTAAACGTTTGGGATTAGAATGGATACTGAATTACTGAATTGCACTTGGACATGATTTCAGTCCCAAACAGGAAGAAAGGAACACATTTCTCTGTGGAATATATTTTCTCATTTCCCTGCTGTGAAGTGATGAGCTGCATCACCTGCCAAATATGGGCTGACCCTCAGATGAAGAGAAAGGGCTCATTCACACCAGAAGGGGGCTTTCAGTGGCCTTGATTAAAACATGAGCTGTGTCAGAAATAAGTGTTCCACTCACACAGCCTCTGAAGAGGAAAAAAAATGTTCCACTTCAGCTTAAGAAATATCTTTGTTAAATCACAACCACTCCCACATAGAAACAAATCTACACAGAAGAGAGTCACACAACTTACAACAGCTTTCCTCATCTTTTTAAGCTCCCCTGTGTCTGAGGCCTGAATTTTCAGGCTCTCCAGCTTCTCTTTATCAGCACATTAAAGTGGAAATTTGCTTCCCTAGTTTTATTTTGATTTAAAGATGGAACTTTCCTGACAAGGGCTAAGCTGTAACTAAAACTCACTGTAAATTCACAAGAGCAGTAATAATATCATTTGCATCATCTCAAAACACATGGAGATCATAACAATGGAAATGTTCCAGGAAAGGACTGTAACTACAGAGATGGACATAAAAGGTCTTAAAGTTAATTAGGCCTGGTCTACAAGTCTTGCTGGATAAGGACAGGAAATAGAGAAGAATGAACTGACATTTGAATGAGACATTTTTTAAAGGGAGAAAAATAGTGAACACTAAACAAAATGTATCCAGACACACCCTGTTTTTTTAGCCTCTTGCCCAGACAGAAAACAAGAGCTTTATGTATATGTGCAGCCTTTCTTTATCTGCCACAACATTAATTTTCAGAGGAAATACTAATGCATTCAGGTACCCCAGAGAATACCCTGGACAAAGGAATGAGCACACACAGCCAGCTAAGAAGGGTTTCTCAGCTGCAGATTACTGTTAGTGCAGTAAATGTCAATTACTGTGACCTGGGCACGATGCTCGTGTTCCACACAGATACTTTTGCTCCTGAGCTTTTGTTAAGGGAAAGCACAGAGAAAAAAAATCTTATCTCCTGTAAACACAGCTACATTGTACTTTTTAGAAAATCATATTTATTGCAAGTGGTTCTTCAAAGGAGAGGGACTTTTCCTTAATGAGGGGGACTCAACAGGAGCTCTGTGCTAGGAGGCCTCTCTGATATTAAGGATTTATGTGGAAGCGAAAGGGAAGTGAAGAAAGCTCTTCAATACATTATTATATGTACCTCATATTCTTTCAGCTTGGCCCAGCTCTGAAACACCCAGAGGCAGCTTCAGCCAGGCTCTGCATAGCTGAGCTAACCAGGGGGAGCACCAAAACAGATCCAGTCTGAAAGGTGCACACAATTTATTGCAGGGAGCAAAGCTTCTGCTCAGACAGGCTGGAGAAATCTTTTTAGTGATCACAATCACCCCCAATATGCCCAAACTACTCAGTTTCTGCCCTGGAATGAGCAAACAATTTTCAGATGGATTCTCTTGTCCTCCTACTCCCCAAAATCAAACAGCATCAGAGTGTGGGGGTGCTGGGGATGAGGGGGGCTCAGTGGGACTCCTGCACCTCTCTCTGTCCCACTGCAGCCACCTCAGTTTGGGATAAGCAAAAGGAAACTGGCTCAGAGGAAGCAAGAAGAAAAGCTGGATGTACTGTTGCTGTCGAGTCCAATGATACGAAATAGACTCCAATATATTCACCAAGGCAAGAGAGGGTTCATTAAGAAATCACACTCCAATATATAACATAGATTGTGGAAAACAAAACCTCACTGGGTAAAAGATATAAACAATTATCTTAACCAATTAGAGTACTCTCACGTACAGCCTGGCAGGTGCAAGGTGCTGTCTCATTGTTTAACATTCTTTGTGCCTGTTGATGTTAAGCTGGTCTTGAGAACAGAGAGTTGTCTTAGATTCACTGTGTGAGAACTTCTCACAAACCCTGTTTCATGGCTTTCACAGAGTTTCTCTGTTCCAAGCCTGTTTCTGCCATGATAGATGCACAGCCAGGTAAATATGTCACTGAGACTGACAGAGAGCCCCTTCCAAGGGGAAGTACACCTGATCATCCCTGAATTTTGCTTTTGGATACAAGGAAAGGAATAAGTTCTTTGCCTGTCTGCAACACTGGCACTTCAGCACTTTTTCAGCATCTGTCTTTATCAATAATTAATCCAGATGGGAGGTATCTTCCTCTCAACTTTTTATCTTGGACAAGGAATTCAGAGGGGGAAATGTCTGCAGTTCCAAACTGTATGCAGGGTTATCCCACCCATCTTATCAGCTCACTTCAGAGCAGAAGGGCTGCATTTAACCCAAAGTTAACCCCTCAGAATGTCTCTGGTTTCAACAGCATTTGGCAACTGTCCCCACAAGATATGTGGCCAAGAGCAAATTTTTGTTATTTTTTGTTTCACCCCTGGAACGTCTGCAAGGTGAATAAATAATACCAGTCACAGGTACTGTGGGATTTCTGATCTTAAAAATGGAATGCTCTAAACCAAGAGAGCACAGAATCTGTGTGCTACAGTGATGATGAGGTGAGAATATTCTGTACCAACCCCCATACTCTGCCTGTGGGTTTGGGCATATTCCCTAAACACAGAATACTCCTGCTCCTCACTCAGCCCTCACAAACCTGCTCCCAGGGACCAGAGGCTGTCAAGAGCTACAGCAGAGTAGTTTGTGACCTTAAACTCAATGGCATCCATGCTGTCAACAACTAAGGGAAAGCCAAAATTTTCTGTTTATGATATTTTTATTTGCTATGAAACAGCATCGAAAATTGGTTTAATAACTGAATGACAAATGAGCTTCAAAATATTTCAGCAGCTGTGTTTATACTGGGCACATTTTATACTTAAGCACATGCTTATACCTAAGCACATTTTATCCCTCATTACATTTTGTACAGACATATTTGTACATGAAGTAAAAGGCTTTATGCATTGAAAGACTGGACAATACCACTTCTTTAAAGGATTCTAATGCATTTTGGGAATACTTCAGGGAAAGTAAAGCATTATGTGATTATAGGAGAAAGGCCAGAGTCAGAACCCTCAAGCAGCAACAGAATATTTCAGTGCTTCATGCTTTGTATCTGTCCCATTTCAAACTGGTTCTCATCAGCCCTCAAGTGTCTCTACAGCTTCTGTGGTGACAATTAACACCATCATGGAAAATGAGCAAAGGCAGGGACTCTGCACCGGGCACGAGACATGATCTGCTCGCCCAGAGTGGGAAATGAGGAAGATTGTTGAAGCTCATCCCTGAGTGTGGCTCTGACAGACCTTCAAAAGTGTTTCTCTCCTGGGCAGAAGGTCAGCAGATTTACCAAAATTGGGGATTTCTTGCTGGACATACCAGGATGGTCACAGGAAAACATTCATCCCTTAAAATAACAATTAGCTGCATCACCAGTCTGATGAGAAGGAAGTCTGTACTGCCCATTTTAATGACTTCAAAGTATTGTTTTACCTCCATCCCATCTGTCATCCACTGCAAACAACCCTCGGTTCAAGAGTGCACTGTCATTTCAACAACAGAAGTTATTCAAGAATTACTAATTAAGCTAGTCCAAAAATAATGCTTCCTTAAGGTCCATGAACAATCCAGTAACAGAAACACTAACATATATTTAATTTGCTTCTCAAATACCAGACTTACAAGAAAGAAACTCGGATAAAAATCAGGTTACTACAGATTGACTGTAAAATTATTTGATTAAAAATGAGAACAGGAATCAAACCTTGTGCATGTGCCTCAGAGGAGCAGCTCCTCTTGGGTGGCTCATTTTTCTGGGTAAGATTTTTGACATGACACAGGAAAAGAATCCCTAAATTTTCTTGACCTATGTGGAAGTTGCACACTTTTGTACAGACTCTCTTCTTTCATTTGATCATATAAGGGATTTCTTTCCACTAACAGAAGGGTTTCAGATCCCCTGACATATTTAAATTAAAATTATCAAAAAAAAAGGCTACAGGTACCAAAATAATACAGGACAACCAGGCACAATCTATAAGCTCATCTCTTCCAAATCTTCACAGGAAAAGGGATTCCTTCAGGTTTTCTTGAATTCTAACAGAAGCCAAATTCAGAGTTGATTCTGAGCTGTGCAGGTGTTATGTAAAGGGAAACAAAGATCTAAGCCAAACAAATGTGTATTTATGAGCAGGAAACTTAATCTGGACCTACACCAGCAACACACATTCAATAATTTTATAAATAATTTTACCCATTCTTTATCAGATAGGAGTCAGGAAGGAGCACAGACAGCACCCTCCAGACTGCAAATATGCTTTTGAAAGTTTTTAGAAAATGCACATTAAAAGAAAGTTAACTAGAAATTGAGAGAAACCAGCAGAGGTTAAAAATCCTTCCACTTTTGAGATATTGGGCCTTGGTGCTTCACTGTCTGACAGGATTCTGTCAACTCAATCAGATTATCAGCAAGGAACAAAAGGGATCTTCCCTCCTCACTCGTTCTGTTTACAACCCAAGTCTTCTTGCCCCATACATTTCCGAATTTCAGCTCGCACTCTGCCTTCTCTCAGCACCCTAAACCAGCAGGATACTCACTGAAATGCGAGCAGGGGTGTCAGGAAGCTCTGGGAGGACTCCTGGGTAGATTAATTTTTGCTGCTCACCCATCTCTAGGGTACAAGTTGTCATTCACTAGCTTGGAGAGTGGCTTTGCTTCTTTGAAAAAAAAAAAAATTTAAAAAAAAAGAAGAAGGAGAAGAAGGGGGGCAGGGGGGAACCAACAAAAAAAAAAAACCAAACAAACAAAAACAAAGCAAACAAACAAACAAAATAAAAAAATAATTAAAAAAAACACCCCACATCAAACCAAGTCTTGCCTCCCCCACTTTTTCCCAGTTCTGTATCTGAGATAACAGAAGGACTGGGAGACCAATGTGGCTGCCTGCTTTTCACCAAGGCAAGAAATCTTCAGTGTAGACAAAGTAAGTAATTACAGGTCTTCTATAGCCAAATTTCTTCATTTCCAAAAGAGAAATCTGTCCTAGCTGAGGACTCCATCCACCCACGAGATGAAGTTCTATTTTGCATCATCCAGGAGAGAATTTAAAGGTGAGCTGAGCAGACAGGGAAAAACAATCATTAATAAATTTCTCCCAGACCTACCAGAAACTTGAAGATCAAATCACAGAGGAATTTCAGATTAGAATAAATTCTCTTTTTCCCTGAGAAAAAAAAAAAAGAGGAGTCAAAATCAGAAGTGCTGAATTAAGTTCTCACCTGTGTTTATGCACTGCTGCAGCATCAACACCGAGAACTGAGCAGCACCAAATGCACCATGAGTGCTCTCACAAACAACACTGATATTTTTAAAGTAGCAAGTTTACTTAAGATATTGCTGAGCATCTGTTCACTTACAGGTACTATCCCAAGAAAAAAAAGTCATTTTCCAATCAGTTTTCAGGCAGGCATTTGCACTCCGGATTGTTCAGTCATCAAAGTGGCTCTTTACTTAAAGGTACCATCATTGCACATAAACTGGCATTTTAGAACCTGTTCCAGGCAGGAATTTGCACTCCAGACTGTTTAGCCATCAGCAGAAATCACTTCTCACATGCAAGAAATCGACACAAGGACAATCAAAAATCCAAGCCCAGGTAGTCAGGCACGAGGCCCATTGAGATCAGCTCAAGAACCTGGAAAGGGACAAGCAGCAGGGTGTTCTCAGGAAGGGCCTGTTTTGGTCCTTGTGCCTTGCTGGGGTCATGGGACAGACACAGAGAAACGCTGAGTTCTGCCCCGGCACGAATTGCATCTGAAAATGCAAAAAAAAACAAAAACAAAAAAAAAATTATTCCTCAGAGTCAAATGTTGCAGGGTTTCCTTAGCCAGCAGTTTTGGGTGTTACTAAGGTTTGAGGACCTCCCCCAGTTCCTGTTGTCACCGGGTGCCCGCAGCTCCTGTCCCGCGGGAGCCCCGGCAGCGCAGCAGGACCACGGAGGGGAACGGGAGCACAGGTAACAACCACAGCTGGGGACACACCTGGGCACACACCTGGGGACACAGCTGGGCACACACCTGGGGACACACCTGGGCACTGAGCTGGGGACACAACTGGGGTCACACCTTTACACACCCGGGCACACA
>VZTR01013123.1:0-20884 GCA_013400775.1 Chaetops frenatus | reverse complement strand
CTGGGCACACAGCTGGGCACACACCCAGGCACACACCCGGGCACACAGCTGGGCACACACCCGGGCACACACCCGGGCACACAGCTGGGCACACAGCTGGGCACAGAGCTGGGTACACACCTAAACACACCCAGGCACACACCTGGGCACACAGCTGGGCACACACCTGGGCACACCTCCTGCTGCTCCCCTGGGTGCTGGGCACAGCCACGGGCACCAGTTCTGAGCCAAGGGAACCGGGACAGCAGAACCTGAGAGTGTTGTGACTCCTGCCCCTGGTGCCTGTCAGGACACTCCGAACACATTTCAGTCCTCTGTGCTTGCAGTGCCCCTTTTGGAAGGGTTGGTGCTCTCTATCTGCCTGCAGGGCTTGTCAGAGGCAGGAGGAGCTTTATCAGTTCAGGCTTGCAGCCCTTTATGGCCCCTGAAAGGCAGCACTGGCTATTGCCAAGGATATTCTCCTTTAATACTGTTTTGCCTGCTCACCAAAACTACAGCACTGCAAAGAAAAAGTAACGTTTATCCCCCTTCTGTGTTTGGTGTGTTAACTTGCTGTTTCTTAGGGCTCACTGCATCCACACATTTACTTTTGGTCTTACACATCATACAGATGAGAAATTAATGTTAAAATGGATTCTGTGTTGGGCTGTTCTCTGCTACCTGAGACCAGGTCAGCTTCTGCTCTCTGTATCTGCCCTGCTTTCACAGAGCACAGCCATTTTGGAGGTGCTTAGAGAGCATATCAAAGAATATTTTTTGCATCTGAAAAATAATCTTTCAGTGCTGTCTACTCCAAGAAAGACTAACTTATTTGGCATGGGGTTTTTCATTTTCATTTTCATCGTTCAGATTCCAGTAAGAAGAAATAAGCTTTCCTTTCCAGTCTTTCTCACAATCACTTATGGAAATTACCTCAACAACATGGGTACAACCCTTTTAAAATGTGTTTCTTTTCTTGTGTATGACAGCCACTTTCAGCAAATTTCTATCTCCGGATATTCATTATCACCACTCTACCACTACTTGGGTTTTTTGGATGCTGAAAAACTCTCAAAGATAAGCATAAGGTTTTAGTATGATCTACCAGGAAAATACATCATTTCAGAAGCAAGTATCCCTCATTTCCTAAAATCTCTGTACAGAAGCCTTGTTTAACTTCTGTTTAACACACAAGCATAGAAAAAATTTCTTTGTGAACTAAACTAACCTTGCATAAGCATTAATATCTACTTCTAGAGTGAGAAGCAAACTAGGCGGGAGGCAAATACCAGAAAAAAAAATCAACCCCCCCCCCAAAAAAATTCATAAGAATATTTAATACAACATGGTTTCATTACACGGAGACTGTATATCAGCTGTTCATCATCTTTACAGTTGATTACTTGCCAAAAACCTGTAAAAGCAAACTTTTAATTAATATAGTATTGTCTGCATCTCCCCCCGACATTTTTTTAATAATTACTCCCAGTCTGGAAGAAGAAACTGCACTATATGAGTCATGTGTCACATAAATCACTTTGAATACCAGAATTTCTCAGTTTACTGTCTATAGTACCCTGCAGACCAAGAGTTATTTGCTAAAATAATTCAACACACAAAATGAATAACATGGGTGGGAAAACCCATCATTTGCTGGAAGAAAATTTAAGACCAAAGCAAGAAACTCAGCTGCCTGAATAAACCATTCCCTGCTGACTTTCAGGAACATTTATGGTTCCTGATTAGGCTGAGAGAGGCTGGGATTGCTGGGCTAATCAGCCAGGGAGAGAGGGATAACTGGGGCTGTGTGAGGACAGAGCAGGGCAGGGACTCGTGGCAGCATCCAGGAGATCCACGTGCCTTCCCAAGCTGTGCTGGAAGCTGGGGGTCCTTGCTTGAAGGGAGGCACCTGATTCCTCCCCTCAGTGCTGGCTGCCCCAGCAGACACAGGAAGAAAGGAAAAGCTGATCCCTACCTGTTAATAATCCCCTGCTATCCCTCAGAAATATTCTGGCTTGTGACTCCAAAGGCATTTCCCAACTCAGGCATGGGAATACCTCCCTTCTTCTGCTGCCTCTGGCACTTCAGGTGAGAGCTGCTGGGAAGGAAAATTGTCATGGCCAGAAAAGAAAGCCTTTAGTACAGCTTGTCAAGCGCTGACATCCAGGGAAAGTGGCATCCAGGGCACGTGGCATCCAGGGAACGTGGCATTCAGAGAAAGTGTTATCCAGGGACAGTGGCATCCAGGGCACGTGGCATCCAGGGAAAGTGGCATACAGGGACAGTGGCATCCAGGGACAGTGGCATAGTGGCTTTCCCAACAGGACAGAGCCCTCATCCCAGCACTGCTGTGCAGGGCCCTGCTCTGTGTATGCTGCCAGGGAAGGGCATTCCTGAACACCGTGAGGAATTCAGTGACAGGCTGCACGGTGCCACGGGGAAAGTGTCCTCAGGCAGCCTGTCCTACACTGGAGCCAAGAGCTCCAGTGTGCACTGTCCTTTTCCCAAGATTAGCAGCTTGAAGGATGCCAAAGGTGAAGCAGAAATCGGTTTTTGCAAAAAGCTCTCCCACCTCACAGGCTGTGTTTGAGCTCAGTGCCAGAGGGCAGCCAAGGTCCTCCAAACTACTGCCCCAGGAGCCCTTCACTTCTCAGGGAGGTTGGACTAATATTAACAAGGAACCCATTAACAAGGAGTTAAGGGAATTGAAGCTCCCTTCAAACCCACAAACACAAAAATGGACATGCTGAGTGAAAGGGGTAGCTGAAGTTTCAGCTGAAATGCACATCTATGTAAATAGGTTCAGTCAGCACTTTCTGTTTTAGAACTTCCAAGCAGCAGTTCAGCACTACAGGAGAGCTCCAGTCACCACAGACACAAGAGAAAAAGGCTCTCTAAACACTTCAGTCTGTTCTTTGGCAGAACCACAGCCTGTGCTGGTTGGCATTATCCAGCTGGCTTCCTTGGTTATCATGTTTTGTAGTTTCATGGATATAAGTCAGACTTATACAACCACAACAGAATCATATCACTGCCTTCCAGTTGCCAGCTGTAAAATGTTCATCCACACAGATATAGCATAGAAAAACAACTAAATCATACTCATTTTTCTAAAAATATTCAGAGTCGAGCTAGGGTTATAGAATAGAAAAAACTAGCTAAATCAAAAAGCTTTGTTTGAATCCAGAAAACTGTATCAAACACAGCTTATCTATCAAAAAGCAGCTTCAAAGCCACCTTGTTCGGTCACTTCCTACACAGCCACCAAGGAGGAACATTCCTCAGTTTATGTACAACAATGTGGGAGAGAGAAAGGTACAGGAAAGCAACATTTCATGGTAAATAAAATCTTTTTTACTGACAATGATGCTGCATCTTGAGATAACACTGATTGCCTGGTTACAAAAGAATAATTTTGGAAACGTCTCAGCACCTTCCTGACAAAAATACTAATTTAATCTCTCATCTAGCAACCTGTGTGATGTCAACTTCTCATCACAATTAGTGAGTTTATTTTTGATGTGCATGCTGACAGCTTCTAAAAGCTAATGGAAAGTCATTTATATGCAATTTGTCTGATTGCTTGAGTGTTAAAGTTCCCTGATAGTCCTTTATATCAGGAAAGGGAAATTTAGTAAGAAAATGAATCAGCTTCGATACATTAAAATAACTCCTCTGATATGAAAGTCAGGCCTAAAGTTTCCTAATATTAACACAGGATGCAAAAATATGGTTTCACCTGAAAATAATTTCAAAAATTATCATTTTGCAGATGTTACAGTCTGGGAACAGGAAATAAAGGAACTTTATGTGAGTCCCCAAAAGTTTCAGAAGACTAGGATTTGAATCAGTAGATGAGCTCTTAAAGAAAGATAATTTGCTGTATTGTACTTGGAAATGATTGAAAATTTCACACAAATCACTTTTTCCACCAAAAAATCCCAGATTTTATTCTAAATCAATATTCTCCATAGGAAGATATTGACTACTGCATATTTTGTGTCGGGCCATGTCGAAACACTGCATTTGGGTTTGTCAAGCCTGAGCATTTCTCTTCAAGTGGAGTTAACTGAAGCTCAGCCAGGGTGCCAGGGCTGCCCTGGCCCTGTGCACCCAGAGCAGTGACCGTCACCCAGGGAGGCGCTGGCTTTTAGACCAGCATTCAAAAGTCACTTTTTATTTAACTGAAATACCTTCTGTTGGTTTTTACAGTTGTCATCCAGCTAAAATTGTTTCATAGAAGGAAGAAGCCTTCAAATTTTGATGCTGAGGCAAATGAAAAGAGTGACCAAACTTCCCTGTGGAAGGAATGCCCATTTGCACTTACACATGGGCTCCCCCTGCTTCATCTGATTCTGTTTTTATTTACACTTTTGTATTTCTGTGTTACTTTCTAGGCCACAGAAAAAGATGAGCCACCTTATTCTCCTTTTCTCGTTGTTCCTGGCTCCAGCATTTGCTGATGGAGGAAGTCAGAAATCAGCCCAAAACCTTTGTTCAAAATATGTCAGCCACAAACGCCAGAAGAGAGACTGGATATGGAACCAAATGCACATCAAAGAAGAGATTGATACACCTTTGCCACACCATGTTGGCAAGGTAAGCAGCAACTCTGAGCAGTGAATGGCTAAAAATAGCAAATGAGGATCTTGAAAAGATTTGTTTGCAGTCTAGGCAGGAGAGATGAAAAGGAAATAGAAATGGGACTTAACACCTACCTATTAACATGTTAAAATCTTCAAAATGTGGGCAAAGATGAAGTAAATGAAGAACAGTGCCAAAGGGATTTTAATTCCTTTGAAGAATACATATAAATTTAAGGGAACAGCAGGTCTGGAGATTCCAAATGCAGGAACAGCCACATTTCCTGCAGGTGCAAGTCTGGTGCCTGATGCATGTCAGGATTTTTCTGGCAGCACAAGATTCTTTCAGAGACCTTTCAGGGATCAGCAATTAAAAATCTAGCTATTAAAAAACACACAGTTTACATCTCTCAGCTTGGACACGAAACACGAGTGCCACGTTTCGAAATACTGTTACACAATCAAAAATGTTTTTGCACAAAGCGAAAGCAAATAATTTAAAGAAATACTAACAAGCACTGACCCGCTTGCAAACTCATTTTCTTCAGGGCAGTGCTCATAAAAGCCTATTATTAACTGCATATCACCCAGGCAAAGTTCTCCCAATCCAGTCTGAGACTCTTTGCAGATAAATGCAGCTGAACGTTTCCCAGCCCTGTACAACGCTCACGTCTCTCAGGGCTGTCTCAGCAAAGTCAAACAGGCCTTGCTGGCTGCTCTGGGCTGCCAGAAAGCACCACAGAGAAAGCAAAGAGGCCACAGGGTCCTCTCAGCTACCACAGGGCATCTCTGCTTCATTTCAGACCAATTCAGCCCCAGATTGAGGAGCAGCTTCTATTCCTGGAGCTGTCCTAAATAAGAGTGATCCCCTTTGTCCAGCTCTGGGGTGTTTCACCAGCACAATCTGCTGATTGCTGCTGCAGAGGCTGCTCGGTGCATCTGCAGCACTGAGCCCTTGATGAACCCTTTAAAGGAAGGCCCCAGCAGCAGCGTGGCAGGGCTGAGAGACAGCTGCAGGAATGTGCTGACACATCTGCATTTTACCTTGCACCACCTCCGTGCTTTCCTTTGTGTGCTCGTCCTCAGTACCAGAAAAGGCATTCTGAAAAGTTTCTACTTTTCACACCCAATAAAAGTTGAGGAAGAGGGCACAGACAATCCCATCTTTGAGACAAGGGTGAGGTTATTTCTCATGTGACATCTCCAGGGTTGTGAACAGCTCCTCAGCAGCCCCAGCAGCCAGAAGCATGATTAAGGAATGAGGGGTGGAAATATTAATGACACATTTCAAAAGAGAAAACTGAAATTAAAACACTGCTCAACAGTAAATGACAACTACAGGATAAATCAAATCCTGAACACCCAACAGGTGACATTTATGACAACATCAGTAACGAAAGGCTAGAAATACTTGGTCAAACCCAGAAATCCTTGATAATTAGCTGGCTGAAATAAGAATGCTGATATAGTGCCATGGAAAATTGTAGTTTGCACCTTCTATCAGTGTCCCTGTATGTGTGAGGGTATAGAAAAGGAAGCATCATCACATTATCTGCAGATTAATTGGTGTGCAAAAGCATTTAGAATTGGATTAAATTCTATTTTAAAAATTATTATTGTTCATTCCTCTTATCCCTCTGCATATAACCTTAAATTTTAAAGTGGGTGGAAATTTAACCTTTCTGTCAGAGCATGAGCCTGAAGACTGCCTATTAAAAGACTGCATGTGACTGAGCACAAGAAAGCTGTCAGCTATGGCAGGAATTCTGTTAAATGGTAAGAAATAGAGACTAATGCTAAATAATGTCAGGAGCAGTGAATATAGATTTGCTCCTGTAATCCTGTGAAACTGAGCAAAAACCTCTGGTAGGTCCAGAAAGCTTCTTGCAAACAAGAGTTACTCAAACTGAATGGTGGCTCGTGTTATTTCCGACATAATGAAATTAATTATTTGTAAGTGTTGACTGCATGATCACTTTACATCTTGAGGAAATATGAGATATGATTTTTAAAAAAAGCTTTTCTTCTATATATACAAGTAAGTTTCAGTGTGGATGCAAGTGTCAGCCTATAAACCCAGCTGCTGCTGTGGTGCTGTTCAGAGTTGCCCCAGCTGACAGCAAAAGTCCTGAGGGCTGCTCTGGTTCCCAGTGGGATGAGGAATTCCTGACTGTGTGAATCCTCTGGGAGAAACTGCTGCATCCAGCTGCAAAACCCCAGCCTGATCTCTCTGAATTACGCTTTCCCTCCAGATCACATCCAGCGTAAGGAACAGCAACGCCAAGTACATCATCGAGGGTGAATATGCCAACACCATCTTCAAGGTGGAGGAGACCAGTGGGGATGTCTATGCCTTCGAGAGGCTGGACAGGGAGAAGAAGGCAGAGTACGAGCTGACAGCCCTCATCATCGACAGGACAAACAACAGGTCCCTGGAACGCCCCTCCAAATTCATCATCAAAGTGTATGACATCAATGACAACGCTCCCGTGTTTGTACAGAAGGTGTTCAATGGGTCTGTCCCAGAAATGTCACCAGTAGGTATGTCCTCCATCACTCAGCTCCCCTCATGGCCGGGGTTAAAAAGCACAATTTATTTCAATATGCACCTTGAAAATCCTTTTCTAGGAACCTCAGTCACCAAAGTGACAGCTGTGGATGCTGATGACCCCACAGTGTCAGGTCATGCCACGGTGACCTACGAAGTCACCACAGGGGGTGAATATTTCACCATTGATGACTCTGGTAAGTTGGACACACAAATGTCCTTACACTTTGTCCTTACCCTACCCTTTGAGGAAAACACAGTTTTAAGCCTTTTTCATTCTGGAAAAGAGGCGTAATAGTTAAAAAATATCATTTCAAGCATGATTTAGGAAGGTTTTGCATTCACGTTCCCACAATGCCACTGTCTGCATTTGGAAATGAACTAATAAAATCAGGATATCAGCTGCCATGAACAAAATGAGAAGATAAAAGATCTTTTTTTCCCCACTTATGGAAAGACTGACCCGGAGCAAAGATGAGTTCATGTTTTCAGTTCAGCATAGATACTGTTCCTGTGACCAAACAGGAAAAGGGAGTACACAAATTCTGAAGCAGCATTAAATAATCAGTAATCATTTGCTTTCCTAAACTTTCAAGTTTAAATTTTGCCCTGTTTTAAAACCCGAATGTCAGTATCTCATATAACCACACTAGTCTGCTAGAGCAAAGAACACAGGTAAAGAGGTTAAAGATCCATTACAAGGAATATTCTGCACAAACCCTCCTAAACATTCCATCATGAAGAAAAATTTCTAACACTTCTTGAAAAATACCATTGTAAAATTGCTGCTTAAAGCTGAATGCGTGGAGATTAAAAAAAAAAAAGAAGAAGAAGATAAAAATTTGCTGTCAAAATTGAAGAGATGTTGGACATGCCACAAAATCTAATTTTATTCAATGCTATTTTTTCACAGGTGTGATTTATACAAAGGAGCCTAATTTAGACAGAGAGACCAAATCAACGTACGAGATTGTTGTCCAAGCCAAAGACGCCCCGGGTTTTTCTGGGGATTCCAGCACAGCCACAGTGATCATCGCTCTGTCTGACATCAATGACAACTTCCCAGTGTTCAAACACTGTAAGTGCCACACAGGCTCTGAGCCACTCAGGAACCAAGGGCTGACACAACCACATCGAGTTTAGGTCACAGTCCAGCACAATCCAACTTTCCTTAAAAACAGCCAAAAGAGCTCTACATATTCAGAATCTCTTCTGTGTTTCAGCCAGAGCCACTTTTCCTGGGTGATGAATACCTAGAGCAGAAAACAAAAATCAGTATTCATTTCATCACTTTGCTAAAGATCTTGACAGTTTAGGGTACTGTTTATACTTTTCTGTGTCTTAGAGATACACAATGCTAAATTCTCTACGCAGTATTTTTCTGCGCATCTATCAAGTAAGAAAATTTTTAATTAAGTTCTAACTTCCATGTACACACTCTTTATGTCTTTCTCTTCTTTTTAACAGCATCATTTCACTTTAAAGTTCCTGAAAACATTTCAGTAGCTGGAGAAGTTGGCAGAGTCAAAGTAGAAGATATTGATGAACCACAACACAGAAATACAAGATACAGCTTTATCCAAGGAGAGTTCAGGGACACCTTTGACATCATAGCAAATCCATACACAAATGAAGGAATCATTAGGCCAAAGAAGGTACTTTTCCCTGTAACAAAGATGATTATTTTGGTTTTCCATGAGTAACAGGTGGTTTTTTTGTTTAGGACTAGCAGCAGAAAAAATGGAAATGCATGAAACTCAGCAGGAAATGTATTGATCCTGAACACCAGCTCTCCAAGCTCTGGGAGAAGATCTGGTGATTTCTAGTCCTTTTCAACCTCTAGACCTGAAAAACTCCAGAATTACTGCAGAGTGCAGTGGAGGCTATGTCAGACATGCAGGTTTGGGCACGTTGGGCTCCTCTCAAATTCAAATGGTTGGATGCTTCAAAGAGGCAGTGATATAAAAATTGAACCAAATGGCCAAGTCAAAGAATCCTTCCCTTCTGCAGCCCATGTGAAACCAAAGCAGAAAATGTGAACGAGTCCACTTGACCTCTTTTTTAAAAGTTTCTTTGCAGTTTGGTATTTGCTCCGACCAGAGCCACAGCTCCCTTACTTTCCTGAGGGTGTTTTCAGAGCTTCCCCACTAATTTCTTGTAAGTCTTTAAGACTCTCCAAAGCCTTTATTAGGGTTTGTTCTTTGTATTGTTTTTAGATTCTCAAACCCACTTGATCTGTACCAAGGGACTGCAACAGAGCAGTGCCAAACCAAGACTTCATTGAGTTCATTGACTTTCTGTTAAAAAAAAAAAAGGCAAGAGGACTATAAATCAACTCCTGTAATCCTCAGATTGACAGGAATGCATTTTTCCACTGTAACTGTTAAGACTAGAAATGTCATTAAGAAGAGAAAAAAATTCAGGACAAACAGTACCAAGGATTTCAAGACTGGCCGTAAAACCCTTGGCTGTGGTCACACTGGGTATGAGCAGCTCTCCCTCACCTGGTGCAGCTCTTCACCTGTTCTTCCCAGGAGCTGGGGAATGCAGTGCCTGCCCAGAGGAGGAGCAGTCACAGACCCCCCCACACACTCCCCGAGTGATTTGGACCCAGCTCTTCCTTCAACACGCAGTGGGCAAAGTCCACCTCCCTGTTTTGCAATGTGATTTCGGCCCTGCACGTGTCATACTTTTAAATATGCAGCCATGTGAGATAAAATGTCAGCTGCTGGATAAGTCCCACCTCTTCCCTTTGCAACGTCTACTCAAAGCAAAAAACAAGAGTCACCATAACTGCTGTGTATCTCAGAGCTTTTAGAATCTCAGGTGGTAGAACAAAGGAAACTTTGAAAGGAGCATTTCTTACTGCCCGAGCTCCTGGCCTTCCTCCCATTCTGTTATTCCTTTTCTTATCTCAGGCAAGGGGAAGAACAGGGAAGAGGATGTCATTTATCACTAAATGTCCCAGCTGTCATTCAGTGCAGATCTGCAACCTCCCTTGAGTGCCTTCAGAACACTCTTGGCTTAGCCAAGAGGAGACTCTCTTCCCCAGCCTTTGGGGGACTGGAGCTAACCAAGTTTTGGTAGTTAGAGCATTATAAAAAAGAAAATAATTTAAACCAAGAGTTACTTGCTGAACTCAGAATACTGGATGAATCTGTTCCACAGCAGAGGTAGTTCAAGCCACACTGTGATAGAGAAGATCAGCTGGGAAATGCTCTCCCAAGGATCCAGCCAAGATGAAATTTGATAACATTGCCAAACATGAAATATAGCCCAGACCTTAAATCTGTACAGAGAGCCAACGGAAAGTTCACTTAGACATCACCAGTGGAAGAATATCTGTAACTGTCTTTTTTTTTTTTAGCCCTTGGACTTTGAAACAGTAGCAGAATACAGGTTTGGCATTGAAGCCACAGACCCCACTGTTAACCTTCGGCATTTCAAACCCGGCAACCCCCGGAGCATCTCCACCGTCACCATCGAAGTCACGGACGTGGATGAGCCCCCTGTCTTCACCAAACTCCCATACGAATTTAAAGTCAGGGAAAATCATGCAGAAGTAAAAACACTTGGTTCAGTTCATGCAGAGGACCCCGACGCAGCTAAGCGGAAAATCAGGTAAGAAAACACCAGCTTTAGCAATTCTGTTTAAAAGTGAAGAATTCATTAATGGTGCCAAGAATTTTACAAAGAATCCAGATTTTGGCCCTGTTTTTTTAAAATCCGTATGCCAAACAAAAGGAAAATAAATCCAATTTGATTTTTCCAGCACTGCAGCCATGGATATTTATGCTCACCAAAAGCTGAACATAAATTACATTTACCCATGTAATTACCACATGGACTTACTGACAAAACATTTGCCCATTTAGGGAAGAAAATTACAAACTTCGATGTTTTTACATGGTTATAATTTATTGTTATATTTTTTATCATAAGAGCTCTCTCAAGCACGTGCTTAGAGAAGAAAATATAATTCTGAAAGAGCAAAGTACAATAATCCAGAAACTCTTTCAACGGATGTATTTCACTCTCACAGCTTCCATAGTTATAGGAAAATATTCTCAGCCCTCCTGGTAAAGATATTAATGTAATTTCTCACACAAGAACCCTCTGACCTTCCTCTGAGAAGAAATGAAGTGAAACACAGCATGATCACCCTTGCATTGACATATTTTGTTTTAAACAAAAACAGATATATTCAGCGTAGAGCAAGTCCTAATGGAGACTACGTCAGGGTATCCAATAATGGAGTTATTCAGCTCCCCAAGCCTCTGGACAGAGAATTCAGCTCCTCATACAACATCACTGTAGCAGCTGTGGAGATCCTTGAAGATGGTAAGTGCTCCCCACTTGCCAGTTTGAAAGAAATCCGGGTACACCTTCCCAGCAGGGCTATCAAAAAGGAAAGGCACAACCTGACAACCTGTTTCTACTGAGCTAGGAGTGAAAGGAGTGCTTCAAGGTTTGCATCATCATCTTCCCAATCAAGCAACTCCCTCCAAATAGGCCAAAAATAATTTTAAGATTCTGCCCATGGCTTTGCTCAGCTCCAGGGAGTGGGGCAGGCCAGTCCCAGCTTGGTTTGATATCTCACAATACAGACATGGCCTGTTCTGTCCATGGTGCTCTAGTGCCAGAGAACAATGCTCAACCCATTGCCATGCAGTGGGAAGAATCAGGAAGCCATAAGCTACTGTCATTTTATTCCTGAAAGATCCTTGATGATTTAACCATTAGGAGAGATTTTAGGATGATATCTAAATCTCAGAGGAAAAATTTAAATTATGATGGAGATAGAAATCCTTCATCATGCAAGAGGTACAGAAGTGGGCACAAAGTGTGGGAAGGGGAGTTTAGCCAGCACTTCAGACCTGTACTCTTGCTGTTATTCCAGGCCGTCTTTCCGACAGAGAGTCACATGCCCACGTTCATGTGATAGTTGATGATGTAAATGATAATGCTCCAGAGCTTGTTTCTCCTGAAGAACCCAGAGTGTGTGAAAATGCTGCACCAGGAAAGGTGAGACAAGGGAGAGTTTTTCCCTGAAACCTGAATTACTGCTTGTAAGCTCAAGTGAAATATGTCTTTTAATAAAAGTGAGTCTCAGTTTTCATGCCAAAACATCTCACTGATCATTTCATGCCCTGATCACTTCACTGATTTCCAAAACATCAGCAGTCAGGAAGATCTCTTGAGGATATTACACTGTCGGGATATTGACTTTTATCTGCTTGCACACATGGGCTACACTGCTCCTCTGCCCCAGGCTCTCACATCTGTGTTTTAAGAGCTGAGCCATGAAGGACAGTCAAGCTTTGTACAGCAAAAATCAGCAACTCAGTTTTATCACACAAATGCTCATCTGTGATACTGAGATGGAAACCACTGCAAACTAGTAAAAGAAATATTGCTGCATGGAACATTATTTTGTAGTCGTAGAGTACACGGATCTGCACACACAAATCACGTTGGTGCTTGGCACAAAGCGTGTTGGTATTTTGGATGTACCTGTCTGGCCTCAGACACAAGCAGGCAGTCCTTACCATCATATTTGTCTAATTAAGACACTTTGTGTCATGGTTGAGGAGTGGTACTCCCCAGTTTAGTGTTCCCACTGGAACTCCAAACCACACGCCACTCACTCCCTCCCTTTTCCACTGCAGGAGCACGGAGGGGAGAACTGGAGGCACAAAAGGAAAAGATCATGGGCTGAGATAAGAACAATTTCCTGGAAACAGCAATGAGATAAGAAAATTAACAGTAATAGCAACAATAAAAATAACAAAAAAGATATATATAGAAAAAAATAGAGAGCATGTGGAGCAGCCACACACCCAAACTGCTCCCTCTGTCTCAGCCAAAGCATTATAAACCACACCTGCTCAAACAGAAGGAACCCCTTCTCCAGGCAGTCCCTTTCCACTCCCAGAAATGACGTGAGGTAGTCTAGAATAACCTCTGTGCCCCCTCACAGCTACCAAAAAAAAAAAAAGGATGGCCCTTTACTGGCTGGAATCAGGACACTTTGTCACTGCCTGGACTCTCTGATAGAACGTGCAAGGTATTAATTTCACCTATAGTTTAATTTTTAAAATATCTTTGGGACATAATCAGGCACATTTTTCTATATTTTATACATCTAATCTGTGTCAGGTTGAGGATTTCAAAACATATGCATGTCCCTCAGGCATGGCAGTCTCAATGGCATCCCAAGAATGACAGTCACACCTCAGAGTAGGCTGAGGACTTGAGAAGACACCATTTTAGACACTTCAAAAAGCCATATGTCTTTGAGCATGAGGCTTTTTTTGTGCTTTCATTCCACAAAATTTAAAGAGGCAAAACTGGTCTTTTTGAAGACCCACAAAGCAATTGCTTGCCTTGAAAAAAACTTGCAGAGCATCCTGAGGTATGTGTGTCCTGCCCTTTACTGAAGGGTTACACAGGACACACAGCCCAGCTCAAATACTCCACCTGTTTTATCACTGGAGGCAATGTACACTGAAAACTGTGACCTCTTCCACCCTTGCAGGTGATCATCAGGATTTCAGCTGTTGACAAAGATGAAACATCACCCAGAGGTTTCTTCAGATACTCACTGGCCACAGAAGACAGCAACTTCTCCCTGATTGAGAACTACGGTAATGTATCCCTGCAATGCCTTCCCTCAGCTCCCCAGAGTGGGACCCTGGCACTCAGGGAAGAAAAGCTGTAGCACTGACCTGTGATTGTTCTAGCTGAGCTAAATAACTCTTGATTTTTAAAGGCTTAACATACTGAAAAAAAAAAAGGTGTTTGTTGCCACAAAAGTCTCACTGGGTTCCGGAAAGGCTGGCATGGTCTGAGGGGAAGAGGCACCAACAGATTTGTAATCTGTGAGGACAATCTGGTAGAGATTATCACTTAGTAGCCTGTCGTTACTTCTTCCAGATAACACCGCTAACATCACTGTCAAATATGGGCAGTTTAATCGGGAACTTGCCAAATTCCACTACCTGCCTGTCCTCATCTCAGACAATGGTGACCCCGACCTCACCAGCACAAACACTCTTGTCATCAGTGTCTGCAAGTGCAACGAGAAAGGAAACTTCACCTTCTGTGAGGAGAGGGCAAAGCAGGTCGGTGTCAGCATACAGGCACTGGTGGCAATTTTCATCTGCATCTTCACAATCATCGGTGAGTATCTGCCTTTTGGAATGTTTTCTGCACTACTGTGTGAGGACTGTTTTGTTCTTTCTTTAGCTGAGATCTACAAAAGCTTTGTGGCTATGAAATGGTCACGAAGCCAGAAGTGCTGTACCTATTTGATTTATTTCACGTGCTGTTCCTCTCTGGCCCGTTAGCACAGCTTCAGCTGCAGAGCTGCTCACTCCTCTGGACAGGCCGAGTCACTGGAGAGGTTATTGCACATATGTATAATATACTTGATTTACTGGTACCAGCCTCACACACAGCTATAAAAGAGGAAATTTGGGCTGGGGCAATAACAACAGGATTCCTGTTTCCTATGGCAGAACTACGCTGGAAACCTTTTAAGCAATGTAGTGAACATAAATGCATCTGTAATGAATGAGCAGGCTAGTTAGTACCTGTTTGCTGCACTTGAAATCTATCAGAGAAGACTTAGCACTTTTTTCTTGCCTGACAACCAGCCTGCTTTGCAAGTACCACATAAGTAGCATCTGATGCTTGTCATTAAGAGATTTATCAGTTGAAGGCAATAGTTGAATCAATGACCTTGTGACACCATGCATTTGTACTGGTGATTCTAGCTCAAGAATCACATGGACAATCCCTGCCCAGACTGAACTCCTTCAACAAATCCTACAATTAAATAGAAATTTAAACTATTTTTTTAAATAAATACATTTAAAAAAAAAAACACTCCAGAAAAAAACCCCACTTCAGACTGTGTTATGTATTTTAAATTCAGTTTGTTTGAGTGTCTCACTTCTCTGTTCACACACGCTCATCTAAGTTTCCCTTGCAGTAATTGTGTTGCTGATTCTGCTGAGAAAGAGGCACAAGAAGGATCTGAGCGGACTGGGGAGGAACGTGGCAGAGATCCATGAGCAGCTGGTCACCTATGACGAGGAGGGAGGAGGTGAGATGGACACCACCAGCTACGACGTGTCCGTGCTCAACTCGGTCCGCAAGAACGGCCTCAAGGCGGAAGCTGCTCCCTCTTCCTACACACAGGTCCAGAAACCTCCTGGAAACGTCACCCCCGGAGCTGGGGGGATGGAGATGATGATCGAGGTGAAGAAGGATGAGGCTGACAATGACAGGGATTTGCTGCCCTACGACACTCTGCACATCTATGGCTACGAGGGCGCCGAGTCCATCGCGGAGTCCCTCAGCTCTCTGGGCTCGGGCTCCTCGGACTCAGACATTGATTATGACTTTCTCAATGACTGGGGGCCCAGGTTCAAGATGTTAGCTGAGCTCTATGGATCAGAACCAAGTGAAGATTTTGTGTATTAAGTTCAAACTAGCCATGAATTTTCTCCCTCCCGCTAGACAGACACCAAGAGACTGCCAGTGGCCAAAGAGGAGCTCACAGCTCTTCCCCCAGCCCATAGTAGGATTTCACACAGGTAAAACCTGCAGTAGGGTTAAAAAGATGCACAGAGACCACCTATATTAATTTCCCCCAGCACTACTGTCCTTGCTAACATTCATTTTTACCCCAAAATTCCTGCTCATGAACCTGCACAAGTCTTCCAGGACACACTTCCTCTCCCCATCTTCTTCAGTTTTCCTGGTTTTGTCCCCAGTTCCTCCCCCACTCCTCTCCTCCTGTACTGTTTCCATCCACATGATCCAAGGTCACCCTCCACTGGGAGAGAGAGGTTCAGTGCCATTGGGAAGGGATGTTTTAACCCCCCTGGATCTCCAGCTGGCTGCTTTGCCTGCCCCTCTTGCAACATCTTTATTGATATTCCACACTTATGCTTACCCAGTAGAGGAGAGCAGGAACATATGGTCTATCACTTAATATTAGAAATTATTCCATCAGTTTCAAAAAGAAGCATGATTTTTTTCCTTCTTTCCATTCTATTAATTATTTTTGCTTTATAGGCTCCTACTACATCTATGAGTTACTCAAGATAAAATTAGACAGGATTTTTAGACACACAATCTGCTTTCATCTGTCATTTTTAACAGCCTGATGATGATTTCAGGCACAATTCTGGCGTGGTAGAATTTGCTCTAGCTAGCAGCAAAATTGGTTTTTCTCTCTGTAAATAGGTTCTCACTGTTACTCAATGGAACATATCCTGCAGGGCAGGAAATGTGGAAATCAGGGGAATGTTAAGACTCCAACACTGTAAATCCCCCTAGACAGAAACACAGGTCTCTCTAGATGTCTAAAGAGGTTGAATTGGGGGTTTATTCAGCATTATTAGAGCAATAGCATTTTTTCAGGGACAAAAAAAGTGAAGGGCCTCATTACTGTGAAACTGTTGTGCTTTTTTTCTAAGCAGGTACTGTAAAAGGAGTATTTTCCACCTAGGAAAATATTGTAGACTCCCAAATCAGAATGCTACACACCCACACATTCGGCTGCATAAAAGCCCCACAAATGCAAGGCAGGTTTGGAGCTGCAGCCACCACATCCCTGGTAAGGGACTCTATTCAGTTTCCCACATGGTGAAGAACCACGGAATGACCAGAATGAAACTTCCCACGTGGGAAGTGACCCAGACAAATACATTTTGGAAAAAGTGGGTCCATTAGGACCATGGCCTGTCTCTGGCTTCCAGCAGTGTTGAGTCCTGTTGCCTCCAACAGGACCAGAGCCCTACTACACAGATCCTCCACTGTGCAGGATCTGTGCTGGAATTGTATGTATTAGTTTAGTTGATTAGATTATTTAAATCTGGTAGCTAACCAAATAATACTAAATCTTTTTTTTTTTTTTTTTTTTTTTTAAACCAGTATAGTGGAACCTCACAAATTTGCTTTTTACTTGTTCACGTCATCTCCAATTCACAGTCCCTTCCCCCAGAATGTTTTCTTGGCAGGAAATACTAATGCACAATAATGGTCTCACATTGCTCCTCACTGCTGTAAAAAGTTGTCCAATGCAATACTTGACTGGACACTGATGCAACATCAACAACATAATCACTCAAATTTTCAAATATGAACTAAAGGAAAACCGAGGAGTATTCTGTCCATTGGTCAAATCAGCTTTGGATTCCATCCTTTATTTTAAAAAAGTACATTCTTTTGAACGGGTTCATTCTCTTTTGCTTAATCCAGACAGCAGTATATGATATAGGGGTTCCACATGTTTGTTTATTATAAAGAATGCTAACTAATAATACTCACAATTTAAGGATTCTGTCAGTACCTGTGGTATTGGCTATTACCGCTATTGGCGGATAATGTTAGTTATGAAATTATTTAGTGCAGCAAATCAAGTGCTTTGGAAGGTATCAGCCAGATTGTATTACCTGGAATTGCTGTTTTTAAGCCTGATTTTTTTAAAAGTTATTTTAAGGAACACTGTATCCATTTCCAATCTATATGATGTTTGCACTGGACAGTTTCTTTTTATATTCCTGTACTGTATTATTTTGTTTTTTACTACATAAAAGCCAATCTCAAGTTTGGATTTTCTGTGCATTAATGAGTTCCACTCAGAAGACAATATCAGCCTTTGTGCCACAGTGACATCAACTAAAAAAACACTCGAAGTGATCCCAGACTGGGCGCCAACTCACCAAAGAACTTTCTGTAAAAGCAGTTTTCTCGCTCTCGCTGCAGAGCTGTTGGTAGAGAATAGCCCCAAGAGTGCAGCTGGGAAGGCTGGACCCTCTGGGGCCTCTGTCAGTGCTGCAGGATCCATCCCATAGCCCAGCAGATGTTTTGGATTTCAGCAGCCAGGTATCAGGGTGACTTGGAACCAGCCCTAAGCTCCTGTGCTGTTTTCCTGCCTCTCAGGTGGGGACGAGAGAGCCCCAGCCCCGGCTCAGCACAGCCCCAGGGCAGGGGAGCCCCAGGGGGAGCAGGATCCAGACAGGAGCCGAGGCTGAGCCCCACACCCAGCCCAGCCCTGCCCTGCTCCCCAGACACACAGCAGGATCACAAAACCCTCCAGCTTCTTCAGGGCTGGGACAGGACAGACACAACAAAACACATCTGTGCCAGAAAATAAAATCACCCCTAAATCTGCAGCTTTAGCCAGCACAGCTCCTCACCTCCTCCTTTTGCTACTGCTAATGACTACCCCCATATATTCCCAAGATTGTTCTAGCACTTTATAAAAAATCACATCCATTTTCCCCAGATATGGCACTTACGATTTACAAAGCCTGGAATAAAGCAAAAAAAGTTCGATTTCTTCACTGCTAATTGCCATGAGCAAACGCCAGATCAAACACACTTTAGCACAAGTTGTATTAAAAACACAATAGATATGCTAATTATGTTATAATGAAATGCATTTTTCCATAGAAAGAATTTGATTAAACAGCTACTTGCAACTTGTAGCAGAGAATCTCACAAAGGTTTTCTTTATTCATTTAATTAATATGCACTTTAATCTTTTATCCCCAAAAATAATCATAAATTATTATTTTATTACATTCAGCTCCAGAAGTTCATGCCATTTAATAAAGGCTTTTTTACTCCCACCCCGTTAGAACTTCTTATGAAACAATGACTTGTGGTGAGAATCCTTGATATGCATCAAAGCAGCAATGAAAAGCTGTTTGAATGTGAACACCTGGCACAGAGTGGCACATCCCAGGTAGGGCAGGTGAGCTCAGGTCCCCTTATCAAGGCAAATTGAAAGAAAGAAAGCGAAAGAAAGAACAATTCTATGATTTATTATCCTACTGCAGTCCAGTGCTACTCACACACTGTACAGAAGAATGAAGCAGCAAACCCAGTGAAAACAGAAGGATCAAATAATAATTTCTGAGCTCTTGTTCTTCAAGAAGTGCCTTCTTCCCTTTTTTCCTTGCAGCACCAAGGGTTTGGAACAGCCCCAGGAGTGCCCAGCCAGCCTGGCAGTGCCACCTGCCCTGCACTGGAATTGTCACCCTGCCAGCACTGGCTGCAGTGGAAAGCCTGCAAAGCCTCATTGGTTTTTGGAACTCAGAGTCTGGGGTACCTTTGTATATTTATTTTACATGTTTTCATTCCCAGACATATGTTACAAGCAGGGGAAATGCTCTGGTGGCAGTAAATATGGTGATATACTGTCTTATATTTGGCTAGAAATAATAGTTGCACTTATTTTCATAGTATTTCAGGTGGGGTTAGTACAAAAATAAATAATCACTATCTTTTCTGACCTATCCTCCTTTCCTAATTTTTTGTTAATAAATGTTTCAAGCCTGAGAGAGCAGGAAATGAAACTCTGTTGGTTTTACTTCACAAACTTTCTGGAAGGAAAGACATCACCAAGGTGCTATCTTTCCCATTGAAACCTTCCCATTTCACAATCTTAGTGTACCACAAGTCATCACGTCCTACCAGGAAATGAATAAGAGTCTGATCAGATGACAGTGGAAGATTTAGGCAGAATCTTGTCCAGAGAAAAAAAACATAACAGAAAACAAAACAGCAAAGACACTCTTTTAATCTGCATCAGAAGAAAGGAAAAGATAACACCAGAAAAACCCTTTTATGAGCAATAAGCATGCAGGGATCTTTGCTGACCTTTCTCACCTTCCTGACTTTGTTCCTGCCTGACCTAAATCAAAAGAGAAAAACAGCATTTCCTTCCACTAATCCTCGGTGAGGAGCTGTCCCACCTGCTTCCCCTCAGGACTCACTTAATTCACCCAGTTAACCCCCTCATCAATGCCACAATCAGTCAGGAATCTCTGCAATTCTTTCATTCCTCATTAAAAAAGAACCTCCACTTGAAAGTCAGTGCTCTGGGTGAAGTGGCCAGAAGAAAGCAGGACAGAGCTCCCCAGGCAAACCCATCCAGAGAACATAACCCCAGTAAGGTTTGCCAGAAAATCAGAAACCGCTGGGCTGCAAATGGTACCCAGGAGCTCCCGTGGCAGCCTCGGCAGCCCAGGGCCCTGCAATGCTCCCACAAACCATGGCATTCCCAAATGGGGTCCCAAAGGCAGCCCCAGGTGGCCCCTCTGCTCTGGCCACAGCCCAGCCCAGGGCAGATGGAGCTCAGGAGCAGCGCATGGCACCACAAACTGCTCTCAACCAGGGCAGTGCAAGGAGCCTGGAACGCCATTCCCAACCCAGCATTAAAAAATGGCTTTTCTGAACAGCTCTCCAGGCTTCCCTCTCCCCCGAGAGAGCAAACCTGAAGAAGCTAAAAATGCCCGAGGCCCGAGCAGCACTTGGCGTGTCCCACAGCACTGAGGTGGGGAATGCAGGCTGGTGCCACGGCACCTNCCCTGCTCTCAGCACCGGGACACTGCCCTCTGTCCCGTGTCCCTGCTCTCAGCACCGGGACACTGCCCTCTGTCCCGTGTCCCTGCTCTCAGCACCGGGACACTGCCCTCTGTCCCGTGTCCCTGCTCTCAGCACCGGGACACTGCCCTCTGTCCCGTGTCCCTGCTCTCAGCACCGGGACGCTGCCCTCTGTCCTGTGCCCGTGCCCCTGGGCCCGGGACACTGCCCTTTATTCTTTATCCCTGCTGCCCAGTCACTTCTCTGAATCCCGTCTCCTTACTCCCAGAACGCTTCCCTTTATTCCTTTATTTCCGCTCCCGGGACAATTCCCTGTATTTCGTGTCTCCTCTCCCGGGACGCTGCCCTTTATTCCTTTATCCCG
>VZTR01013116.1:14146-27753 GCA_013400775.1 Chaetops frenatus | reverse complement strand
AATGTCATAAAGAAAATGGCAAATGAAACTGGAAAACTAGTTTTTTGGACAATACACATAGACTTACTGGCTGGTGATTAATATGTATTTTAATACAAACCAGCAGTCTATGAAAATAACAAAAGGCACAATTTCTCTGAAATCAATTATTCTAATTGTCAAATTTTGTATGTATTTAGATACATTAGATACAGCTGCTTTTACAATTCTGTGGACATGAATGACCACAGCACCTACATAAACTAGAAGACAAGAAAGTGAACTTTCATAAATGCTTGATAATAGTTTGCTATCTTGCCTACATAAGCTTTGTCATTGCTGAGAGCCAGCTTAAATGTATCCTGACAGCAGGTTTGAAAATACTGGAATTGCCAGATGTTGGTTTGTTTTTTTTTCCCCAGAATGTTGTCACTCTGTTTAGAAATTAGTGTGATGTACAGTCAGTTCCTACGGCAACTACCATCGATACACTGAGATTTGTTAAAAAAACCCACAGAATTTGTCTTGATTGTTGTAATTTGTACACATGAAGAGAAACATAAAAAAAAAAATAAATGGTTTACACTCAAATAATGGCTGAATCAAAGTTTGGCTACTCTTGGTAATATCTGTTACTTTAACTCTACTGTTTTTTCATAAAAAACAAACCACAGCCATTAAAAGCACCACTTTGCCAAGTTTAAATAATCATTGCTTGCAAAGCATAATCTGACAGTCAAACCCAAGGCTTTCAGAAGTTACTTTTGGCTGTAGTGATGTGGCTGTTCAGTCTTGAAACTGAGATGCTGTAACAGGATCTAACTAAAATAGATAAAGAATGAATTCTGAAAATCAGGGTCCTGTCTACAGGCAAGCAATCACATATATGGAAAAGATGAGGATAAGCACAGGGCTTGAAAAACTATTATGTAGACAGCGTGTACATTCCTGAAAGCAAAGATGCATATAGGTGTATATGGCTTGTGACAGAGGCACACTGAGAATAAGTGCAAATTCAAACCTCATCTCTGAATCTGCATCCTTACAAAGTTTCCAAAGGCACTTCTAACTTCCTCATCCGTTATTTTAGTGATTTGGAAAAAATAAGAGAGCTAGCATGTTTTATATATGTTTTTTAAAAGTAAACTCATTATATTACCTCTATTTCTTCTTTTGTCCTTCCAAATGTAAATAAGATGAAGGCAATGTGTTTTATTTTGGTTTAAGTTAATGCCAACTATTATAGTAATTAGTCATTTGACAATGAATAGCTAGCTATCATAGAGTGTGCCAGTAAAAGAAGTGACAGCCAAGAACATAAAATATTTTTCTAAGAAAAACTTTATTTCCAAGAGTCCCACATAACTCACTAGGTCTTATTCCCTCACAGGCCTTTATTTCACTACAAGCAATCTTCCCCTTGTGGCTGTCCTTGCACTGTAGTCCTTAAAGTGCTTCCTGGCAACCTATATTTTGTTCCTTGGCTTCTTTTCTGTATCTTTTCTATATTGTGAGTGCCACCTTCCCTTTGCACTGGCACCCTTCCTCTGGTACTATATTTACTGTAAAATTCCACCTGCACTGCTGCCATCACCACGCATCAGCAATTAGGGACCGTCTGCTTCAAATTGGAATCAATTGACTATAGTAGTCATTTTTCCTAGCAGAAAACCAATTTCCTTCTCCTTTGAATTCGGAAAGAAAAAAAAAAGCATCAGTTTAATCTGAAACCTTTTTTCAGTTCAATTGAAGATACTGCAGAAGTATCTGCTCTAGCAAAGGCACACAAGAGAGCTCCTGCCACTTCCTCTGATACTGCCATCATGTTTAAAACAAACCCAAACCCCAAAGCTGTGTTATTCACTGGAGGTAACACTGAAGCCCATTGTTCAGCTACATTTTACATTTTGCCACCTGTTGTTACAAGCATGAGTATTGATCTCCAGAAAAAAATCCTCTAAATTTCATATTCAACATGGAAGGGTGAAATAGCAGTATCTTCTAGACAGACAAATTATTAAAAATTACTGCTTATTTTTACTGGTATTTTGTTTAATACTATACTATTTTAATTGCAGTATTTAAATGAACAAGGAAAAGCTGTTTCAATACTAGAACTGAGCTCATCCTTATTGTTATTTCCAAGTTAATTAACATTTCTGTGCACCATGAGAACTGCAGGTGACTGAGAACATCTTGAGTAAAAGAGAACATAGGCCTAAATTATCTCTTTAATTGTCACATATAAAAAATATCAGATTAAACGAGACCATGTCAGAAATATCAGTTAACATTTTCAATTAAGTTTCAGTACTTCATGGAAGCTCTTTGCTCCTTAAAGAAAATCTAAATTGACAGTTTCAACAGTTAAATCTAATCATGCCTTCTTTGGCCCTTGCTGTAGTATCTGAGTATCTGGCCATTTTTCCAACGAAAAATCAGTAAACAGTATGGTAAGTTAAATAATTACATTTCTTTTAGTGCTAAGGTAGACAAGACCACTGAAAAACACTATCCTGTAAATTTTGTAGAAACAAAAGCCATCACAGATTGTTATCCAGTGCCCAGATTCCCTTTGCTGGGCAAGTGTTGGTGAGCACATTTCAGTAGCTTCTGTTGTCATCCCTTTTTGGCAAGGCTGAAGTCAGGACATGCCAGAATGAGCTCCTAGTTTGCACACTGCAGGTGTGGGGAGACAGTCCTTCATTATTGTGGTTCTATGTGTCTGTGTAATTTATACAAATTTATGGAAGGAAATTAAGAAGTGCTCTGGCATCTGAGGTTCTTTGAGGTTTTTTTTTCAGGTAGATTCCAGATTGTCAAAATTCTGAAGTTTTAGGAGTATTAATATTTTACACATTTGTACATACTGCGTAGCATGCACAGCTTAAAAAGAACATGCAATCTAAAGAACTTTGAATGTACCCATAATAGAGTGGAGGATATAGATCTTTCTTGTTCTTTACATTTCCTACATATTTTTAAAAAAACACTTTTTTTNTTTTGCCTAAGAGAAGTGAGCAAAACCAAAGTCAACTTTTAATCTTATGAAGTGCTAGAGTTTGGAAGTAGCCGCCATCCTGTAAGTCTGCTGTTGCAGCAGTTACACATCCAAAGAGAATTGGAAAGGTTCAGAGGAATTATAAAGTTCCCAATTTATACCAGAATATTTCCACTTATGAAAATAATCTACCTTTCTGACTTTTTTTTTTTCCATTCCTAAGATCAGTAACAAAAACTTTTACAAATTTTAAGTTTAATGAAAATTGAGAAGAAAATAAGCAGAAGGGGAGCAATTTCCAAAGTGGAACATTAGTGAGCATGGTTCCTGGGCATTCTTCCTTCCTGAGTCAAACCTGAAAGTCCTTTTACTCAGGCTCTCAAGTCACTCCAGGTCTGCCTGAAAAATTAAGAGTCTACTTCCAAAATTACCGAAGAGATAAAGATGTCAGATTCCCACTGCTATATACCTGGGGTGTGTGTCACTGTGTGTGCAGGACATTCCAAATGGCAGGACACCCATCATGCAACTACTTACCAAAGCATTACCACTTACTTTTATCTTCAGCATATTCAGATCAAGAGGCAGAACCCACCCCCTTTTTTCTTCTGGTTTCCTGTTATTGTTGCTGCAGCTGTATATTTCTTCTTCCATTTCACTTTGTGCCTTCAATAAAGAGCTAAGCTGTGACTCTTGCCTTAAAATTGTGTCAAAATTGTGAATATCGTTTTTTAATTACTTTGCTACCTGAAGATTGTTGCCAAAGTGACTGTTTCTTCTTAGGAAAGGAGGTAAGAATATATCTATTCTACCTACATCATGTTCAGATTCTTGAAGTTCCAGGCATCTCTCTTGGGTTTGACAAATTGAATTTGGAGTGACTAATGAAAAAATAAGCTGATGATAAAATATTTGATCCTTCTCAAAGTATTTAGAACATCTTTCTCAAATTTTTAAACCACAACAGGTTAAAGCTTCCTTCTCCTGAGGATTTTTTTTCACCTTACTGTAGAACCATAGAAATGTGGGGAGTTTGCTAATATCCATAGGAGATTGCTCTCATTTCATATTTACTGACAATTTTTCAGGAAGATAAAAAATGTTAGTTTTAAAGCAAACAAAATATGCATTTGTAATCTTTTGCTTGCTCCACAGTTTTTCAAGCAAGATGGTTACATTTCCTTCTAGACTGTTCTGTTCTAATATAATCTCGATAATTCCACATTCTTCAGTTTATAATACAGATGTCTAAAATGGTCAACAACTGAAAAATCAGTATTTTTTTCTTTCCCATTATAATTGGAAATATATCTCTCATTTTTCACAGCTGAATCATCCATCTGCAAGCACGCACCCATGCACAAATACACACACATATATTATACAAATGAGAACATATTTAACATTTAAATTTTAATCACTGTAGGAAAAGATTTCTGTATTATACTTTTCCTTGCTTGTTTTGGGGGTGGGAAGGGGGGGGATGTTGGTTGGTTGGTTGGTTTTGTTTGGATAGGTTCTTTGGATTTGGTCTTGGTTGTTTTGGTTTTTTTCTTGCTTTAATATCTTTGAATATCATCATACATAGAGCTTTTTTTTACTGTTCTCAAATTAAGTAGAAGTAATTTACTGTGGAATGCTGTGGAATTAAAATACTCAAGCTTCATGGATGGCTGAAAATCATTTCAAAAGGAGATGAGTAGTACTTTTTAGGGGAAAAAGCATTACTATGTATTTCCTCAGTGATCAGGAATGTGGGATTTAGAAATGCAGAAACATTTAGAGTCTAAAGTAAAAAATACACCACCTCCTGTTTGGTTACAGCTGAGCAGTCAAAATCACTTTTTTATCATTCCTTCAACGGCTATGATTTTGCCTCGCTTCCAGATATTCATCCAAGGGGAAAAATACAACCCTTTTTAAACTTGGTCACCTACTTCAAATGCTATCTTCCCCTAAAGCAGACAAATTCATTGCAATCACTATCCCTCTTCTCATTTTACAATAGCCTGGGTTCACATTAACAAGCACAGTGTGAGAAGGAATCATTTTTTGTTGTAAGATTTATGAGAATATTCTGAAATTCCTATTCCATGCATGTGAACCTCAAGTGCAGTTCATGAGATGAGGCTATTCTGTCTACTACCTGTGCAGCTGGTACTTTGTTAGGTGCGTAACAGGTGATTCCTATAGCTGATATGGGAAAAGCTGACTGAGTTAAGAATATTGAGCCATGAGAGAATGTGAACAGGTTGTTCTCTGGCAGGCAGCTGCCTCTGGATCATATTCAAACTGCCCAGACTAGGCTCTGAATTTCCACTCCTGCAGGATAAGAAGGGCAGTCAGCTAAACCTAGCAACCTCATTCTTAGCACACGAATTAGAAGCCTGTATTCTGAATATAACTGCTAGTAAAAAAGTAATGCAATTGGTTCTTGAAGAGGCTTTGGCTGAAATTTATCACACACTATAACAACATACGTGTGGTTTGCTAACATCAGAAGCTGGGATGACTGAAACATCTTCCTCCTTTCCTCACAAAACACTTTTCCTAAATGTTTTTTCTTCTCCCTTCTGTCATACGAAACACTCTTCAGAGTTAAAAACATTAATCCTAACTCTTCACTAGTCTATCAATGAAGAAAACTCTACAGCTTCCTCCTAAGGCATCTCTGTGATCCTACAAAGAGTAATTGGTGCCTTCATCAGGAGACAGTCTCTCTCTCTACTTACTGTAAACTCCAATGTCTTTGCAGAAGGATGGAGTTGCCGCCCAGTGAGTTTCCCAAAGAAGGTCAGCAAGTGATGTGGGGAGAGAAGTGTGACCAAAATAGGTCCCGACCCCCAGGCTTCACAGCACTTCTCTTTGTTCAGGAGGCAATATCCTCTTTCCAGGGTGCAGTGTGGGAAAAGCAGGAGCACTGGTGGAGGAGATGCTCATGGTTAGAGGACTCAGCTGGAAAATGAGGGGTTTGAGATGCTGACTGCACCCTTCAGAGGGGATTCCAAGCAGTAACTTTGTTTTCCTGGAACGTACCTTAACAGCAAGTATGGCAAGGCTGCTGGGTCACCCCACAAGAAGCAGTACCATGAACTCAAAAGAGAAAGCTGGAGAAGAGGCAGCTTTGTTCTCCTGTCTCTGTGGGAAAGCGGAAGCCCTGGGGTCTGTTCACAATAACTGAAAGGAGCAAGTAGGTTGTGACTGGTAACAAAAACAGGGTAAGTGGCAGTGATGGTAGGTGGCATGAGACATGTCAGCCAAGGGGATCAGGGAGCTCAGAGTTGATTGTGGTGGTTATTATACAGCTCCAGGGGTTGTTGGAGTAGAGGGTGAGTTTTGGCTTCCCTGAGTTCCCAGGTGGTGATGGAGTATCACTTCCCACAGCAAAAGGGTGATAAGAGAAGTTGTGCCCCCAGAGAGAGTGAAAGCTTTTCCTTCCCCACCCCAAAGCTTGAGAAAGATCTATAAGCTCTTTCACACAACATCAGCAGCTTGCATGGGAATTAAACAAATCGTGAAGAGCTTTTACTCCAGTTGTTTTGAAGGGTTTATCAAAAAAGGGAGAACCATAACCCTAATCAGTAAGTACACACAAACTAAATTCCAACTAAGTTATAAATCTTGTTTACTTTCTTGGAAATTACCTTTTCCCCTAAATTGCATACATAGATTTCTGGATTAGAAAGAGATTTAAATAACTGTATGCAGTAGGGCAAATCTGTGACTTCCCTATTACAGAGGAATAAGGTATCATAAAACACCTCCTACTCGCCGGCTGGAAGAAGAAGAATACGTGAGGCAATTTTCCCCTTTCCCATGCATGTGGGCAGAGGGTGGGCTGGCAAGGGGAAAAAATAGGAGGAAGACTGATTGATACTCTACTGAAAAGGCAAAATAGACTAAACAGGACTGAAAAAACCACTATTAGCCCAGAGGTAAAGACAGATCAGTCTGCCTAGTGAATAATAGCAAGAACAGAAGTGATCCATTAGATATTTCTTATCAGACAGTTATCAGAAGCTTTACTTAAAACTTGAGTTCCTTAAATAAAATAAAAACCCTTCCATTTATCTAAGAATTATTAATGAGTTAAAAATTACTTGTTTATCTATCCACTCCAAAAATAAAAATTTGTAATAACTAAAGAAATATACCACAAGGACAAAATTAGTCCAACACACTTCCTTAAAAATCATTTTGGTTTCCAAAATTAATGTTCATTTGAGTAGAGTACTATACTGTAACACCGACGTTGGGCAGGATTTGTGCTGGCTGATTGATGCCATCTGTTCACGACTCGGATGTTATTTTCTCTAGCTTTCAAACAGGGAAAACAAAAAGCGAAACTAGCTCTTCCCATTCTCAGTTAAGGTATTTAGTGAATTTAGTTAATTTTCAACATTTACTGCACCTTTGCTTTGAAAAGAAAAAAAAGGAAAAAAAATAGCAGTGGTACCATAACATTCAGTCACGCTTTAGCAAAAAGGACTCTCTGCAAGTTATCTGTGCTTTATAGAGAAGGAAGCACTGTAATTAGCAAGTATTTTGCTAACAGCTAGAAATGTACATCCACTCTGTAGGCTTGTTGGAACATAAACTGCTTTTTTCTCCTGACATCTGGTATCCATTAAAAAAAAAGGGGGGGGGACGGGGGGGGGAAACCTAGCAACCAAACTTTACATATAGCATCTTAAAGAGGCAACACACAATGGATCACTCCCTTCCGTAACGGGGAACCCTTTTTCTGAAACAAACGGAATGAGCAGAGCTGTGGGTATGGGGAGTGCCAGCCAATCCACATATAAACCCGCTATGGGTTACCAATCTGTTGCCAGCAGTGTGAGCCTGGGATTATTGACACTCACAATTTGCAGACAAAATTCCCTCCCGGCTTAATTCCTTTGATTTAATNGCGGCGGCGGGAGCGGGAGCGGGAGAGGGAGGGGCTCGCTCCGTGCCGGGGTCCCCGTCAGGGCCGCGGGGCGGGGCGCGGGCGGCCCGGGAGGAGACGAGCCGAGGGGAGCTGCGGGGAGCGGGAAGCGGGCCGTGATTCCCTGATCCCGTTCCTCAGCAAGTGGCAGCCGAGAGCGAGCCCAGCGCCTGCCTGTGCCGCTGCCGGCGCTGTGCCCGCTGTCCGCCCGCCGCAACACCGCGCTGCTGTGCCGGAACAAACAGCCCCTTACCGGCACTCAGAGGTGTCCCGGCCGCTCCTGCGGCTGCAGAAACGCCTTGTCCCGGGTTGGGTCACGGCCAGAAAGCTCCCAGGAGTGGCGAGGCTGGCAGAGACCTCCTGCGGGGAAGGACCAAGGTCTGCACCCGCTATGGCATCCAACTGCTCCGGGCAGTGGGCCCGGGGCTGGCCCCAAGGAAGCACCGTGGCGGAGGCCGTGGCGCAGAGCCGGAGCATCCTGTCACTGGCCGATGGCGTACGGGAAGGGTGGCCAAGAGGCTGAGGAAAATTACAGTGCCCCTCTGCTGGACACTGGGAGCTGGCAGATGACAGGGGGTGCTGGGGCTCCCCACTTACAGGGAAACTGGTCCGGTAATGGGTGTCTAAGGTGGTGCCTAAAACATATCCTACGAGCAAGACGGAGTGGGGGAGCTGAGCTTTGGTGGTCCTGGAAGAGGAGGCTAATGACGGGCTTAGAGATTGCTTCTAACTGCTTGAAGGGCTACTGTGAAGGTGACAGTAGTGCCAGATGATGTAGCAAAAGTGCTACATGTGCAGTCTTGGGAGGGTCAGTCAGGAGGATTGTTCAGGACTAGGAGTTGTCAGGACTCTCCTTGGAGTGCTTCAGACATCACCCCTGACTTGGGAGTGGGGTAACAGTCCTCCTGCACGTAGGAGATTGGACTCCTATGACCTCCATAAACCTCCCAGCCATTATTTAGCAGCTCTGTGATTTGTATGCTTGTCAACTTTAACATCTCTGTCTCTCCACACAAATTAAGAATATACTGAAAGGGACAAAAAATGTAGTGTAATTTATGGATAAAGATTTGTGTTTATGTTGTACAAAGGGTAGAGTACTACACATAGCTTATTATTTTTGCACATTATTTCTGTATGTCCCAGCATCTGTAAGTGCCTTTATGGTTAGTTAAATGAGATTAAGCATTCATTTGTTTCTACGATGGAAGAAAATTCCTTTGGGACAAACCTTATGTCCTGGTTTAAACCACTTGGTTAAACTATGATACCTTAATACAGGAATTTTTGGTTTATGGACATCCCTGTCCTGTAACTACTTATGAAGTAAATTAGTTGACCCATTTTGAATCTCGTGGCTCACTAGGTGTGGGTAGTTT
This sequence comes from Chaetops frenatus, assembly GCA_013400775.1. Lineage (NCBI taxonomy): Eukaryota > Metazoa > Chordata > Aves > Passeriformes > Picathartidae > Chaetops > Chaetops frenatus. Next base: position 18,464 of record VZTR01013116.1, on the reverse strand, counting down.
GAAAGCACTTTATATCTTAGTATTAAAAAGACAATGGCTTTGCCTCAGATGTCAGATAGATGCTGTTAGAAGGTAATAATTCTGTGAAGTTGGTGTTATGTTATGCTTCCTGGTTGCATATAGATCTATGGATAGATACTAGGAGTAATCAAGTTATAAATCTGAATCTAAACAACAGTGAATTTTTTAACCTCAGTACCACAAAGGAGCAGCATTACTACTGAGAACTATAACTATTAACTCCTGACTACAGACCCTAATTTATCAAGATACTGTATAAACAAAGTTAATTTAATTTGTGATAATACACTTGACTATATTCGAGTGGCCTCCTCCAGAAGCAGACATGAGTCTTGAACAACAAAAATTTAATCTAGCAAATTCCAGTGTAGTCCCAACAATGTGTGGTTTTTTATGCTCTTTTTTTTTTTTTTTTTGAAGCAAAATTGACTGATAATTTCCTCAGAAACTGTAACTTTAGTCAAAAGTAGAAATTTGAAGCACTACAGTCAGCACCTACAATGAGAAATACCTAACTGCAGTATTTAACAAGGAAGGAAAGACTGAGCAGCTGAAAGCTCCTTACATTTTTGCAAACAGTGTTCAACAGTAATAAGTAAGAAATTAGGGTGTTTTTATCATTTTACTGATTTGTAAGCAATCAGTAGATTTCAATACATTAAAAGAGCGTCCCAGGTTTCCTGCATTTTAGCCAAAAAAAAAAAAGATCTGTTTTGTAAGATCCAGAAGTATGAGATTTGATATGAACAGTTATCTCTTTATGGTTCACCAGTCATGGATGGAACATACATTTCAATGTATTAACAAAAGAAATCTTATAATTAAGTCTTCAACTCTATATCTTTTCTTCTCAATCTTCAAACATCTATTTACATAAGTGATCTAACATAGTTCACAACATTTTTTTTTTCAATAAAATACGTGCTGAAATTATTTTTAGGGTTAATGTCTGTGTCAGTTGGGATGACTGGAATTAAAAATGAACTCATCTTACACTAGATCTCACACTAAATAATATTTACTACTGCATTCTACATCATATCTGTGCTCTGAGCCCTCAGCTGGCTTCTGTCAGGAGTGCTGTGGCTCAGGTAGTTAACTTCATCCACAGATAACCATGAATGTCACATTTTCCTTAGGAAGCAGATACTACCTGCACAAACCGCTTTTTCAAAATGCGAGATAACTAAGCAAGAAACAAGTACTAACACTTTTCTAAGAGGTGAGGAATGGCCTCAGGGAATTCCTTTCCCATGGACGTTCTCAATCCTTTCTGAAGGCAAAGTGGTAATAGAAAAAAAAGGGTATGTCTAAATGACATTTTTCTTCACCCTAATGACCTTAATATTGTTCTACAGCCTGTACTGAAGCACAGAAAAAAATGCATTAAGGTTTTGAGATACTCACAGAATGGTTGAGGTTGGAAGGGACCACGGGAGGTCATCGAGTTCAATCTCCCTGCTCAAGCAGAGTCCCCTTGAGAATTTTTCTCAGGATTGCATTCAGACATCTTTTGAGTATGTCTGGAGAAGGAGACTCCACAACATCTCTGAGTAGCCTGCTTTAGCACTCAATCTACTGCATAGCAGAGGAGTTCTTCCTCATAGTCAGGTGAACTTCTGTGCATCAGTCTCTGTAGCCTTTTGTCCTATTTTTTGACACCACCAAGCTAAACATGAAAAAGGGATTGTAGGAAAATATTATCAAATGTTTTACAAGATAAAGGCCAGATTTTGTGTTTTCCAACATAAAGAACCCCCTGAAACTTCTCAGGGTTTTTTAGTGTTGTGATAATAAATACTGATAATGTATAGAATAACTGGTACTGCTTGTGCGTTGTACAGATTTATTTTATCAAACCTCTGGTGTGGATATGCATTTGCATGCATGCACAAGTAGACTACAAAGGTTTCTGCTAAGAGCTATATAGTCTTACACCTAAAATATATGCAAACTGCCAGTAGAGTGAACTGTCCCCAAAGCTATATCTGGCTTCGTTACAGAAGAAGCTGGGCTTGTTTGTTTGGGTTTTTGGTTTTTATTTTTTTGGTCAAGAAAAAAAGACCATAAAGGAGTTAATGCTTATATAGTGGGAATGAAAATGAGGTGAGGGCGCGGAAGTAAACTGGGGAGGTATGACATTTCATACAGGAGCAGATGTATCTTTTGAAATCTGGTTTAATTTAAGATTTACACAATCATCCAAAAACAAATTTAAGTAATGTTTAATGATTTATATGGATTGGGGTTTTTTTCAGCTTTTCAAACTGGTAAGGAATCATGAATTATAAAGTCTACACATAATTTTTATAATGGAGTTGGGCACTTCTGGAGTTAGACTGGTGCTTTTAATGACATTTGGGCAGAGAGCACTTTCCCAGTTACACCAAATGGCAATTATTGCTATTAATAATGTTGGATGCTACATTTTTTCTGTGAGGGTGTGTTTGTAAGGAAAGGCCATAAACAGAGGGGTTTTATTTTAGCAGTGCTTCAGTGGTTACTTAACAATTGCAACATCCAATCATACATTAAACTTTGAACAGCTACATGATAATCAAAGGGTTATTCTTCATATTTCAGAATGCACCAAAGGCCTTATGTGTAAAGCTTAAGAAATTAGTTAAACAAATACCGCCTTATTGGTTTATTAAAAGACAATATAAATAATAATATATAAACCATACACATATAAAACCGGAAGAAATTAGCTTTAATACACCTATAATGTTAGATCTCTTCAGAATTTTAAAAAAATATAAATAATTTTTAAATGTAGAAATAATTTTAAAGACTATATTAAGTTTTAAGGCATGAAAATGGTGTTTATGAAAATTAAACAGTCCTTATTCATTATGTGGACAAAATGGTAATTAAGAAAGGAGTTTCAGAAAAAGGCATATTTAGACAAATTATTGCAGCTAAATTTAAAATTGCGTTGGTAACTGTATAAATAAAACAGAGTTAATACTCCCACTTTATCCCAGCTGCATAGAGAACATGATTATACTCCATATATTCTAATGCATTACTTTGAAAACAGCTGGAAATAGTGCCAGCTCACATTACTTTTTAAAATTTTAACTGGAAGACCTATTCATATTTTCTATGAATAGGTTACTTTACATGTAAGATTAATATCTACATTAACAAATTCAGGTTTCATTTGAAACCCTCCTAAAAGTGTCAAATTTTTTACACTTAAAACTCTCAGGTATACAAAAGTGATGAACCTTCGTTCCATAGGGATTTTTAGGGTAAAATTCCTCTCAGCAGATTGTAGACAGCAGTCATGTAAATAATTGCATCTGAACTAGTAATTGTAGGCTCTCTTTGGGCAGAAATTTTGGGATACAATCATCTGGCCAGCCTAAAGTTTCTTTAGTAATATGTGTTAAATTACACCAAAGAACCACCTCCTTCTTTCCACTGACTGTGAAAGAAAGGACTCAGACACATCCTACCCTTTGCTACCGAGCTCTCCTTTAGAGCTTTGCTTTGTATTTAAATATAGTCAGCATAGTAGATTCTGTCTACGTTCCTAAAAAGCTAGGTTCATTTGAATATATATTTTGACATGTAACTGTTTCAACATCATTTGTTTTCTCAGAGTCTGAATAACCATGAATATACTCCAGAATCAGTTTTATCTACACTACCTTGGATTACTGAATATTAGCCTTTCTTTTTTTACTTGGCTTGTTTGGGTTTTTCTTTCCCTGATTTTCAGTAGTTGTTTTGAAGTATTTACAGATACTGTAAAGTTGTTTCTATGGGTGTCTCAAATTCAGATTTTCATCACTCCAAAAGAACAAATATATACATAAAAACCAAAATTTATAAAAAAAATGCTGAACAGGAAGATCCATGTGTGTGGCTGGAACTGTGCTGTATGAACAAGCATTTGAGAGTGTGTTGTACAAAATACTGAGTTTGGTAAGGACATAGAGTAACAAGAGCATGTTTCAAAGCTGCATTTATCTGGGGCTCTTCTGCATGAAGGATGTCATTGCTACCTCAAAAACATAGATAAAAACCCAGTGTAACGCTAACAGTATATAATTTTAAGATCTATCCCATCTGTGTCACTGACAGATATAACAGTTTACAGAACTTTACCTCATAACTTTACCTTGTCGGCAAAGCTAAAGAATACGAGCAAAACTATCTCAGACTGGTAAAGTAAAAAAGGGATATATATATTTATAAGAGCTGACGTGAACAGTCAAGCACCAACTCGTATATATCAGGGAAATGCAATTCCCTGTAGAAACCTGAAAAATTAAAAAGAAAAAAA
>VZTR01013100.1:333-17055 GCA_013400775.1 Chaetops frenatus | reverse complement strand
TCGAAACCAGGTCGTCACGCCTTAACTAGAAGGCAACACACTTCTCCCCCCATCTCATTTTCTTTTTCCTACCAACAATGTAAAGAGATAAAACCTGGGACTTCTAGTCAGTTTATCACCACTTAAACAGTCTTTTTTCTGTTCACTTAGGGAGAGGAGTCTCTCCTGCAATGCCATGGAGACTTTCCCACAAGAAAATAGTTCTCTCGTAGCTCCAATATCACAGCGAATCAGCCGCCCAGAAAGGAAATCTGTTTGCAATGTTGAAGTCCCTTCCCTTGACATACAGTTCTTCCTGAAACTGTGTTCAAGGGCTCATCTTTGTCTACTGGGGTACTATTTTAAGGATGAGCTGTTTTGGTAGAAAAGCAAAGGGTCTTCTCTTCTCTATCTCTGGAAGCAAGGTTTCTCCTATTCCTGGAGCAAGGGTTCTCTTCTCATTTCTGTGCCAAGGTTCCCCATCTCTCTCTGTTCAAGTTTCTCATTAGACCACAGCTACTTCAGAATCTGCTTGCTTCAGCACAGGTACCTTTGCTCAGGCTGCAGTCAGAATGCTGCATCCCCCCAGTTGCATTCATGAGTTACAAGGAATAGTTTAATATATCACAGTCCATCACCATGGCCTTACAAAAGAATTTCAGCTTAAAGCATCTCCTCTTTCTCCTCCCTGTGGGCTTGGGCTCCTTCTTCATGACCTTGGGTTTTCCTTGTTGGTTTCCTCACGTGCCTTCACTCTTCCTCTTACTCAAGAGAGGATGGATGTCTGTAAGTTTCATCTGTGCGCTGAGAGAGTTGGTATCTCTGCCAGGCTCTGTTGTTGGTCACATGATCTCTGCTGGGCAGCGGCCAAAGCTGCTGCACACTTTTCCCAGAGAGAGGGGGAAGGCAGGAGCAGCTGGGATCTCAGCAGCCAGGCCAGGATTCAGCTGTGGCAGGATCTCAGCAGCTCCTGGCCCAGCCTGGCCCGGCCTCGTGGAGCTGGCAGGGCCCGACCAAGAGGGCCCAACCCAGGCCCCAGCACAGGCCGGCCCTGCCAGGCCATGTGGGCCCCCTGTTACCTGTTCAGAAACTGGAAGCAAGAGAGAGATTCCCGGTCTTCTCCTTTCTTAAATGTGAATCACAGAGGTGTACTCAGCTTCTTAAGTGGCTAAACAGAGTGTCCATCTTAGAACTAGCCTCATAATTGGTTCTCTCAGGCCTGAAGGAAGCTGTCAGGTTCCTTGCAGGGAAAAAAATCACTTTTCAACCCACGACAATACCCCAAGCAATAACCAATATAAGTAACTCAAGTAACCAATGAATTAGGAATAATAATGCTCAGTTAGTATAAACTAACCTGCACAGGCAGAAAAAAAAATCTCCTTACTCCTTAATATTGTTTCTACCATCACCAGTCACAGTGCCAAATAATTTCTGCTTCAGTACAAGAACCTTGCTATTCATAATAAGAGTTTAGATAGGAATAATAACAGAAGAAAACAAACCCTCTTATATCTAACTGAAACCCTAGATTCAATAGTAAAACCTTTTCACAAATCCCTTTTCATTAAAACCTACCAATTTCTCAGAACTGGGCTAATACAGAGGCACTTGATGCCAAATCTCTTCCAACCAAAGAGAAAAGTAAGAAAACCAAGAGCTTTTAAAGGCTAAAAGCATATTCACAGATCATTTTGGATATTTTTTTACTGCAAATCAGAATTAAACCAAACTTCAAAACAACAACATATTCTTTCTCCATCCATACTGACTCCCAGTACCAGTATTGCCTGTAGCTAGTAGGGAATATATCATGTACTCAGGTCTGAATGCCTTTGTCTAAGACCAGACAAAAAGAGGAACACCTCTGAGTAAACCAGGGCAGAGAGGAAGGGAAATTCAGAAAAGACTTTTAAACACTATGAAGTAATAAGCTCGACATGCTTTGTATTAAATAATTAACTTCTGCATTCTGCTTCACCTATCAAAATATGGAAATTGTGGGTAACTTTCTCTGAAGAATTTTCTGTCTGTAAATGTTGACATTCTGTTTATCCTGCTGCCACTTCATTCTTCTTTGTGATTTTGCTTCAATTCCTGTATACATTTGTGTACTTCTCAAAACACACACTGGATATCAGGAGCTCCCGAAAGATGTTCTTGAATTTCCCTGATCTTCTAAAACTCAGCATCATTTCTGTCTATTCTTTCTTCCTGCAAGATCAACTATGTCAATAAATGTGGTACTTAATTTTCTTCTGGATATGCCATGGTCTCTATACTTGAGACAAACAGGTTTTATAAAGCTCTCTAACTCCCACAATAACCAAAGTTGAAGGCTCTACACTCCAATCAGCAACTGGGGGTTATTGTTCTCTCTCTGAAAAGACGCAATACATCATGCATTCAACTACAACACAAAAATTATTTCAGTTAGTATCCTCAAGGGGTCATTTATGCACTGTTACACTGTTGTTCTTGTATTGTTGCCTATTAATTTATTCCCTCAGTATCATATAATATAAAAAAAACCATCCATCCAGCTTCATCCTTTTCAGTTAATCAGCTTTAATATTTCTTTCCCAAGTAACAGGTCTACAATAATATTCTTCACTCTAAACATATTACTTGTACTTTCTCACCTAAGAAAGTCATTACACTGAGAAAACTGCATACTGCTTCATCCAGGAAAATTAGTTTAATAACAGATGCAACAAACTTGCATTCCATAAACTCAGAAATAATACTAAAATTCGAACACTAAATTAAACAAATACATTAAAGATGAATAACCTTTATAAGCATTTATAAAAGAAACTTGTTTTAGTTGGGTTATAAATTTTTTAGTGTGCTAAATCACAAAACACAAGTTCTAGAAACACAAAACATCAGATATTGATTTCCTGTAACAGTGACTAAGAGATACATTCTTTAGTAAGTTCATTTCAACTAGAAAAGGTAATTTCAAATTTAGTTGTAGTAACTCTGCTTCTTAGCTTAACCTCTAATTTTGAGGGAAGTGTTTCTGAGAAACCTTTACGATTGCTTTAGATTCTAACAATATTCTAAGATATCATCAGGACTTCTTATGAAAGTGTGATCTTTCTTTACCCTAGTAGTTTAAACTGGAAATCGCTATGTATTAAAAAAAAAAAAAGAAGTATGTGGCCTAATGGCTTAGTTAGCTGATGTAGAACTCAAAATAGAGAAGTTTCTCATATTTCTAGATGGGAGTGTCATCACCCCTTGCTAAGATCTACAGTGTAAGAAGCAGACCAGGAAAAACAGGTTTCAACTGGAAAAGTATACACTTGTACTTTCGGCGAGCAACTGAAAAGGTTAAAATATCTGTCAAATTTGAAATAACTGAAAACAATTCCTTGCTTGATTCAGTCAACACACTGGAGGGAAGGGATGCCATCCAGAAGGACTCTGACAGGCTTGAGGTGGGCTGGTGCAAACATCCAAGTTCAACAAGGCCAAATGCAAGGTCCTGCACCTGGGTCAGGGCAACCCCAAGCACAAACACAGACTGGGTGGAGAATGGATCGAGACTTTCTCCCTGGGGAGAAAGATTTGGGGATGTTTGTGGATGAAAAGCTCAACATAAGCTGGCAGTGCACACTTGCAGCCCTGAAAGCCAAGCATACACTGGACTGCCTCACAAGAAGCATGGGCAGCAGGGCAAGGGAGGTGATTCTGCCCCTCTGCTCTCATGAGACCCCACCTGGAGTGCTGTGTCCAGCTCTGTGACCTTCAACATAAGAAAGGCACAGACGTATTAGAGGAAGTCCAGAGAAGGGCCACTGAAATGATAAGAGGGCTGGAGCACCTCTCCTGTAAGGACAGGCTGATGGAATTGGGGATGTTTAACCTGGAGAAGAGAAGGCTCCAGGGAGACCTTATAGCAGCCTTTCAATACCTAAGATGGTCCTACAAAACAGATGGAGAGGGACTTCCGACAAGGGCATGTATTGACAGGACAAGAGAGAATGGCTTCAAACTGAAAGAGAGTAGGTTTAGATTAGATATTAAGGAGAAATTTTTTATTATGACAGTGGTCAGGCACTGAAACAAGTTGTCCAGAGAAGCTGTGGATGCTCATCCCTGGAAGTGTTCAAGGCCGGGCTGAATGGGGCTCTGAGCAACATGGTCTAGAAAAAGGTGTCCTTACCCCACTCTGGCAGGGGCTGGAATTAGATGATCTCTACAGTCCCTTCCAACTCAAACCATCCTATGATTTACAAGCTAGGAAAAAAGTTAAGATGGATGATGCTACAGCCATGATCTACGCCAATATACAATACACATTGCAGTGTTTCCACTGTATCTGATTCAACAAGAAGAGTAACAGAATGGATGAGGCCATGCTATTGACTTCCATTAAAGCCACCTTTCCTGCTTAAGAACCACTTGCATTATCTTTTCTAGTTGTCTGCAGTACTTCAGGTAACTTCTCCCCAGGCCACTCATATACCTCTGCACTGGCAGACATAGCTCAAGAGTTTCTCATGCTTCAATTGTACTAAAACAACATAAGTCACAAATTTTAATGAAATTTTAATGCCTGAACATTCTTGAAAAAGCAAAATAATATGAGAGCTCAAATCAATGGTTGAAAGATTCATGGAACTCATGCAGTCATAGAAAGTTCTTCATTATTTAGCAGCACATATCCATAGTACATACTCTAAAAAAAAACATGAGATGACTTCTGAAAACTACCACCATTGATTAGTAAGAAATCACACATACTACAAATGAGATAGCAACTAGTCAGAAACAACACTGCAAAGTAATTCTAAAAACCAAACAAAGATTGGAACCAAACTAGTAGATGGATGAGTGGGAATGGGAGGGAGAGCAAGAATTTCAACTGGGACTAAAGGGAGAAAAATCCATTCTTTATGCTACTTACTCCTGTAGGCTGAAATATCAGTCCATCCACTTCATGGCTAACTTCTCTGGCAAAGTTTCCTTCCAGGAGCTGTAGAACAAAAGAGAAATTAATCCTTTTTCCATAGAGAAATGCACATCAAAGTGAGTAGTAGGAGATTATCTCCTACTACTGCCATCATTTGCCAGTAAACAGCTTGGTTATGGTTTAACATTAGAGCTTGGGAAACGTCAACGTCAACAAAATAGCAGTTTCTACAAAGAATACTCAAGCCTTTGTCCAAAAAGAAATCCTTAGAAACCAAGATCACTCTATACACTAGAAAATGAAGAAATATCAATTCTGATACAGGACATTACAGTCATTTGTGGGCAAATGAAAAAATCCATTTGCCATTTTAACATGTAAGTAGCACCTACTTTAGATTGAACTTATCTCCTGAAAAATACTTCAGGACATCATTTGAAATTCATGCTTGACAGACTTCCTAACTAGGGCATAAACCAGTAACACAGATACATGACTGTAAAACAACTCCTTGAATTAATTTGTATCTTGAATATTCTATTTCATGCTTTCAAAGACTGTGAATTCCATATGGAGGTAAATATATCCATCAAGATGAATTTACCAGAGGAAAAAACCTTCTAATTAAACAAATCACTGAAACCAGCTAGTCACCAGTTATGAGAATTGATGATATGCTTCCATATTAAATTATGACTTGCCTAAGGAAAAGCAAAAAACCAATAATAATTCCAGCTGACAAATAATAGCAAAAATAAGAAGAATTACTGAAATATCTCTTTATTAATTTCAATTTATGTTTTAGTGTTGAGATGAAGAATCTGTCCTCAAGTTGTAGGTACTTTTAGTAATATTTGAAAAAACTTCGGCGTAAAAGTAACCACATGGTGATAAAACGTAGCAAATATAGAACCAGTAAATCACAGTCAGTTTTAAAAGCATCCTTTTGGCCTGGTCTGCTAACGTTGTACAATTTTCTTTCTAGACCTCAACTTAATGACCTGCTGACCAAATTATGACTAAATTATTTAAATGAAGTCAATAAAGTCTGAAAGGAGCTAAGAACTAACATTTGCATCCTACTAAGGCTGTACAACTAAAAGCAATGCACTTTTATGTTTCATGGATCAAAAGCCTGATGGCCGAATACTTCAAACAATAATTCAACAAAAGATTTCACTTAAACCTGTAACTGTTTGCACAGAACAACTGATCATTTTCCTATAAAAAGCTAGGTTTTTCTCTTTTCCAGTCATTAGTCTATTTGTGCCTATAGCTCCAAGGACAAAGAAAGGTTTCACTATTCAACTTTTAGATACAATTTAACTGGAAAAAACCACACTATGTGAGTAGTCTCAAGTGGAAAATACTTTAAGAATATTTAATTCTGAGTAAGAAACTATGCAATGAAACACAATTTTTCAGAAGAGAAAGCCCATAATTGAAAGTTGAAGCTGAACCTTGCTGTTATAACCTGTCACTATCCCGAAATTTACAACTGAGGCTCACAATGTAATGCATCTGCTACCATATGTCTACCCAAAATAACAATAAAATCATCCAAAATCCTTTCATAAATCTATTGTTAGTCTTTTTTTTTTTATTAGAGCAATGAGTATATTAGAAAAATATGTCAAAGGTCAAAAAGTTTTAAAAATTGTGGGTTTTTTAAATTTCTACACAATCTAAGTCTTCTGTGGATCCCTTGCAAGTTACTTTGCAGTTCCAAAACTGACTAGCCAGTCATCTGTAACAGGAGTATGCTTCAGACTTATAAAAATGCACAAGACTGATTTCATTAAGTTCAAGTATCAAAAAATCTCACACTGAATAATAATATTAAGGACTAACAATATTTAAAAAAAACCAACAAACGACAAAAGCCAGAAACTTCAAATTAGTTGACACTATACTTTTTATAAATTTCTGGTTAACTTATTAAAAGGCATTAACTAAAGTGGCAAAGAGAAATCAATCTCCTCTGTATCCGCTTCTGGTTTTGAAGTTCTTATGGGAACTACAATTTCAGGACACAGTTACTTCAGTTACTTCAGTGTTGGAGCTTACATAACTGAATTATGTATTCCTTCCCAAAATAAAACTTAAGAATATAGAAACAATATTTAAATTTAGAGTATGTGGAAAAGCATAAAATAATTATTGTGCACTGTTTGGCCTGCAACTCTCTCCACTCTGTTGAACGTAGTTTTAGAAAACTACATTTACACACTATTACAACCTAATAAATGGAGAGGAAAACATAAATTAAAATTTTCCCATTTCAGAAATACATTCTGATACTTTTCATTCACTACTTAGCCAGAATTGCAAAATGTAAAGGAATCCGTCTCATCAAGCTGCCACCCAGTTTCAGAGTCAAACATTCTCAGTTTGGAGGTCCACAGTGTTCTCACTATGACAGCTCCTCCCAAGTGCCAATTAGATATCAAAGACAAAAGGATTTTAAATCCAGAGCAAGCCTCAACAGATAAGTACTCTTTGTACTACCCATTATTCTGCTTGCATTCTAATTATGCTGCTATCATTCTCATTAGGTCAATTACATTTATTTGAATGATAACACTCTCTCTAGAAATGCATTTTGACTAGAAAGGATTATCAACTGGGGGGAGGGAATGCAGGAAGAAATGCACATTTTCTCTGACATTATTCCCATAAAAGTTTTCTTGACAATTTAATTATGTAAAGGTTGTTTGTGAACAGCAGAATACATAGACATTGAATGTTGCAGAAGGTTTGGAATGACAGGGAAATGAGCAGAAAAGGAACATTTCACATACAAGCAAGTAAGTTTGACTTTAAAAAAGTTACATTTTCTCAGTTTATGAACTTCAAATGCAAATATCACAGCTCATTTTTTAAAAAACATTGTTCGACATTCTATACATTCAAATTTCTAATTAACTTGAACAGAATGGTCTTTTTTAATCAGTGCCATGATAAATGGCACACCTGCTTGACTGGGATGACTGCCATGGATCAGATAAAGTGCAATGCATCTCAATGACATTTCATAAAAGATGGGTAAATGATGCATGTGAACCAGCTCTTCTGGCATCCAATTCCTTGTAACCTCATGGCATCTATTTCCACCTGAGATCCCCTTTGTTCACTTCTTCCAGCTTCCTTCTTCCCCATGAACACTGCAATAAGCCATATACTCATATTACAGTTTATTATTTAAAACTTTTCGTTTCATACTTTTAAACTAAATTTAAAATTATTGCTACATCTAACAGCACTTCTCTAAGCAAAAGAATGGTATAATTGCATGGATTGAGAGGAGCTGTAATGATGAGGAACAGGATTTCGCTTCTTAACCACTGAGATGAAGAACAGCAGTATGTCACCAAAAGAGTGCTAATAACTTGTTGAAGCTGATTTTGCTAAAACACTGAACCAGTCAGCAGTTCTTCTGTGGATAATTGAAAATTCATGCTTTAGAGATCTCTCTGTACTTATACCAACAAAGAAATCACTTTGCCCCTTCAACAGGAAGGGGAGAAAATTTAGGTGCATACAGATTCCATACAACACTACTAGGTTTTCTTTAGTGTTTCAGTATTTCTGAGGCAAGACACATGATTCTATGAGTTTTCAGATATTATATTATTCGTTAAATAAATAAGTCCAGCAGGTACTACTGTGCCTTTTCCTTCCCCTCCCCTCCCCCCAGAAAACACAACAACAACAACTACAATAAACAAAAACAAAACAAACAAAAAAAGCACCACACGCTCATGGAAGCACAACACAAATGTGAGTTATGAGGATTCCAAAACATAATGATGACTCTGCAAAGTCATACTGACTTTCTACAAATATTACTAAGGTCCTTGCACACACACAATTATTGATCTCCTGTGTCACAATATGCAAATACTGCTAACCATTTTGTCTGTATTTCTGATTCAGAACTGACACTGCTTGCAAGCCTCCTGAAATACTTAGGGATACAGAAAAAAATCCCTTTGAATGTTATAACACAAGACAAATACATGTCCCTTTCCCTTGCTTTTTCAATTTCAGAACTGCCATATGCTTCACTTTAAGTCAAGATAGAACAACTCTGCCTGCAGCCACTATGGAGTTTTCCAGAGCCACCTTCAAATTACTGATCATCTGGACCTGTTTCCTCTACAAAGAGAGCTGTGACAGGGAATATACTTCACTCAAAGTATTAGTTACAAATAAACTATTAATTGAATTGCCAGTTAGCCAGAATATAAAGCACTTTCAGACATGGGCCTACTGTCATTCCTAATTTCACAGAACCAGCATTTTCACCAGCTTAGGTTTCAGTCCAACTTAAAGGACCATCCCTTTCTCCAAGGATGACAGCCCTCACCATTGGCCTCAAAGAAATTCTCACATCCTGACAACTGTCGAGTTTTATAAACATGAGCTCATACATCTCTCTATATAATCTAGTACATAAATCTTCATAAATCCTGTTTGTGAATGACATCAGAATGATTTTTATGTTAAGATCAGTTAAAATAATGCAAAAATAGTCTGGCTCGGATTCATCCCAACTATCACATTTCCCAAAAATAAATCAAACTGTATCAGGCAATGATGGAGCCATCATCCAAACCACTAACATTCTAAACTCCAGCTTCCAAACATTACATTTTAAAAAGGAGGCCTCCTGAAAAAGAATTAAGCATGCATTTGATGGGGTATAAGCCTCCATTCAAATGATAAGCAGGCTGCAGTGCAACGCTTGAAAATATTATCAAATGCAGCTTTATGTCAAGTGAGGGAAACTGGTCCTCTAAGCTACAGCCGTGGTCTCTGCTCCTTCCTCCTCACCAGAATCCTTCCAGTTTCCCCTGTCCTGCAGCATTCACATCTTCTTTGGTTTGTTTCGTGTCTAAAAGCAGAGAAGGTTTCAAGAACGGAATAACTGCTTTCAGTCTCAAAGCAAAAAAGCATGTGAGTAACTATGACATAGGGGAGAAAAGTTTCATATATTATTTAAAAATAAAACCTAGAATCTCAAACTTTCCACAAACAGAAGTTGGCTGGTTCACACTTCAACAGAAATAGAGTCCAAAACAAAGTGTCAAGAGAAGTTTTCATTTTGGTTCACTGACTGAATTACTACAAATATAGGGTAAAACTTTCAAAACAATCTTTAGTGACTCTGGGAAATTCATGTTTTTGGGAATTAAAGGGAGCACACACCTACTGAAATATAGATTAAAAAAGGGGAAAAAAAACAAAAACAAGCACATGAAAATCTATCCATGCAGACTTTTATCTTTTTCACCTTCAGGATACTTATCATCTCATCTCACATTGCATTGCAAGTAAAACAGCCAATCTAAATTTTTTACCTAGTGTAAAAAACAATCTGGGGGCAGATGGGAGAGGATCAAAGACACATCTCTGGCAGTTCTACTGCTTTCTACCCTCCCTGCTCCAAATCAGACATAGCCTGGATCTCCATTTCAGACCAACTTCTAGACAGCTATGAGGATGAAATCTTCTCCTCTCATGCATATTTAAGTTCCTCTTCAAGTGATATGCTCAAGTGCCAAGTAATTTATTTGGAAAACTGTGCAATCTCAAATTACAGCATGCTGTGATGGAGAACCACAATCTTCATTAAGCTGTCCAATGAAGTACTGCCTGTGCAATTAAAAAATTAATTCGTATTTCTCAGCAAGTTTTTTCTTCCTTCAACTTTTCTTCCTTGTTCCTTTCTAGACTCTGACCAAGATATCTTTTAGAGGTCTTTTTAGAAATAAGGTTCACATTTCAAACATTTCACAAGAAAACAGTGGTAACTCCTCAAATATTTCAGCATCCTCAAAAGACATCCCACAGATACCATTTTTTAGCAACTAAAACCATCCCATTTAGATGAGACAGAATATTTCAGAAGTGCCACAGCAGCAAGAAAAAATGCACTTCCTGTTCTCTTCCATAGGAGTCTCCTTTCAAGGAGATCTCTTGATACATGAGCACTTTCCAAAGTATTTGACCAGCTAACAGGTTATTACAACTGGCTGCTTGCCTCAAAGTGGCTCCTTCCAGGTAACTCTGAATACCCTGAAATCACAGCCCATGGTCTCAGGAGTATGACTTAACACATGGTCATAAAGTAAAGATTTCTCCTTCAGTGTTAAAATTTATTTCCCTCACAAAACCACAAGTGATCTCTCATTGATATGATTTCATGTTTTCCTCCAAATGATCTATAAAAATGTTGAAAAGCAGACCTTCAATAATTTAACATGACCTGGTTTCCTCTGCATTAGTCTCATTTCGTAATCAAAATACAATATGCTACGTTATGTCAAATAAATTAAGTAAGAACAGAACCAGGTGAAGTGTATCTACATCAGGGTGAAGTCCAATTCTATAATGCATCCTCCTCCATTATTCATTATATTCAGCTATATTTATCTTACAGCAACAAAAGGCAAGAAAGAAAATGCAACATAATAACAGAGAGTACAGTCAGAAAACCACAGTTTATACTAAATATTCTTAAGCTAATACACTAAGAAAAAAATCATTAAGTAACAAAATATTTCCTGGCCCATGCCAATGATCTAAAATATGCATAAAGGAAAAGTAGGATCAAAACCTATGGAAAATAAATTAAAAACTGAGCTCTCTAAGAAGTAATTGCTTAAAGAAGTTTCCTATGCTAATTAGGAACCAACACATATTGAAGATAACTGCTACATTTTTAGTAATCCAGTGAGATTATCCACTTTGCCCTAACTGCATAAGAAACACAAAGTATTAACTTCTCACTTGCTCATTACTTAAAAAGAAATTTCATGCTTTTGGGCTGTAAAACTGTATGAAAAGCCTTTAAAAAATGCATGCTCAAAGCTCAAATCCTGGTTTTCACACAGCCAATCCACTCAAGATGCTAATTCTAGACAAAAACAAAGAAAAGCTACAAACATGATTTTGTCTGTATGAATACTTACATCTTAAAAGCACTTGATGCCAACCAGTAACTAAACAAAAAAAGTAAAAGTAAACTCCAAAGGTTCACTTGTTTAACAAAATCACCACTATTTTGAACTGTGTAATCTCTGGCAACAGCTGAATCATACGGTGATGAAATATATACCCTATGACTGCGTAAAGACGCATGGGAATTTTTTCAGTTGATAAAATTTAAAAATATATACTTTTTAGAAAATATTATTTCATGGAAAGCCTTTCAGTTTGTTAATTTACTAGAAGCTCTGAAATCAGTCATACTGAAAGACTAAAAATAGCCTCTTCACCAAGTTAATCATACAGAACATTTTGGCTCAAAAGACATGAAAAACACCTAATTATGGCAGTAGATTTGTTCCCTATAAGAATGAAAGCAGATAATGGCAGCATTGTGAGACTGATGTTCACTAATATGATCAAGAGACTAATTATTATCCATGAATCATTTGTAGCATTCAAAACTTGATTAATGTCAGGTCAAGTTTAACATGTGATAGGTTTTATTAGTAATGCTCAGCTATCCCACAGCTTGTCAGTGTACACGAGTGCCATCTGTTAGGTGCAGGAATAGCCAACAGCCACAACAAAAACACACTGGCTACAACTGGTCACTGAAGTACATTTTAAGAATTCCATAAGGAATACCCTAATAATTTTAAACACACTAGACCAGTATCCAGGACTAAAGACCTGCTAAAGATAGGAAACTTGTAGCCCAAAAAAGGGAGCAGGCAAGGCATGTTTTTCTCATTTGAAAGATCAGTCAAAGATGTGTTTAATAATACTGAATACTTCACAGACTGACTAGTTTCTAGCAACAAATATTCTTTTGCAAGAGGAATATGTGTAGCTCGCTCTCTACACTCCTCCATGGATCTTTAGCTAGCAATCAATGTATTGAATACAGAATACATTGCTTTACCCATTGCTCAAGGTATTCAAATACATATGGTCCTAATGGCTCATCTAGCAAAACACTGTTAGAGGATGTTACATCTGAAATTCATATTCCACAAAAAAAACATTCACTGACAGCCTTCCATTTGTTCTAATTACAGATAATGGCAAGAAGAAACCTTTTTGTGAGAGGCTCACTTTCTAATATTTCACAGCACTTTGTGGGTGGTCAGCTTTACCAGGGGTCACCTCTCCCATGTACAGCCCATTACAGCAGGACAGGAAGTCACCTGGGCACTTCCACTGAACATCCACAAGCTCTGCACTAATAACAGCGTGAGCAGCAAGGCTGAAATAACGTGAAGTGGCAACAGACAGGTGCATGCACAGAGGAAGGAAGGTGACCTAATTCTACCTAATTCTAGGTTTACTCTGGCAACTATGTACCCTTCTCTGTCTATAACTAGTTAGAAAGTCAGCAGGAGCACTGAAAGAAACATTTATTTACTTCATAGCTACAACAGCCCTCTCAGATGTATTATAAACATGTTCTCATTTGATGGCCCTCTTGCATTCCAAGTGGATGAAGCTGAAAGGCTGCAGATCTAGGCTGCCAGTGTATGTGCAGTCTGCACTTTAGCTCCAAGTATTCCATTTCCTGCTGAAAAGTGTGATGTGCAGGACTCCCAGACTCCTTCGTGTCTCGATGTAAAAGTCAAATATGCTGAACACTTAATGCTAGCAGGCAGGCCATAGACCCAAAATAACATAATTCCAAGAACCAAAACTACTGCAGAATGTCTCCCTCAAGTATTTGCCCATATCATTTCATAGTCAGTGACTGACAAGGGCCCAAACTACTAGAGACTGGTCATTAGCATTCTAACTAATGAAACCACTCTTCATTAGCCCTTAGAACAGCAATTTTGCAGAAAAGTCTTCATTTCTTTCAGAAGAGGAAGGCAATAGAAATTCCAATTTACACTCGTGATAGGGAATGAGCAACACCTCCAAGCAAGAAAGCCAAAGAGATTCATCCCTTCTGTCTGCAACTTGCTTTGTGTCACAATTCACCTCTTAGGAAAAAAACCAAGTTATTCCACACACTGGACTTTAAGAGCTTTCCCAGTTTCTACTGGAACTGCTGCCAGTTTCACAAGGGAGTTTTACAGTCTGCTTTCTTCACAGAGAACTTTAGAGAAATCATATATAAAATCCACTGAAAGCTATTTCTTAAATCCACTACCCTTCCAAAATATTCAAAGAAAAACCACTTCCAGATATATGAGTAGCTGGGATTCACTCTGGTATGTGTTGGGATGCAGGCTTGGATGTTAAGAAAGTCTAAGAACAACACTAGCTTGATTTCACTACCCAGACACACAGGAAAATAATGCCATTGTGAACAAGAGTAAAATACATTGTGAGGGTGGCAAGGAATCAAGTTTCATGGTTCTAATTTTTTTTTAATATCTTTTGGCTTTGCAGCTAATTAATAAACAGCAGTCTTCAAATATGCTCATAATACTAGCTGTATGCCATGTTTCTTAATTATTTGGAAATTTTAGAAAAACCTAGAGCATGCTACAGTAAGAGCCCCACTGAGTTATCATCCATGTGCTGGTTCTGAGTGAATAACTCCAAAGGTCATGCACCTAATGTATTCAAAACAGTACCCAAGAATAACACAAGCACTATGTGTTAATGCTTAATTTGACAGCACATCTGCATTCCTGAATTCAAAATAAGCAGAAGGCATTTCTCACTGTCAATCTCTTCTCAAAAACACAATTGAGAAACTGACATCAATTAAGTATAATGTTTTCAAATGCTTCTTTCAAATAAGAGAAATAAGCTCCCTCAATAAACTTTAATTGACTTTTGTGATAGCTTCAAAATGAGAGAAACATGGACTCCGCAAAGCTTTGTGGAAATGACCCTGCCAAACTGCAATACTTCATATTTATTTTTCCTGATGAAGAAACAGCAATATATTTTATAGCTTGGCCATTTAATTTACTGTGTTCTTCACAGTTCTCTGTTTCAAACTGCAAAGTGCCTTCATTTTTTTTAATTTTAGGCATGGAGATGTTGTCCACATCACTCTCCCCATGCTCTCCTCCCTAGGAGAACACACCCATCTGAGATTACAGTCTTGCTAGAGCAGGTTTAATAGGTTCCACTAGCAAATACTTTGACCTATTTACAAATTATCTGCAATCAGTAACATTCATGAATGGATGAAAGATGCTCAGTAAAGTCTGTAATATCTCCAAACTGAGCAAGGCTCTCATTAACACTGGTGTGCTTGCAAGCTCCGTAATACTCGAGGTTTGACCAAATTCTACATTCAATAGTTCTTCTGATGTCAAAGGAAAGAATGGCACTGGGTTGAGTACAGTCGAGCCAAGGACATTTTAATTTGTTCTCTGAATGATCTTCCACTGTTACATTCTTGATAGGGTTTATCTGTTACCCAGCCCCCATGTAAACTGTTCCAACATAATCTGGTCTCTGGTTGTCAAAATCATGGATAGATCTGTTTTAATTCAGTCAGATATTTGAGGATTTTGTTTTATTAAACATTTCTAATAAGACTTGTCAGCAAAGACAAAACTATATGTACAATAATTCAATTAGACATAAAACTGATATACAATAATATGTTTTTATACATTTACTGTTACAATTCCTGATTCAAACTGGGTTATTATTTCGGACTGAGCCTGAAGCATTGGTTTCAGCTCAGAAATTAAGGTTTAATTTTATGTTCTGGATGTTTAAAAAAATCTGATTCTTCTGCTATGCATTGGCACTTGAGGGCTTTATCTGCTACAAAGTTGAAATTAAAACTGTAAAGCCATAACAGTAAAATGCTAAGATTTTGTAATTTCTTTATTTTAAAGATTAATTTTGTACAAGGCCTGGTTTGGGGGGTTTTTCTCAAAATTTGGCATCTCACAAGAAAAGAAACAGCTAGCAGCAATGTCCTATAATCTTGCATCATAATAAACTGCTTTCAATTTCACCCCCATCTTTACCATTTTCTTTGTGCTTTTATTCATTTTATCCAAATTAAGCGCATGTCTCCTGAACGTCATTCCAGTACGAGAAGGCTGATGACTTCCCTGTGGAGCTGCATTGCCAGAAGGCAGTTTGGAAAGTGACAGGCTGTGAAGTGGCACAGTGGACAATATTAAACAGTTGCCCCTCAATTAATGAGTGGAGCGACCCACTTAGTCACCACAGCTGAGTCTTCTAACTAATTCAGAAGATATCAAATATACAATTCAATTGCTTATACTGGCATACCAACTGGTAATTAGGTCCAAACAGATTTGCATTTCCCTGGTTTGGTAATAGACCATAAAACTGAAAGAAGAAATCACTGTTAACGACACTTTTCCTACTTAGAAAGGTATATGTATTTCCACTGCACAAAATACAGAAGAAATAATATAAAAAAATGTTAGAATGTTCAAATCTAATGTTAAAGTGTTAAAAGCTAAGCTGAATATGTACTGTCCTCATGTTTAAACTTACAATGTGCACCAAGTAGAACACCTCACCCATAAGCTTTTATTTTTCCACTAGTTTCATTGCTTTCTTTCTCACACTATAGTTTGACAAGTCAGAATTTAATTACATATTCCACATCTGAATTATTCTACATTAATTTAATTTGTACCACTAGCAATATCTAACATGGGCCACGAGTTATAAAAATAATCCTTCATGGAAATATTCAAGACTGTTTAACTTCAGTAGATCACTTTCTGAAAAATGTGAAATGTAACTAATGTGTGAATAATTTCTTAAAACAAAAGAAAAAAAACTTCTTTCCTAACTGAAATTATACTGTGCTCAAATATTATACTTGACCTTCAGCATCACAAATAATAATAACCAAAAGCAAGTAGCCTAAT
>VZTR01013093.1:0-23352 GCA_013400775.1 Chaetops frenatus | reverse complement strand
AAAAAAAAAAAAAAAGCTCCAGCAAGGCCCCAGGTTGCGGGGAAAAGCTGGACCCCTGCTTCCCTCCCCATCCATCCTTCCCACAGCGACCAGTGCAGGGAAAAATGCCCTGGAAAACACAAGATGGGATGTGGGGGAGCCCAGCAAAGCTCCTGGTTTGCCCTGACACCCTTTGGTGGCTTGGCCACCTTTCAGGGACACACAGCTGTCCCTGTCAGCCCAGTACAGGTGTTCCAATCCCAGTACAGCTGTCCCAATCCCAGTACAACCCAGTACAGCTGTTCCTGTTCCTGTCCAGCTTTCCCAATTCGTCTACAGCCCAGTACAGGTGTTCTAATCCCAGTACAGCTCTCCCAATTCCTGTACAGCCCAGTATGCATGTCCCAACCCCAGTACAGCCCAGTACAGGTGTCCCAGTCCCTGTCCAGCTGTCCCAGTCCCAGTAAAACCCAGTACAGCTGTCCCTGTCCAGCTGTCCCAGTCCCAGTACCTCCCAGTACAGCTGTCCCAGTCCCTGTCCAGCTGTCCCAGTCCCAGTACAACCCAGTCCAGGTGTCCCAGTCCCAGTCCAGCTGTCCCAGTCCCAGTACATCCCAGTACAGCTGTCCCAGTCCCAGTACATGCCAGCAGAGCTCTCCCATTCCCTGCAGAGACCTCAACAGCCAGAGCCATCTCTGCACATCCTGGTGCCTGTTCCTGGTGTTCCAGGTGGGACATGTCACATGTTCCTGTGGGATTTCCTGCCTCCCCTTGCCCCCAGGATCCAGCCACCAGTGAGGGAGTGTTGCTGCCTAAAGCTTGTTTTAAAAAATCCCCAAAACACTACAGGAAATATGAATATGAAAATGTCACAGTAAGATTGAAACTTTAGTCTCAGAGGTCACACCCAGGCTAGAAGGAGTTCTGGTTGTAGGAGGCACGGAAATGCAGGGACCTGGAGGACAATTCCAAGCTGCTCCAGCACATGGGTGTATCCCAGGATTTTCTGTGGTGATTCCCTGCCTGCAGCACGTTCTGCCCAAGAATTATGCAGGTTTTTGTCGGATTAGTGTGTGTGTGTGTGTGTTGACACGGTGTCATCCCAGATTCTAAATCAAGATGCCAGGGAAGATGGAGCACCTGCCCCCTGAGGCTTCATTAGCTGTGCCCATAATCTCATCACAGAGTTATTACAGTTGCTATGAAGTTGAATTCTGGGAATTCCAGCCTGTCACTCAAGCACGAGGTCCCCCTGATAACACAGCTCTCGTGGTGGGGTTTGAGTCGGCTGCTTTTCCACAGGAGCACCTGCTCAGGGGAATTCTGCAGGGGCTTGGCCTTGCTCTGCTGCTCTGTCCACACAGGGGTTGAAAAGGTCTTATTCTTTTTACTCATTTCTAGTGATTCGGGATTTTAAAATCCCTCTTTTTTTTAAACTCCTACCATGTTGTAATTCCTCTTCTTTTGAGAAAAAAAACCAAAACTCTATAAAGGTTATAATGAGTGATTTTAACATTAATATAGAGTGATGATTCTTACTAAGATTTTATGATTTGATGTCAATAAAAGCACAAGCCTAAAGCCTTTTATTTATGATTGATTATAGCACTGATGAATAGAGTAACACATAATATCTTCTATTATATAGGCTCTGGAATAATTTTGTTTTCAATTTTGATTTTCTGCAAACCCTTTTGCTTTTCTGTCTTCATTCTTCTGTTCATCTCGACCTTTTAAATAAATACTTTCCTTTCTAGGCTATCTGGACAAAAGGATTCACACCAGAGGCCATCCACACTGCACAGCCAGTTTATTCTCTAGTAAACCCATTTATTTATGCAGCTTGATCTGTTTTCCGCATGGGAATATTCCTTTTTCCCAGGGTTTTGGAGCTTGCCCCGAAAATGGCACCTTTTTAAACCCATTATCCTTAATCCTCTTTAACCAGTGCCTTTGGTGCTACACCTTTTTAAGACCTGGATATTATTAAATAATGTTGGGGGGTTTTTTTAATAACAAACTAAGCATGTAGGATGATGTGCAATCACAGAATGTCCCCAGCAGTCACAAATCACTCACTATAAAGAAGTTTTCTTTCTTCCCCTTTCTAGTTCTGCAGAATTTGTGTCTCCTTGCATTGAGCAAGATGCACATCACCAGCCCTGACACCTGGAGAGCTCTGGTTTATTGAGCAATAACTTCATGTCAAATCAGCTGCCAGAACTTGCAGTTTCCACAATTCTCATGGAATTGTGGTGGGATCCCTCAGGATGGGCCCTGTCAGTCCAGCCAATGCCTAAATGAAGATGTCATTTCACCACAGCAACCACTTCCACAGAATTCTTCAGTTCTCCAGAGCTAGAAAAGAGGTCAAATATTGTCAAATATTGTACAGAGAGCTGTCTGTAAATTAATATTGCTAAGCAGAGGTTAATTAAGACACCACAATTACGAAGCAATGAAATTCAGTTGGTAAAGAGCTGACGAGGGATCTATTTTAACAAAAACAATTTAAAATAAGCCTAGTCCTGTAGAGTGCCAAAAATGAGAGAATTCATTCAAAATTAGGAAAACTGTGTCTGCTTCAGCATCAAAGCTCATTTTCCTCTCTGAAACCAATGCAAAGGCCCAGCTCTTGTGGATTTGTGACAGGATGGGTTTTGTTTCCTTGTTTGAGAAAGCTCTGGGGGTTTTCAGAGTTCAGCAGCATTGAAGGCTCATTAGAAAATATTCAGACAGACAAGTCCAATTGCAGATTCAGTGATGTAATTGAGTAAACTCTGCTGTAAATTGAAAAGCTCCAGGAGAGATACTGATTAAAGTGGTATCTGGCAGTTTTTCATTTGACAATCAAATTATAGCAGAGGACTAATCAAAGCAAGATACCTACATGATCTATATCTGTATTTATAATATTTTCACCAGCTCTGAACTGTTAGCCTCACTTTTGAAATTCAGGCTGTGATCACTCTTGTTTTGGCCTGCACTGACAGGCATCCTAAGGAATCCTAGAAATTCAGATTTTTTTTCTGATGATTCTTCAGCCAGATAGGAACTCTTTTCTTGTTCTTCCCAAGCCTTCCAGAAATTCTTACTCCAGAGTGCTGGAGGCTGTAGGAAATGCAGTATCTTGTCTCCTTGGTGACCATAAAAGAGTTATTTGTGTGAGATGAACACACCACACAAATGATAGTCCTGGGTTCTGACCAGAACCCAACTGTGTAAATCCAGGGTTGCTTCAAACTTTTAATAATTCTGCTGGGAAGAAAACTGTAGGAAGAAAAAAATTATCCCAGTTCAGATCAAGAAGGTGTGTGCAGTTATGCCAACGTTTTTCTTTTTTGAGGCATTTCCTGGATCTTTAGAAACAGCACTGAATGTTTTGTGTGGATTTAGTGAAGAGAAGATTTTTAGAAAGGGTGTCCAAGTAAAAAAGATAATTTTTTAAAGAGGAAAATGCTCTTGTGCTTAAGATTGAAGGGAGATGGGGAGGGTGGGGGACAAATTTCATATTCAAGGTCTCTGGAGGAGCTCATCCTATGTGTTTGACACTCTGGCTCTCCACACCCACAAAGTAAAATTCATGGATCTGCAGGAATTTCTTGCTGCATGCTGCTGGCCTTTTTGGCTACAACAGCTGGGGATGAAGGAGCAGGGACTGTTCTCCCCAGGGTTTGGGTGCAACCTCCTGGCCAGTGCAGAATTAGGAGATGGAGTTCCCAATTTTGCTTTCCAGCAGCTGCTCGATGCACCAGAGCCAGGCTGGGAGATCACCTCTCAATGCCAACATTTAAAACTGCTCCAGCTGCACCTGCAAGAGCCTCTCTGCCACACTTCCCTTAGTGAAAACATTTTGTTTCTGGACCACTTGCATTTTCCCTTTTCTTCCTGTGGGTTTATTAGAGTATGGACAACAATTGCTTTGAAGGAAAAGACTCTACATGATTACAGAGCTGTGCTTTCAAATGAATGGGAAAGGGAGAGCCTCACTCATTGCTATTCTTTCTTTCTTTCTTTCTTTCTCCCATTCAGATGCATCACTGTGCCCGTAGCAGCCACGTGCAGAAGCCATGAGTTCCAGAAGATTACCCTCAGAACCACGGAGGATTTTTCCTGCTGCTAAAGCCCCCAGCCAGCAGCCATCTCGTATCCTGGTGGTGGATGTCACCTCCCCTTCCTGGGCCAACACCTGCTCCGTGCTCTCCGAGGCTCTGGAAAACGTCCTGTGCCTGGCGTGTGGCCTGGCCGGGCCCTGCAGGGTGCCCCTGCTCAGCCTCTACGTGGTGCAGCCCCAGCAGGAGTGTCTGCTGCCCTTCACGGTATGGCCCAGCCCCTGCTGCCTGCTCAGGAATTAAAAAAAAATATATATATAAGAGAAATTGGGATTTGAATCTAAATTTGTATCTAAAAATCTGTATATGGATTTATATTGAAATATCAGCTGTTCTCAGAACGAGTTTCGCAGGCCTCATGGAAAAGGTGAGTTTTAGGAGAGGGTGAAGTTTAAAAGGAGGAGTGTAGTTTTTGGCCTGTGAATCTGATGTGCATGAATTAGGTTTTGTGCTCTTCCTTCCTAAAATATCTGTTTTGGAGCATCTGTTGCACCTTTCATGGGCTGCTTTGTGCTGTACTGCTTTTCTGTTGAAATATATCACACATAATACTCAAGTAGTAATTTGGACACTGAACAAATATTACCAGTGTGGGAGAGGTTCTGGATATTGAAGGGAAAAGGTGCAGAGTTAAAACATCTATGCTGAATTTGAGAAAGATCCTGAAATCATAGAACCACAGAATTATCTGGAAAAGTCTCCTAAGACTATATCCAACCTGAAATCCAGCACTGCTAAGTCCACCACTAAACCATGTTCCTAAGTGCCACATCCACACAGATTTTAAATATAGAGGTTTAAGTCAGTAAAAACAAATATTGTTCTCATTTAGGGCTCTGCAGAGGAATAAATGTAGATGGAGAATGAGCAGCAGCTCTGCAGTAATAGTTTGGGAATACAAACATGCATCTTAAAGTTCACAGGAATTTTTGAAGTCATCCTGTTAGAAACAATCACCCTGAGCACTCTCATTTACACAGTTTCAGTGTAAACACACAGGATTAACCCTTCCACTTTATACAGCAATGGTGGAAACATTCTGAAAAGTTTTGTCAAGTCTTCACCTGGGAAAAATAAAAAAATCAGAGGTCAAGAGTAAATTAGCAAATGTGATCTGCAAGAAGACTCTGGTTAATGGTGATGTTTATTTTGTAGAAAAGGTTATAGATAATGTGACAAGGATAATCTTATGACTGCTGCTCCTGATCAGCTGTCTTTTTTATTTAAACAACAATTCCTCATTTTGATAGTCACAGTTTTTAAAGGCAGAGGAGCCCTTAGATCACTGTTTTGTTTTGTTCATGTCACAGGCTATTCTATTTCACTAAAGTACCCCTGTCTCATTAAAGCTTCCTTCCTAAAAGCCATCTAGTTTTGATCTGAAGGTAAAACAAGATGGGTAATTGAGTCCTTCTCTTGATAATTTCATCCAGTGGTTAATGATTGTCATTGTGAAACCTGCACCTGGTTCCTAATTTGAATTTATTTGCTTTATCTTCCAGGGATTTCTTAATGTATTTACTATTCTGGCTAGACTGAAGAACATGCTTGTGTTTTATCCTTTCTTTCTCTAAATAGAAGCAGATCCCTTTTGTGTTCTGGCTGGTAAATCAAGAAAAATCATAATTTTAAGTGCAAAACATTTTTACAATAATTTTAATAATTTCCAAGCCATCCTTTGGATTCACTCTGCTGATTTTTTGGGTGCAACATTCCCATGGGAGACATCAGCTGCTGTACTGAAGCTGTTTTTCAGAGCTGTGTTAAAGAGTGCTTGTTAAACAAATCATAGGAAGTCAGGAAAGCCCCAGAGCTGAAAATAGTGATGGGGAGAGTACATGGGGAAGTGTCACACACAGTTACCCTGGTTTTAATCTTTCCTCAGTGCTTGGTTATGGTCTCTGTTCTCACTGGTCTCCCCAATAGGAGAGTCCATAAAGCTTCTCTGGAAAGGGCAGGGAGGGCAAAGAAAGAGAAACCAGAAAGTAAGCAGATAACTGTGGGGGAGAGCAAATGGTGCCAAGATAAGAAATCAGCATTTAAAGCATCAAAAAATTTATTGTGGGTGTGAAAAAAGACTGAGCAGAGCCCTTGCAGCTTCCCACTCAGTCCCACTGAAAGTCCACCCTGCAAACCATGGCTCAGGGGTGCTTCAGTGACTCAGAGCTCCACACAGCTGAAGCAAACCTGAGTCAAATGTTCACCTGATGCCTCTTCAGTGAGGAAGGTGACCTCTGGCAGCAGAGTCTTGTATTGCTTTAAATAAATTTGGTAGCATTCACTCAACATCTTTCCCCGTGGCCGCCATGTACCAGTTCAGCTGCCGGGTCTGTCTCAGCTCTGAGTTCTTGGTGAGCTCTCTGTGACCACCAGCCTTCCTCCACATTCTGGACAGGTATTTCATGCTGTTTACCAGCCTTTCCTGCTCCTTGATCCCTGTTCTGCAGCAAGTGAAGGAAAACTTTGCCCGAATTCAAGGCTGCATTTCGGAGCTCCGCTCGCTCCTGGCTGAAGGCTGCTTCCCACAGGGTGGGAATGGAGTGGTGCAAGCTGTGCAGGATGGATTGCAGCAGTTCAAGCAGTACAGCAGGCACACAGCAGCAGGAGGCTCCACAAATACTTCTGTTGAGGTAAGAAAATGCTGGGAAGGGAGTGGGAGCCATCCCACATTGCTGTGCTTTATAAATGTGTATCTCATGTGCAGTGGAGGTGCAGGAAAATTCAGGTATTCAGCACTCTGGCTGTTGCAGAATTCCACTTTCCAGAAATTCTGAAGGAAGATATCAAGTCTTTAAATCCCTCTGGACAGATTTCTGTGGAAGAGGGAACATTTCTAGGAAAAAGTGAATGTACAGCAATCCTGGCCCAGGATCTGATAGATTTTGGTGGACACTGGTGCTGTGTTTTCAGTTCTGAATGTGTGTTTTTGCATCAAGGGGAGGGAAGCTGCTAATAACACATGAGAACAGACATGTGAAAGCAGAAAGCAGAGCAAGGTTCACAAGAGGAAGTGTTTTTTTAAGCAAAATCAACTGACATGAAAGAACAGGGAGTTATTGAGGGGAAAGGACTCACACAGAAATGGTGTTTTCCTCTGGACAGCAGAAAATATCAGCTCCACAAAGTCTTGCATTTCAGGGTCCACCTGCCAGTCATAAAATACAAATTGAGATTCCCACAAGTGAAATTTCCCAAGTCTTTCTGCTTTGTTTAAGTCCTTAAACCCTTCCAGAGTCTCACAGAGTCAAGCTGTGATCAGGCTGCAATTGAGACTCAATCCCAGTGTTTGTCCAGGAAAACTTTTCTCCTGATTTTCTGCTTTTCTTAGGTCTTCGAGGTATTTTTCCTGACCCTTTGAAAGGTGATTTGTGCTTTAACTCTAAAGCTGGGGCTTGGAACAAACAGAGCTTTGGAGACAAGACAACACACAACAAAATCCAGGACGTTTTCTAGTATATTTGAAGTAACAAGCTACATTAAAAATTAAGTTATCCATGGATGTAGGGAGTTTTTACTCCCCTAAGCAATCCTTGTTCCTCTAGATTATGCAATTTTATGTACTTCTCTTTGCAAGGGGATGTAAGACATGCTGCAGGCACAGGCTCTGATCAGTGTCAGGCAGGAGGGAGTTTTACACTTACAAAAAGCCAAAATAAAAGTTTCAAAACAGGCTCTTTCTGCTTCAGATACTTTAGTGATTGCAATTTTTCCCCCCAATCACAAGATTTTTTTTTTTTAATGCAGAATAAGTTGAATTTTTGTTTCCTTTTCTCAGTATCAGACCAAAACTGGATGATGGGAATCTCATATCCTGCTGCTCTCTTTGGAAGTATCTTTAGGATAGACTGTATACCTGAAAAATATATATAAAATTCCCCTTCAGCTTTCAAGGAAGAGAGCCAATTTAGTCTATTGGAACTATAATTAATGTAGAAGTCCCTTCTTACACACAGAGACTCACTGATCACAAGTGCAAAGCACAAAACCTATAGATGTTCCTCCAGTGAACCACTCAATTAATTTAATATTGGATTAAATGTGAGCCAAAGCTCAAAAAAAATTGCTTATAAATCTGCTTTTGGATAGATATTTCAGCAAGATTTCTCCTCTCTCCATAGTGAGACCAGTGCTACTCAACATCTTCACCTCTCAGGAGAGAATTGGGGTAGAGGCAGCTCCTGCATGCTCTGATTTGTGTTTCAGATCACAATTTTAACCAGCCAGCCCAGCAGAGAACTGGTAAAGCAGCTGGAAAAGAAGTTGCAGGACATAGACCTGGTGAGTCTGAGAAGAATCCAGGTTATTGAGGTTCTGAAGAGAGATTTCCTGGAGCCTGAGGATGTGGAGCAGTGTGTGCCTGCAGAGGAGCCCAGCTGTGGTGAGTGAAAGGCAGATTTAGGGAAGTTCTGGCTTTGAGCAGCATGACAGCCACTGGTTCTTGCTCTGGTCCCCCATTTGCCACTTCCCTTTGGGCCATTTAATGTCCCTTAGGTCAGTGGGAAGTGCCTGGAGGAAGTTTGTACCACAGCACTTCTCTGGGGCTTGTGGAACTTGCAGACCTCATGTATTACTTCAGCTCTGGGTATTATTTAAAATTCATGTGTGGTGCAGCTTCACTGTGGGGGGCTACAGAGAAAAATGCATCGAGTTATGGGGGTAACACGCCCTGAGCATGTAGAAAAGCAGCAGCAGGAAGTAAGAACAGTATCAAAGACAAAAAAAAATAGCTAATTAAGAGGTTTGGTCAGTGAGAGCAACTCTCCCCAGCAATGTGCAGCCTGGGAAGGAGGATTAAAAGGAGTTGTTTCTGTTTTTACTGAGGGACAGGCAGTGTTATTTGTCTCTTGCTGTTCATCTTCTTTTGTGGTTGCAGTAGCAAATTGCTGCTCAATTGTCACAGTAGGGACTGGGAATCCTGCAGGGAAGCCCTGGAAGACTCAGCTCCACAGAGGAGGAGATGTTCTGTGCCTCTCTGTCATAGGGAACGCAAACCTCACCATATTATTTTTAAAAGTGGAGTTTTGTGAAGCCCTTTCACCCAGTAAATGGAATGATAATGTAAATGTGGATATAAAGGCCATTGAAATTTCATGTGATGAAATTCTAATTTTCTGAGTAGATGAACTTTTTGCTAAGAAAAGCAATGGGGGATGAACAGGTCAAATAATTGGAAAAATGAGCCCAACTGGTTTATGATACCCATTGGACATCCCTTCTTCTATTTCAGGGAAAAAAACCAATAACATTTTACTATTAAAAAATTACAGTAAAGAGCACTGGATTTGCAAGATCCAGCATGCAGAAAGTACAGGATTAGTGCTGTGTTGAACTAGAAAATAAATATTGTGATGCAGCACTTCATCAGGAGCTTCATTTCACTGAGGATATTTCTTCCATTAGTTTACTTAGGGGTTATTTGAACCTACTTACATTTTTAATATCCAGAGCAGGATGAGGATATCCCCTCCACAGGCTCACTGCCAGGTTAGTGCAGCTGAAAAAAACTTCAGTAGTTTGAAAACCCCACGCTGGCAAATCTTAAAACAGCTTTGAATATGCTCAGATCTCAGAATCAGAGCAAACTGATTTAACTAAACCCCATGGAAAGCAGGACATTTGTGGTGGGAATAATCTGGGGGAATAACCAACAGGAAGCCTGGCCTTTGGATGGACTGGTCTCTAATTGATATTATTATTATTGTTGTTGTTGTTGTTATTGTTATTATTATCATTATCATCATTATCATTATTATTATAATTTCTCTTCCCCTGCCCCATTACATGCCCTGAAAGCAGCTGAGCCTTGCCAGACCTTTTGCTAACAAAGGTTAATATTTGCATGTGCTGTAGATTATGGCTCCCAGCTATTTCTGCTTGATAAAAACAAAAAACAAGCCCTGCAGATAAAGCACTAAAGCATTTTTCATGGCCACAGCCCATCATCTGCAAATCCCAGGGCTCTTTGCTCTACATGGGCTCTGCTCTCCAGGAATTCTGAGACCTCTTGCACAGGAGATGTTGGCATCCCTACCTGTTTTTCCTAATGAATGCAGTGAATTTCTTTTAAAATTGTCATGTCTTGTCCCAGCTGCTAAGTGATTAAATATCTATTAAAGAGGAGAAANAATAAAAAAAGAAAAAAAAAAAAAAAAAAAAAAAAAAAAAACAACAAAAAAACAAAAAAAAAAAAAAAAAAAAAAAAAAAAAAAAAAAAAAAAAAAGGGAAATATTTAATATAGGAAGAACTAAAGCATTTACCAGCCCCCAAACACAAATAATTCCCCTTGTCACCTGTGTTTTGCTGTTTGTAAAAGTCAATTACATGGATGTCCTGGCGCTTTGTCTTCTGAGCTGTTAATGCCCTCTTCAGTGCACATCCCTGAGAGATGCCCAAGTCTAAAATCCATAGGGAATGCATCCAAAACAGGATCATCCTGCAACAGAGAATTCTGCAGGGAAATGGCAGCAAGACTCAGTGTCAGGGCAGGGGGCTGGAAGTGGGAACAGCTCAGTTCATGAAGAGCAGCTTCCAAGTGAAAAAAAAAAAATTTAAAAAAATTAACTGTCCTGGCAGGCAGGGTCAGTCAGAGAGGATGATAAGGAAAGGTTTTTAGTAGCAAGGGCAGTGTGAAAGATCTGTTGTGAGTGGGAGTCAAGTCTGTTTCTCTGCAGAGGCACAAACATCCCTTCCTCAAGGCTGGGACAGTCCAGAAGTGTGTCCTGCAGAGCATTTGAAGAATTATAGTCATTACAGTGGTCCTGGATTATTTGCCAGGTAGAAATGTATTAATTTCTGGGGGTTTTTCTTTGATTTTGGGGTTTTTTTTAAATGCATGTGTCATTTTTGCTAAATGACATTAGGAATTAGAAATGCTAATGCATAAAGAAAAGATTTCTAAGTGTAGATGGATGGAGCACTGTTTTTTAATCCCCCTGCTGGCCTGGTAAACACAAGGGGAGGGAAAAGGCTATTTCTGCTATTTATTCATCTTCTCAGAAAGCCTTTTCCACTTCCTGGCTGTATGGTAAAGCTATTAGTGATACCAGACTGTACCTTCTGTGTTTACAAATGGGTATATTGCATGTCTTACGCATTTTACAAATTTTTTTTCTTCACTTTATCCTATTTTATTTTTATTTAGGACTTCAAGCTAGCATCTCATCTGGATGCACCTCTGAGGTATTATTTGGGTGTGGTTTGGGGGTTTTTTTGGCAAGGGTTGATCTTGTTTATACCCTGCCTAACTCTGCTGTCCAGCCTACATTTCTCCATGCCTAAAAGTTATTGCTACATCCCACACATTTGTCTGCACCTCCAACACAGGAGCTTAATAATTGCTGGGTATGAGAAAGCAGAGAAATCTTTTCGATGGCTGAAAATACTGGTGCTTTTTCACCAATTTTTGTCTTTTTCCTGCAGATATGGCAATCCTGGGAATGGACATCGAGGTGCAAACTGTAGAGGACAATGTCATCAGCCTGGAGATGCTGTTTAAAACCTGGCTCCACGACCAGGGCACAGAGAGGGAACAGCTCCATCTTCTCCTTCCCTCAGGAGGCTTCAGCTACGCTGCTGCACCCAAGAACACCTTAAGTATTTCATTTTCTCTCCCCTCTGCTCCCCTTCAGGGAGCTCCTAAATCCCTCAGTCTTAAAGATTACCCAGGATTGTCCTATGGGCATCTTCCCTCCCATTTAGGTACCTGAGTGGGGTCTGTGGATAACTTGGAAAGACATCAGGCTTGGAAAGCTGCTGCTTTGCTGCCATGGCTGCTGAGGCTGCAATAATTTCCATTCTGCAGCAAAAATGTGCCTGGAGGGCCATGTGAATTTATAGCCATGTGGGCAAGGGAAAAAGGAGCCTTTTAGGTCTTGAGAGCTGAATAGCCCTAAAAATTGTGTTCAAAACAAAGAGCTGCACTTAAATAAAGGCTGTCTTGCAGAGGGTCTTGGGGACAGGTTGTTGCCTTGTGTCAGGCTTTAGTGTTGTCCTTCCCTCAACAGCTGCTAGAAAACATGAATTTTTAAGTGCTTTCAGCATGTCATGTGCTAAACATTGCCAATCCCAGCAACCTAAACCATTCTCCTTCTGCCAGTGTGCCTCAAGTGTGATTTGCAGGAGAGGCTGCTGGACCCAGCCCTGCTTTCAGGGACAGCTGATGGCACTGGGAGAGCAGCAGACCCCAGTTCTCCCTGGCACGTGGCAGCCTGGCCATCCACAGCTCTGCACAAACTCCGGGTGCTGAAGTGAGTGGTGCTCCTTGCCTTCCACTGGGTAACTGGGAGGGGGTGTAAGAAAAGCTTCACCTTCCTGTGCAACATCACCCTGGGGCCTGGTGACATCACCAGGAGGTTCTGAGGTGCTGGTGAGTCAAATTCTGGTGTGAAAAAACCCCAGTTCCATCACTCTTCCTCTCATGGAACAGCACAGCCCACGAGCTGTCACACTTGGTGTCACCACAGCACTCAATGGGTGTGACACCACAGGTGTCATTCATGCAACTGTTCTTTAGCCCCAGTGAAATGTTTTATTGCAATAATTCTGCTCTCTCAGTATCTAATGAGGCCACAGCAATTAACTGGATGCCAGAGCCTGAGCTAATTAGTTGGACTAGTAGTAACAAAAAGCAAGCAAAGCCTCACAGTGCTGTGATTTCACCTAAGAATTTGCTTTCCTGGCAGCAGTTCATGGCACAGGGCAGAGCACAGAGATGCTCTCCAGTATCTTTTCTGAGATTTATTTATAGGAAAACCAGTGTAATTTCTGAGCTGTGCAGTTGTTCTTACAATGATGAGCACTAACACGAGCTGTATCCTGGCAGGGCTCTGAAGGCTGAAGGGGTCTGTGAGTCTGTGCTCTATGGGCTGCCCTTCATCATCAAGCCCACAAGCTGCTGGCAGCTGGACTGGGATGAACTGGAGACAAACCAGCACAGCTTCCATGCTTTGTGTCACAGCCTCCTGGTGAGTGTGTGAAAATTGCAGTGTGATGGGGAGGAACTGCCAGGGAAAGGAACAGTGAGTGCACACCTTGTAATGTCTGGCTGGCTGCACCAGGAAATATTTTAAAAGCTGCAACTTCATCTCATGGGCCAGGCTTGGGCTTGTAAATCCTTCCATCTGCTGGAAAGATGCTACAGCTTATCAGACCTCAGAGAAGACCCTCAAACCTACCAGAAATGAGTGTTTGGGGGTGTGAAGTGCAAATGCCAGGGCTGGAGTTAGACTTGTGAC
Organism: Chaetops frenatus; assembly: GCA_013400775.1. Taxonomy (NCBI): domain Eukaryota; kingdom Metazoa; phylum Chordata; class Aves; order Passeriformes; family Picathartidae; genus Chaetops; species Chaetops frenatus. Next base: position 10,027 of record VZTR01013093.1, on the reverse strand, counting down.
TTTAATTGCAAGAATAATTAACCAAGGCTTGGAGTGTGGAGAACTGGCTGTTACTGACAAGCTGTAAAAAAAATTAGGGGTTATTTCTTAAGAATTGACTTGCTAAAAAACAAAACAAATGCCATACTGTCCTCAGCCCTGCTACAGAATAGTTTCCCTTCCCTGATGTGTGTGTGCCTGCCCTGAGCCTCCCAGCCCCCACGGTGGCAGTGCTGAAGGAAGTGGCTGTTGCCTGTTGTTCACACCTGGATTTTGCCCTTTAGAAAAGGAAGTGGATGCTCTTGGCCAGGCGTGAGCCCCAGAGCACTGGACCAAACTGGAACGTGGTGGTGCATTCCTATTATGTCATTGTCCCCTCCGACTCTGCCACTCTCCTGGTGAAAGCAGTGGCCATCAGAGAGCTCCTGCTGCCATCAGCCTTCCCAGCCCTCCTGCCTGAGCACCCTGAGCGAGTCCGGGGCCCCATCGAGGTGAGTCACTCATTATCAGCTCTCATTATCACCTCAGCAGATAACAAGAGAAGGAAATGGCTGTGACAGTATCTATTGTCAGTGGAGTGTGATGGAGCACTCCAAAACTCCTTCTCAGCAGAGAGCTTTCTCCACGGACAGCAAATACCTGTCCTTTGGAGCAATTTGCATGTCTGTTGAGGGGAAGAGGCCTTGTAAAGCAGAGTTGAGGGTGACAGTGCCCAGAAAGGGTGCTCCAGCTTGTTGGCTGATTCTGGGCATGGGAAAGGGTAAAACTGCATCCTGCAAGGGAATGTTTAAATCCATTAAGACCTGTTTGCAGATGCCTTGTGTTCTATACACAGCTAAGAGTGCTCCTTATGGGTAGCAGCACAACCAAAAATCCCTGTACCCTTCACTGCAGGGTGGCTTGGAGTGCCTACAACACTGTCCCTGAAAAAGAAACCAAAAACACCACCAACATGCAAACCCCACTGCCTCTACCTACACATCCTGTAGCAAACTCAACTTCCTTCTTCTGAGCAGAGCACCCTGAACAACTTGGAAGTGGAAGTTCTTTACAACCCCTTGCACCTGAAGAGCAACCTCTACAAACACCTGAAGAGTTCCTTGTACAAACCTCCACACCGGCAGCAGCCCCAGCCCCGGGAGCAGCGCCCGGAGAGGCACCAGCCCAGGCAGGTGAGTCCCTGTGTGTGAGCAGCCTGCACGGGCTCTGATGTCCCCTCCTGGTCACACTCCTGCAGGAGGGCTGCAGGCAGCTCCCTGTGCCCAGCAGGGCTGACTGTAGCACCAGCACGGCGAAGCACAGCCAGAGCCTCCTCCCACAAGGATTTGTGTTCTGTCCCTGTCTTGCAGCCTCAGAGCAGAGCCAAAGCTGCAGTGGCTCCCCTGCTGATGGCTCCCTCTCCCCTTCAAACGTTCAGACCAGCCGCAGCAGCCAGGAGAGGTTCCTGTGAGGGCTCCCTGCTCCCCAAGGAGTACGAGGAGTTCCTGCAGTGAGCACCAGGACCTGCCCCTGGGCAGCCACAGGTCCTGGCTCAGCAGCTGGCCGGATGTGGTCAGGCAAGACACCGAGCTTGCCCTTGGTCAGACAGGCACTTCCCATCGTTTGTTCCTCCTTGTTGTTGTTTCACGGTTGTGTTCGTCACCCAGCCAGTTCTGCAGGAAGTTTGCTGCTCAGGGACCCTCTGTCCAGAGATCCAGCTGTCCCCTGCAGCAGCAGCACCACGTATTTCCTGTTCTTGCCAGCACACGTCACCAGCCCGCCTCAAATTTGGGTTTCTGAGACTGGGCTTGCACAGGCCACAGATCACAGATGGCTGTCAGTGGGAGCAGAAGAGCTGCAGGCAGTGCAGGGAGGAAATCAGACAGACAGAGCAGGCAGTTGTGCTGAGCTGCCCTCATCCCACAGCAGCAGGTTCAGTGGGGTGTTTGAATAGGAATTAAACAGGGCTCTTGGGTTTTATCTTAAAGCCTGGAGTTCTGCTTTCCCAGATGATTAGGTTGCTTCCAAGATTGGCCTTGCTGTTGAATGCCCCAGCTCATAAAGGGGGTTGTAGCAAGTGCCAAGCCAGGGCAATTCCACAGAATTCCTGCCCAGATGCCAGCCTGTTTTTCAGTGCAGGTGTAGGGCAGGTGCTCCTGGCATGGCAGGAGCCAAGGGCAGCTTGACCAAGCCAAGGTGGGCTGGTCTCAGTGAGCCCCTGAGGCTGAGCACCAGCACAGTTTGTGTTCTACTTACTTGGTTCTGAAAGCTGTTTCAAAATAAAGTTATCCTCCATGGAGTTCATTTCCTGCCTGTGGTTTGTGACATGTCCAGCACTGCTGTCCCACCACTGACCTGTGCTTCCTGGGAAACAGCTGCAGGTGAGCAAGGGCTCGAGGCAAGCACCACGACCCCACCAGAGCCATCTCCTCTCCCTGGGATCCCAGCTCTGATAGGCCCTGCTATCCAACCAAGGGCACGGGCTGGCTCTTCCCATGCCCTGGCATCTCATCAGGCAGCTGCTTCCAGCAAGACACCAAGGCCAGGTACCTTGGAAGACAGGGCAGACACCCAGGCATGCACAGGGATTGTTGGGTGCAGGAAGAAGCCAAGGTCAGGAATGAACACATTGGCCCAGCCTGGGGTGTGCAAACCACTCAACAACATAAAAATGATAAAATCAGGTTCGGGGAGGGGGCAGCAGGGAAGAAACAAAGTTTTTGGAACCACCTCAGCCTCCCTCAGATTTCCCAAAACCCGTTGGACTTTTCCACTTCTGCAGCAAAACCCATGGAGAAGAGGATCCAGCAGAAGGGAACAGCCACAAGCTGGTCCTGGCCACAGCTGAACTGTATTTTATACAGGACTGAGGCTTTCCCCCTGTAACCTGGGCATCAGATAAATGCCCAGAGCTCATCACCTTAGCATCATCTCAGCCTGGGATCCTGAATCTGAACTTCCAAACTTCTCCAATAGTTTGTGGCTGAGCTGGGGCTGCAGAATTTGTGCTCAGCCCTCTGCACAGGTACAGCACAGTGCTGCTTGTCACCTGCCTGTCCTGTTGGTATCAACTGGCTGCTAAACCTGCAGAAGTCACCAGCAGCCCCATCCAGATGTGGGAGCAGCCAATGCCAGGGTCCCTTGGTCTGGTCCCACACAGAAAGGACAACCTGTTTTTTTCCTGGGAAGGTTTCTGCTCAAGGCTGGTCACACAGCAATCACCCAAACTACACATCAGGGATCACAGATTTTGCCATTAAAGTCAATGGGATCCAGACTGGGGCATTCCAGGCCTTTCAAGGCAGCTGGAAGCAGGGAGGGAACAGCAGTGGGATCAAACTGGAGAAGGACAGATTCCTGTGATTCATCAACAGCCACTGAGCTGAGCAGAGCTGGCACCTGTCCCTGCCCAGCCTTATGCCTGGAGGCCATCACATATCTGAGCCTGACTCTCATTTCCCTTAATCCCCTGGCATCAGGGCATCCAGCCACAGCTCAGCCTGGCAGGCACTTTTCTTTGAGGCTCCCTCTTAGCTCAGTAGCTCTGGCACAGAAACAAACATGCACCTGCACCTCCCCATCCATGCCACAGGCAAGAGTGACGTTCTGAGACATACAGACTTTAATATTAAAATAACTTTGTATAAAAATACTTTTGGAGACTGATGGCAAGCAGCTTTCCGTGCACCACAACAGGCATCAGAGCCCTGCAGCCTGGTCAGACAGGAAGCCAGAGCAGAGCCAGAGCAGCAGGTACAGGAAAATACCAGCCCTCCTGCAGATCAGAAGGTACAGTGGAGCCAGCTCCAGAGCTGGAGAAACGTACTGGGACTTGCACCAGCACTCTTACACTCTCTTGCCGTTTCCCTCCAGGGAAACACAGCCCCTCAGCACTGGTGAGCAAAAGGGGCTCTGCCCGAGCCCAAACAACCCCAAGCCACTCCGGGGAGGAGAAGCCCAGCTGGTACTGGGATGCCCAGTCCGTCCTGGGATCCAGATATGGAGCAGCAGCACCTTATATCTCCCCTAAGTCCTCATAGAGAGGCGACAAGCTGTACTCATCCACAGACTGCTCCTTCTTCTGCAGCTGCTGGGGCTTCACCACCTGGCTGTACAGCACCTCCACGTTGTTGTTGTTGCTGCTGTTGAGACTGGGTTTGGTGAGCACCTTCTCAGGGGCAGCGCTGCCCCACCGCCGGCCAGAGTCCTCCACCCTCTCTGCCCCTTTGGGGATAAAGGCTGCCTGGGGCTTGGGGGCTGGCACTGGTTTGGGGTTCTTGGCCTTGGCCGGGAAGGCGGGTACCGAGTAATCGTCAGTGCTGGGGTTGTAGGGGTACTCGTAGCCGCCCTTGCCGTCATGGCCCTGGGTGCGCCAGGCCTCGCTCGTGGGCCGCGCCTCGTCGTAGATGTAGGTGAGGGGGTGCAGCGGGCAGGGAGCGCGGCCCTCGGGCTCGTCGTAGATGTGCTCCTTATGCCCAGGGGCAGCGGGGCAGCGACCCTCGGCCCGGCCCTTCCCCTCAGCCCCGCCCTGCCCCTCGGCCCTGCCCTTCCCCTCGGCTCGGCCCTGCCCCTCGGCCAGGCCCTGCTCATACGGGCCTGCATACGGCGGCACCGGCAGCCATGGCTTCGGCTCCTCCACAGCCCCACCGGGCACCTTGGCCCCGCTCATGGCCTTGCTGTCCACAGGGTCCGAGTACAGCGGGTCCGGCCATGGCTGCAGGCCCTTCACCGAGTCCAGGGGCTCTGAGTACACGCTGGACGGGTCCTCGGCCAGCGGCATGGCACGGAGCACCTTGGGCAGAGGGGAGCGTGGAGGGGTGCTGGACACTGTGGGTTTGGCTGGTGGCACGGGCAGCTCTGGCAGAGTCCGGCTCTTCAGCAGAGACGTGGCATCTCTCTCCTCTGCTGCTGCACCAGCCCTGGGTGCCAGCCCCACTTTGGGTGCCGGGGTGTCGTCCCCCTCGGCGGGCAGCTCCAGGTTCAGGTTGTCAGCCAGGGCCTGCCGGATCTGCACCATGCTGGGGCTGTCGGCTTCCAGTGAGTCGCAGCTCTGCCGGTTCTCCTCCACCTGTGCCTTCTGCTCCTGGATGGAGGCTTCCACCAGCCGGAAGATCTCGTTGCCCTGCTTGGTCTCAAAGGTGAAGTTTCCAGGTCCTGAGTCACAGCGCCTGCCAGCCTCGAAGGAGAACATCACCTGAAGGGGAAGCAGAAGGGTCACATCCTGCTCAGCACCCGCTGATCCAGCGTGTCATGCAGGCTGTGCTTCCCACACCAAAGGACGTGTGGCTGCAGCACTGATCCTGCACATCCTGCAGGAAAGACTGCCCTGAAATTCTGCTCTTTCCACACTGAGGGTCACCCTGTGCCCAGCAGCTGGGCAGGGAAAGGCCACACTACCCGGCAGCCCAGAACTGTGGAACTGGAGCACACCTGAGGGGACATCACTGTGAGTGCCCCAGGGGCACAGTTGCAGCTCCTGCTGGAGCCCTGCTGCCTTGCCTGAGCATTTCCAGCAGTTTCAACCACTGGCACCAGATAGTCTAGGAAATAACACTGAGGAGTGAGTAGGGTGAGAAGGTGAGTGACAGTTCAGCAGGGGAAACTAGTATGGAATATTAGGTAAGAAGGGAGTGATCTGGAAGCAAGAGATACAAGAGGAAGAACAAGGCTTTCTGCAGGAGAAAGCCCAGCAGCAGCAAAGCATTGGCCTACCAGCATTAATCTGTTCATGGTAAAAGGTTCTCTAAAGAGAAGTCTTGTACCAGGGCTGTGCTTCCTCTGGCCTGAACACACTCTGGTGAGCAGGTTCCCACCAGCTGACACCCACACCCTTCCTGAGCTTCATTCCCTTAACCAGGGGGCATTTTCTGCCTCTCTCACAGGCAGCAGCAGCCCCTGCGGTTGCTACAAAGGTCTCTGGGGACAAACTTGTTTTTGTGGGTAGTGCTACTCAACAGAAGCACAGTCAGCCCCTCTCTGCTCAGATCATTGTGGGTGCAGCTCCCCAAACCCTGCAACTCTCCTCCTGGCCCCAGTGCACGTGAGCTGGACATTCTCACAAGGGCAGCTCAGTTTCCACCTCTGTTTGGGAATGTGCCACAGAAAGCACCATAAGCAGAGTGTGGCCAACATGGTCACTGCTATAAACAGCCCCAGGGACACCACTAAATAGCCCCAGGGCCACCACTTCCTCCCTGTCCGGCATGGCCCAGACCTCTTGCACTCAGGGTAGCAGCAAGGCCAGATTGGGGACTCACTGCAGGAGGACTCTGGAGAGGGGACAGACCTCCAAAGGTCAGTGAGAATAGGAGTAGTTCACCCCAAAGAGTGAACAAATCCAGAGTAACTGGGGTCTCAAAGCCCCTCTGCTCTGGCCACCATCCTTAGGAGGGAGGGACCGAACCCAGGGCAGAGCCAGGACTGCCAGGAGCCAAGATTCCTCCTGGAGGCTGGGGAGAGCTTGTGAGAGACACTGAGGGATGTCCCTGCTCATGGCACAAGCTGGGAAGGGCTAGGATGGAGAAGGGGAACAGCAGAGGCTGCAATGGCCTCAGTGAAAGTGGGACAACCACAGAGGGGATGAGTGTCCTGCCAGCCCATGCTCCAGGCAGGAACTGAGGACAGTCAAGGTGACAGATGTCCCTGGCGACCCTGCTGCGGTCACAACGGGCTGCAGCAATTTGGCAGGGCTGGCTGCAGGACATCAGCTCACCCTTCCACAAAGAAACAGCTACAGGGGAGCACCTGCAGCACACGGGGGCCCCCCATTCCCCACCTTGTCCCGGCCGTATCTCCGGAGCAGCCAGTAAGGCCAGACATAGAGGATCCTGTCCGTCCGTGGGTCCTTCAGGACGAGGCTGTCCCGCTCAGCCTTGAGCACGTAGGTGCCACGCAGCTCACACCGCTCTGCGGCCTCGGTCCGCTGCACCGTCACCCAGAAGGCGTTCACTGCAGGGACAGGGCTGCTCAGAGCAGGGGACACACAGCCTCACTGCAGGGACAGGGCTGCTCAGGGGACACACAGCCTCACTGAGGGGACAGGGCTGCTCAGGGGACACACAGCCTCATTGTGGGGACAGGGATGCTCAGGGCAGAGTAGGGGACACACAGCCCCACTGGGGGGACACAGGTGCTCAGGGGACACACGGCCCCACTGCAGGGACAGGGCTGCTCAGAGCAGGGGACACACAGCCTCACTGTGGGGACAGGGCAGCTCAGGGGACACATGGCCCCACTGCAGGGACAGGGCAGGTCAGGGGACACACAGCCCCACTTCAGGGACAGGGCTGCTCAGGGGACACACAGCCCCACCTCGGGGACAGGGATGCTCAGGGCAGAGTAGGGGACACACAGCCCCACTGCAGGGACAGGGCTGCTCAGGGCAGAGTAGGGGACACACAGCCTCACTGTGGGGACAGGGCAGGGCAGGGCAGGGCAGGGGACACAGGCAGTGCCCAACATGGCCCCAGTGATGGGGCAGCAGCAGGACAAGGCTCCACAGAAGGTGGCCCCAAGTAGGGCAGCAGCAGGTCCCACCTTCATCTCTGGAGTAGTAGATGGAGTTCACAGCCATCTCCAAGGCCGGTGACTCCCCGCTGCCCTCTCGGCCATACTGTGACACCACACCATCGCTGGAGCCATTTCCCTGGCAAAGGAGAGCAGATCAGACCCAGAGTCTCCTTCCCACATCAGCCCCTGGGCCCCCTTGTGTGGCCTGGGCCCTGCTGCCCTCCTCAGCCCCACAAAGGCCGGCTGTCCTGCACCCTGCCCACCCCAGAGCCAGTGACAGACCCCCCTGAACCCACATGAACACAGATGAACAGGGAGTGGGGGCTTCCCTGAGCTCCTGGCAGCACCCTGTCCCTAGCTGGGCTCTGCACTGACAGGGTGCAGGGCAGCACAGCCCACAGAGCTGCCCCCAAAACACGGCACAACACCAAACACACCCTCCTGGCCATACCAGCACAAGCCCAGGGGGCTGATGGCCTGGTAACACGGGGGTCTGTGTCCTGCCCTGCCCAGGAGGAGGGGAAGCCTGCAGAGAGGAAGCCAGTGCTCCTATTTTAGCACATGCAGAACTGAAAATGCAACACACACACTGTCAGCAACCATGTCCCAGCAGCAGGGCCCCCACAGGGCCTGGGGCAGGACACAAACTCACAGTGCTTCCACAGATCTTCCTCCAGAAAAGCCCCTCACAAATTACAGGCTCACAGAGCCCTGTGCAGCTGGCACAAGGGAGGGTCAGTGTGTGGCCAGGAGCTGGAGCTGCTCCTTGGGGCTGCAGCAGAAGGCACATCTTGCAGGAGGCAAGTGCCACAGTTTCAGTTTAAAACCCACAGACATGAGCTTCTTAACAACAAGCCCAAACAAGGCCCTAAAAAAAAAAGGGCCATCCAGCCCTTGTGTTTGGGTCCTAAAACCTCATGTCCTGACAGCTCATAGTAGCAGCTCCTCCTCAGTTAAAGCATCCAATGCAGCAGGGCTCCAGACTGGGATTGGAAAGCCAAGGGCCACCTAATCTGCCAGAGCCCCTAGGGCTCCATTTGACTGCACTTTTCCTCATCTTCAAAAGGAAAGAAAAATTCTGTTCTGAACTCCAAACGATCTCTGGCCCCAGCTCCCAAGCTGCTGGACCCTGCTTACCCTCTGGGCAGCAACAGGACACAAAATCACATTCCCCATGCAGCTGATCAGCAAACCCAGCTGAGGATCTCCAGCTCTGTGCAGAGAGGCCACGTGCAGCTCTTGTGCCTCCTGCTCCAGGTCAGGCCTTTTTAAAACACATGCCAGCCTCGGAGCCTTTTGCTCACAACCTCCTAAGCTGTCACCTTGCTTCTGGACCTCGGGCACACAAATGATGGCTCCCACGTGAGGGATGGCACGAGCACAGCCCTGCTCCAAGCCCAGCCACTACCCTGCCCCACTCCAAGGGTGTGTTGTGCCCCCCAGCTCGGCCCCACAAGCCACTTTCAGGGCAAAGGCTGCAACCCCAAGTGCACCAGGAGACAAAGAGTCATTTCCACCAGTGCCTCCAGGCCCCATCAGCCCCGGCATTTGCTGCACAGACACACTCGGCCTGGCAGGAGACAGCAGGGAGGGACAAAGGTAAATCACACTCAGCAAACACCCAACAGGGGAGATCCTGGGATCACCAGCTGTGCAGCCCTGCCCAGCACTCCAAGGCTGGAAATCGGCTGGAGCCCAACCCAGGGCTCTGCAAACACCTCCCAGGAGGGAGAGCCAGCACTGCAGGGCTGGGCAGGCATGGAAAACCACACTCTCAGGGCACCTACTGCCCAAAAAGCCTTGGCTGGTCGTGCTGGCTGACCACCAGCTCCAGGGGCTGCAGACGACAGGGGGCTGGACAGCTGTGCCAGAGGCCCAGCACAGATGGGGGTGCCCCCAGAAGCAGCCAGGAGTGAACCCTGAGGCTGGGAAGGGGGGTTCCAGGTCCTGGAACCGGGCACCACAACGCTCTCGAGGCTCTGCTTCCGCCGCCACTGCTGTGGCAGGAAAAGCAGCAGTGGTTGGGCCAAGAGGAAACGCTCCTCGGCCATCACCTGGCCTCCTGCCAGCTCTCTGCAGGGGCGAGCACGAGCTCTGCACCGGGCAAGAACAGCCCGACTTGAAATTTGGAGCCACAACCACGAATTATCGACAGCACGGCTGAGGAGTCCCGCAAGCCACAGCCGGAGCCATCAAGAGGGCACGGGAGTGCCAGGGCCGGGTGCTCTAACGCTGGGACCACCGGTGCCGCCAGCTGGGAAGGGGTCACCCCCACACACCCTGATGTGCATCCCCCCCACCACCATCCCCGGGGCTCACCGGGAAGGCGATCTGGCACAGCTTCGCCACCCACTCCTCGCTCTGCTGCTTCTCGGCCGCGAAGAGGAAGCTGCGGTCGCGGGTCTCCAGGCGGAAGGTGGCGGTGCCGGCGCGGGGGCCGGCCTCGCCCACCGGGGCCACGCTGGTGCAGTCGCTGAGCCGCACCACGGTGCGGGCGAGCCGCCGGGTGCCCGCCCGCCCGGCCGCCGACGGCTCCTTGCAGTCGAACACCTCGAGCCGG